>CM063505.1:175125699-175130699 GCA_032207245.1 Pardosa pseudoannulata | reverse complement strand
ATCCATGCCAAAGTGGAATTTGAACCCACGAACTTCAATACCGACGATCAGCGCCCTAACCAATCGGCCATTGTTCGGCATCGTTCAGTAATGTCGTGGAAGTATTTTGATTAAAAGGAAATTTTAAAAAATATTTTAGACATGTTTTATAATTCTTACAATTTTTTAAAATATTGCTATTTTTGCTCAAAAAAGAAATTTTGAGATATTTTACCACAACCTACTACAAAAGAATATGCATGGGTTTTTAGATATCTCTAAAATTATACTTATGAATATTTTTAATTGACACTTTGTATACATATTTTTAAATGACAGTGAAAACCCATGAAAATCAGTTTATTTTAAATACTGGTATATAAAAAAGAAATAATCAATTTGTTGCTAATTCTATTCACGTTATTATTCTGCACATTATAAAAAATCTTTATAAAAAATTTAATACTTGTAACTTAAATAGAAAAAAGAAGACATTAGCATCAATGCATCGTATTCAGGTAAACACAAATATGAAGAAAAACCCACTTAAAATCCCATGATTAAAAAATAAATAACTTTATAAATGAAATTATATATATAAATAACTTTTGAAATATCAGCGATAGATATTTCGAATTCTGAATGCAATTTTAGAAAAGTTAGAATGATAATGTGAGATAATAATAATAGTAATTATAAAATATTCGATATTTTGGCCATGTTTGGATCACCATTTCCTCTTGATAACAAAGGCAAAACCATAAAAAACCTCAGGACTTATGGAAAGAAATAAAAAATATTTAAATAATTAATGCTAGTAATGTAATAAAGAAGCAACGAACACCTTTATTCAATTAATTTAATTAGACACCCTTGACATAAATTCACGCCTTTTTGTACAATATTTTTCGGTTACCGTCTTCTTACCGCACCTAATTCAACGGCATCGACTAATTAATAAATGGCAACAGCTGCTAGAAAGAAAATGTTTTAAAGAACATTACAGGAAAACCTTGAGCACAGACGGGAATTTTGCGTCAGTGGCTATGAAAGTGATAAATTTTAATACTTTTATAATAAAATAATCAAACTTTCATATTTTAGAATATGTCAAGACTTTAGTGGAGAAGGTCGTGGCTTTACAAATACGGCAAGGGTGCAGAAAATCTTTCAGGGCTTAATATTTTCCCAGAACACAATTTGCTTTGTTCAAAATTTCTCCGAAAACTTTCCCGTATTGTCATTCCAGTTTAAGGGACTATTAGGGTATAATGTTAATAATTAAAATCTCTCAAGACAATTATTTTAAAATTAAAAAAAAACCCTTCGTATATTTTCCAATAATAAATAATTTTACAATGATGGATTATATCATTTGTTACCAAGAAGTGGCAGCCTTCCTATCTCTGTGGGAAGGTTGTCAATCATCTTTGATGTCATGTACGCAAGAATGAAGAAAAGAGCATGAGATGCATCTTCCTCCAAGGATATGCTTCTCCAAGATTTCTTTCAATATTTGTGAAGCCTTATGAAATAGGAGGTCCTTTCTATGAAACGAAGACTTCATTGAAAAGTCTGTTGTATTGGATGTTTCGATTGTAGAAATGGTTACCGATTACAGATCCAACTGATATTCACAAACAGCTTCGTTGCAGATTTTCAAACAATTTTCGAGCAGATAAATAATGCGGTCAAACAGTTCAGGATTGGTAAATGTTTCTTATGTTATTGTGCTATCCCCTATATAATAATAGCTTAAGTTATCTGTTCGTCTGTCTTCCAATTTATGAAGCGGTTGTACCTGGAATGGATAGAGGCATCCATGTTGGATTTTTGAGTTAGGGTTAGCAGTGTTCGAAATCCACCTTTTAACCCCCTTTCTAGCCTTTAATGCCCTTATTTCAAGCCTTATTTTCCTCGGTTAGGAGCAGGCGATTAAATTTATCAATTTATCACATAATAAATAGGTAAAAATAACATGTTTTTCTAGCTTTATGAAGTCATTCCTTTAACAATCATTTCTAATTTAAATTTTGCGTGCATTGTTTTCATACGTTTTATCACTGAACTTAGATATGACGTAAATAATTTTCTTTTATATTTGGCTTAAATAATAGATTACGGACATATGTCATAATTTTAAATTTAATCATCGATTATTTTTTGTTGCAATGAAAATTTTATCATCGGTATTAACAACGAATTGTATCTACATCCAGGGTGTAGTGGTAACGATAGTTTCTTTCTTTTACTTTTATTAATTATTGTGGAAAAAAAATTGGGAAGAACTTAACGATAATTTTGACTCAGCTAAAAAAACTTTGAATTATCTTTCTAAATGAATTCAACGTGATTCTAAATTGCACTTACAGTATCGGGAGACTTTAAAGGAGTATGAAGATAAAAAAATTATTGAGCGTCTACCAGATGATTCTCAGCCAAAAAACAAACCATTTTTCTGCCTAATAGAATACTTTA
This sequence comes from Pardosa pseudoannulata, assembly GCA_032207245.1. Lineage (NCBI taxonomy): Eukaryota > Metazoa > Arthropoda > Arachnida > Araneae > Lycosidae > Pardosa > Pardosa pseudoannulata. The sequence continues at coordinate 175,128,242 of CM063505.1, read as the reverse complement.
CAATTCTGGAAATTAAAATTTTACTGAACCAGTCATATGACGAGCTATATCTTAGTCCTTGAAAATCAAGTTTAATTTTTGATTTTGAGAAAGATAATGAAGTTTTTTAATAATTGTTCGTCACTCATGACAACGGAATTTTTAGAGGTTTTTTTTGTGAACTTGGGCAAATTTTTCTTCACACCTGCCTATATTTACAGCGAATCACGTTCATGTGTTTGGATATATTATGCACGTGCTGTATGGGGCTTTATTAATTTTCTTCACGCATCACACCTATCTCCTCTACAACTAAACTAAATGCTATCTAAGGAGGTAATTTTTCAGAAATCATCTGCAATGGTTACTTGCAGGGGCTTTAACCAGTATTTAGATTCAGGGAGAGGCGGGGGGGAGGCGCTCGAATTGGAATACGCGAATTATATAATTCACTATTTAAGCTAAAGAAATCATAAAATATATTAATATTTAATATTTATAATCATAAGTTTAATATTAATATTTAATATTTATAATAACATTGAAAAAATATATATAAAATTTAATAATGTACCCATTTATAAGTCCATAACCATAATCTTGTGTAACATGTTTCAGTAAATGTGTAGAAAAATTTTGAGCAAAAATATTAAAATTGAAATTTTCTTTAACAATTTCACATATTGATTGAGTATGCAGCTTTAGAAAGTTATCTTTGAAAAAGTCCGCCTGTGCTGGTGAGTTGAATGCATCACATATGCCTTTAGAAATGGAGTTATTTTACTAATATAGATGCATTTAGTTTAAGGAATAATATATTGTAAAGGGGAAAGAAATAAGTAATGCACAAATTTATAAACATACTGAAAAAAATTAACAAACGTCATTCATTTTCATTGTGGGTAGAAGTTCAAAGTTATATCCTCGAGCAATAAATATGTTAAACAAATAATTATTCGATGCAATATACTTACATAACTTAATAATTATTTCCGACAAACTATTACAAAATGCGAGGACACATACGAAATCTAGGACGGAGAATTTTCATACAGCCAAAGACCCTGAAATTACGATTGTCTTCGAGTCAGGTATATTACCAATTGTCCATGCAACCCATCCTGGCAAGCCTTCAGAATTATGATCAGCTATTGTGTTTTTCTCGAGTTCAATGCTGCGGTTTATTGCCGAAAGTCTATGCCCATAACACGGATCGCTGACATTCATGCTCCGATGCTTGAAATGTGTGACATGAGAGGTAGAGAAAAATGTAAGACCTCCCGAGGTGGTCAGAAATGGACAAGATCTGCACAACTAAAACTGAACAATGGTTATTTCCTTCCAAATAATAATGGCTTAAAAGGAAAACACGATGAAAGTAATCATTCTGTGCTTTAATATGCGAACACGAAGTCAGTTCTTCTGAAAATTATATACATACACACACAGACACAAACACACATATTTACTGGGAACTCATTTATACTTAGACGAGGGAGTACGAAAAATTCTTTGTGTATGTGAATAGGAATCATTTACACCTATGACTACAGAAAACCAATACTGTGCGGCTTTTCGTCCTATCTTTTATACATAAACGTAGGTTAATGCGTATAAAGTATTTTATTTAATATATGTAAGCTGTAACAACAAAAGGAATTTACTCGTCTATATCTCTCTATATATAAGATGCATTTGTTGTCTGTCTGTTAACCAATAACTCAAGATCCAGACAACCAAATAACGTGAAATTTGGTACACGTACACAAAATTACACGGGGAAGGTACCTAAACAGGTTTCGTTCCATCCCAACCTCACTCTGACTTCCTCCAGCCAAAAGTAGTGCTCCATGTGCCTGTTCTGAGCCTGAGTACATTTTAGAGACAACTTTACTAAACAAAAGCGATAAATAAACGCAATACTTCTTTGTAATATTTACTTTACTGCAAGCAAATACTGCAACAAATATCACATTCAGCAAAACTTCAAGGATCAGGACTGGCTTTCTCGCAGGGCAATTCTGGCAAGCAGAAATGATGTGGTTGAGAAGCTCAATGTCACCATTCAGAAGCAGCTTCCAGAGCAAGAATATGCTTACAAGTCCACAGACTGCATCCTTAATGAGGATTAAATAGTACAACATCCCTTTGAGTTCTTGAATTCCATCCAGACTCCTGATTTGCAAGCCCACAACTTGATTCTGAAAGTTGGTGCTCCAATAATGCTGATCCGAAATATTGATGCACCTAAGTTGTGCAATGGCAAAAGTTTAATTGTGAAAAAGCTAATGCAACACGTCATTCAAGCCACAGTACTGACAGAGTGTGGTAAGGGTGAGGATGTCTTCATTCCAAGAATACCTATCATTCCCTCAGATAACGCCATACAATTCAAGAGAATGCAGTTCCCTTTGAAACTGTGCTTTGCCATGATAATCAACAAGTCACAGGGCCAGTATCTTGGGATTGCTGGTATAGACTAGTTAAATATATCCCATTACTATTAATGTGTGCAACAAATAGAAGGATAGCCCTCTAGCGGCAAAAGACAAAAACACTATCTA
>CM063505.1:175103199-175120699 GCA_032207245.1 Pardosa pseudoannulata | reverse complement strand
AACGCCTAATAATATTCGCTGTTCTCTTAGTGCTTGTTATGTTTGGAAATATTGTTTTTTAAAGTTTGACAGTTTACAAAAGCATAACATCAAAAATAACATTGAATTTTACATATTTATTAGCTTGTTCTAAATTCACGAAAACGTATTTATCAGTGATCGGCTTATTTAATAAAATATTTTAAGCTTTTTTGTTACAGGGAGAAAAAAACTCATGTTTCAATACATTCACCAGAGAGTAATACAGGTTCTATCTTTTTATATATGTCATTGTTTAGAAAAAGACTACGCAATTCTTCAATCTCGAGTTTCCAGCTCTCATGTTACAAGTGCTATTTGGGAAAGTAATAAAAGAAAACGGGATTTGTTGGTGAGCTATAAAGGTAAACTTCATTTTCGTAATATATCAGCTTTATTTCTTGTGACATCAAGCACTGCATATTATTTTACATCAAAACACAATTTGCGTAGTCATTTATTCTAGGCTAGATTGTTTTCCTAGAAGAAGGTAGCGAACATTTTGCCGCAAAGAAGTTTATCGCTTTCTTCTAAAGAATGAAATAACTTGGAATATTTCTGAGATTTTTCAAAAGAGGAACAGAAGTTGCAAGATATATTAAATTCCGATATGTTTTCTTAAATAACTTAATACAGCGAAATGTATTAGTGTCAAATATTTTATCATATAGTTTTCTATTCTGTGAGTTTATTTTTCAACATGTTCTAACGGAAACTCAACAGTTTATGTACATGATCATTTATCAATTACGGGAAAACGAAGCTTGGGAACTTTTTACTCACTCTGTATTCATTATTCTGAAAGATGGAAATTTTCTAACTTCTTCCATTTTACCACGAAAAAATCATCACTTAGATGTTACCGTGTTACAAAATACCATTTTATTGGATTGACTTTTAATATTTCTCTTGAATATCTAATACCATCCTCTTCATTAATATCAGCGTCGTATTTTCTTTTATATTTGACAGAGTGTAACTTCTTCCTTAATATAACAAATTTTGGAAGAATATACCTTCTTCATCTATGGATGATACACGTAAAAACTACATATGACGGCTTGCAGACTGAAATTTTTATTTTCTTCAGACGAAAATGGGAATTCAAATTCTATCACAATTGTAGCACTTTAAAAAGTAGAGATGTGATTTTTTGTTATAACAATAAATTCTTTTGATAACGGTGTGGGTTTTATTAACACGGGCAAAGCTATCATTGCTCGCGTACCATTTTCTGCATTGCCGGGGCAAAGCTAGTATTGCCCGTGATAGCATTGCCTAGCATTAGCACCTACGTAAATGCTAAAATGAAAAGCTCTTACAATACAAGAAAAACCAAACAAATATATTTCACAGTATTTAGGCAAAGAAAACGTTTTATAATAGAACAACGTAAAAAAATTAAATAAATAAATGAAAAAGAGAGATTTTCTAATGGCTGTTATACGTCTATATTTATGCTGATGCGTGGCTGTCATTTTCTGGTGCAAGTATATGCATGTTGTTTGAACTTGAGCTGTAAGCAATTTATTTCACCTTCCTTTTCAGCATCATTTTCTTCTTTTATAAGGTTTAATGAGATGATGCCAATTAAGCATCGTATAAACTACAAACAATTTTCACTGTGTACACTACGATATATTCCATTCTTTAATATTTTTCTGTGTTATATCTTTCAAGTAACAACATTATATATTTTCATTAAACAATAATGTCAAAAATTGAAATTCAGTGTCTCCTTAAGCAATGTATTTCATTCTTTTTTTCACGGCTATTTTCTTCTTTTATGAGGTTTAATGAGATATCAACTAAGCACCTTTTAAGATACAAATAATTTTCATTGCTTACACCAGTGGTCGGCAAAGTGCGGTTACAGAGCCGCATGTGGCTCTTTCGCTGCTTAAGTGCGGTTTTGATACAAATATCCACGGAAGGTGCAATAATATTTTCATTTAAAAACAAACTTGGTAAGAAAAAAATTACATCTTATTTTGATAATTAAAACTCTTCTATAAATCGAGAACATGTATAATTTATTGTTAAGTTAAAAGATAGGTAATTAAAATTTTATATTGTTGTAAAAATACGTAACGAACATCGAGTTTAATTTTATTAGTTTTCGTAAAACTAAAATTAAAAACAACAACATACAAACCTGACTTACTCAAACTTTCCAAGGAGATGCAAGTACATTGTTGGCATTAATAAATATTTATTAAGTATGAAATTTAGTTTTATTTAGTGTACTACTTATTTAGTGCAATAAAAGTTTACTAAACAAGCAGATTTGGCTCCCAATTTTTTTAATTTGGCTCTTTGGCTAATAAGTTTGCCGACCACTGGCTTACACCATGATATATCGCTGGTCATTCCACTCTCTAATAATTTTTTAACAAACTATTTTTGATAAACTAGGTTATACGCTAACAACCACTTAAATATCACAGGCTTCTTTAAATTATGGCGTAACTGTTATGTACCTACAACATTTCACTCAAGTACATTTGCTCGTTGAAAAAAAATGAGCTTTTTTTTTCTTAACCCGGTTTAACTGAAACGAACGCAAGGTCTCTTTCTTGCAATACAAAATTCCGGTTGGAAGTTTCTTTTCAGTATCATCATGTACCTGCAAGGCCACTAGTTTTGGTTACGAAATTTCGACGAGTTTTTATAAAAAGGATTTCATTTCAGCAGCGCGTGTATTTTTTTTAACCTCTCTATTTGTTTTTAATAATGTCGCAATATCCTTTGCTACAAGTATTTGCTATTAGTATGTCGGATGAATTGAGGGTAATTATCCTTTCAGACAGATGTATCCCATTGATCTAAGTTTCAGGTAGTGGTATAGGATACGGCATTTACATATGCGGGATGTTAAAGCTTCTCGACGGCATAAGATAGTTGTTTTGTTTACATCTACTTTGCATTACTAAATTATTTCATATTTGATTACACAATGAAAAAGCTTAATTTTTCCTTTTAAATTTTAAATGCAGTGACCTCTCTTCATTTGCATGACACTTTCAGTTACGCGTCTTTTTAGTAATACGACTTTCAATTACAAGCCTCTATTTGGGGATGAAAAATATAATTTTCTGTCACTTGTACGACAATATTTTGGTATATGAAATAAGAGTATATGTTTCTCCAGACCTTTATGCCTCTCTCTACATATAAAAGGAACCGTTTGTGTGCTTTAATACAAATCTATACGGTTTGTCGTAGAATCATAAAATTTTGTACAGACATTCTTTAGTAGCACTAGATGGAAACTATCGATATTATGACTTCGTCTACTCATCCTACAGCGTGGTATAACAATATCACAATTAGTAATGTTGCCAGTCATCAACAGATTACACCTTTTATGATATTTGTCCAATAGGTGACAATGGGCATTTACATAGTCTATTTCCTCTAATAGTATTTGAACTGAAATGTTGTTATTTGCAATAATGATAACACTTTATCTGAAGGTCAAAAGTATCTTTATACAATTTACCTACTTTAGTCAAGGTGTCTAATTGTTGTTGTTAATTTAGGGCTACCATATGAAAAATCAAAATTTCTTCACGATTGCCTTATATGGTTCTTGTCTGCTTCAAATAAAAAGAAAAATCTGATGAGGACACCACATAACTACCACCTAATAAATTTACGCATTTTATTTTATTTTGATTGCATGCTGAGTTCTCACAATTATCATTTGTACATTCCCTTAAAGATTCAAAGTTAGTTTCATTTCTTAACTTAACCGTGTTTCGTCAATAACCGAAGATTTTCTCAAGTACAATACTTCACGTATTTCGCACCACTGAGTAATAAAACAGTAAAAATTTCAAAATTATTCTCTGAAACTATTAGTAAAAAAAAAAAAAAAAAAAAAAAACCCTTTAAAAAGCATTGTTTCGACAACATGTGAATACGTCGATATCTTACTGTTGTTCTGTTGTACAACATTCAAGTACTGCCATTTAGTGGAGACTGGTAGCAAAAGAAATAAACAAAAAAGGTTTGCTATACCTGCAACATTTCGAAATATGAAATTTCAATATTTTATGAGTAATCAGTTTTCAGTTGCCCGGCAACGCGAATATCCGTTATATTGAAAATTTTAAATCTATAGAGTGAGGATTGTATTAATATAAAGAGAGGTGCACAAACTGATTTTAAAATAGTTCGAAATATAAAATTACAACATTCTAAATCTAATCGTTTTTGAGCTATGTGAGATATATATTACACGTATAAGTATATATCATATACGTATTATATGCGTACTGAAGTAACGCCGTAACTAGTCAAAATGGATTCAGGCATGGTAAAAACTTTTTCTTTCAAATCAAATATCGAAATTTTCGCGATTACAATACTTATTTAACTTTGTTCAAGGAAGTAATAATGAAAACATCCAATGCTAGTTAATGAAGGTCGTGCCCTATCACAATATATCAAAGAAAAATCACTATATTTCAAGTCAAAAAGGAAAGTTCACCTAGATAATATTTTCAGAAAACATTGTTTACTTGTATTAATGTTATAGAATATTATCTTAAACTATGTCTTTTTTTGGATCTCAAAATTAGAAAAAAAATAATATCGTTGAAAATATAACGAAATCTCTTCAAAACACACCATTTTGAAATATTAATATAATATTATCAGACATTGATATAAAATTGTCACAAAGACCTGTATTTTACTAAAAATTCGAAAGGATAATTACGTCGTAGTTTGAATTTCAAAAATACAAAAATTATTACATTAAAACAATGTGTTCTAAAAATAGAACAATAGGGAAATATGGGTTTAAGTTGATATTAATATAAATTTGATATGGGTGACAGTAATTTGCATGAAACAATAAATAAAATTTAAACTCCCAGGAAAGTGGGAAAAGAGTAAAGAGGAAAAATTGAAAAATACTGTAACAAAAACATATTTATGAAGAAAATAAGTCTAAAATACATTATACAATTTTAGATTAAACATATGTTTTAAGAACCCAAAACTTTAAAATATACTCTAATATCTTTAAAAATATTCTGTAAAAACTTATGAGTACAGGAAAAAAGTACAGATGAATTTAAAATGAAATTACAACAGAAATTTCTTAAAATAGCACCATACTGTAAAATAAAATTTATACAAATACATAATATTAATACGAATTTAGACGATGACACAGTTTTTCTTTTAATATCCAGTCTTTAACGCTTATTTTTCTCTCTATCAAAAACTGCGTTAATATCCAACCATGCATTTAATAAAAAAATAAAACCGTTTCAAATAATAAAGATTTCAGATTCTTTAGAGAATTGAAAGCTAAATTTTCGCCCAAAGATGGCGCTAACGAAAATATATGCTGGTGTCTAAAAAATCATTTGAGATGAATGAAAATAAATCAATGAATGCAGTTCGGGGAGTTCAGAACGATGAATAACGTGAATTATAAATTCAAGATATGTAGAATTTTTAATTTTTAAAACCCCCACAACTTAATAGATATACGGATATGTATTTTTTTTAATTTTGAAACAAAATAGACATATTACAAGAACACTAAATATGAAGATACGCATTAACTTTTCTCTCTACCATTTTTACAGCTGTTTGACGTACTAATAACAGAAGATAAGAAAATAAACAATAACTCCAAAAAACAAGTGAAGTAATTTAAAACATTATAAAATAATAATTGGAGCTAAAACAGTTGAAAAATTCTGATAAGGATGTGTATATAAAAGTGTTTGCGTACTTCTCATAGCTCAGAGCAGTCATGGCTAAACACATTTTTTTTATTTATTTATTTAATTTTTTAAACCTAAATTATAAATTCAAGACATATAGAATTTTTAATTTTTAAAACCCCCACAACTTAATAAATATACGGATATGTATTTATTTTTTAAATTTTGAAACAAAATAGCCCCATTACAAGAACACTAAATATGAAGATAAGCATTAACTTTTCTCTCTACCATTTTTACAGCTGTTTGACATACCAATAACAGAAGGTAAAAAAAAATAAACAATAACTCCAAGAAGTAAGTAAAAGTAGTTTAAAACATTATGGAATAATAATTAGAGTTAAAACAGTTGAAAAATTCTGCTAAAGATGTGAATATAAAAGTGGTTGCGAACTTCTCATAGTTCAGAGTAATCATGGCTAACTACTTTTTTATTAATTTATTTAATATTTTTACCTAAATTATAAATTCAAGGCATATAGAATTTTTAATTTTTAAAACCCCCACAACTTAATAGATATACGGATATGTATTTTTTCTTAATTTTGAAACAAAATAGTCCCATTACAAGAACACTAAATATGAAGATATGCATTAACTTTTGTCTCTACCATTTTTACAGCTGTTTGACGTATTAATAACAGAAGATAAAAAAATAGACAATAACTCCAAGAATCAAGTAAAGTAATTTAAAACATTATAAAATAATAATTTGAGTTAAAACAGTTGAAAAATTCTGCTAAGGATGTGTATATAAAAATGTTTGCGTACTTTTCATAGCTCAGAGCAGTCATGGCTAAACACTTTATTTATTTATTCATTTAATTCTTTTTACCTAATTAAAAATATTAATAAACCTTTAAAGTAAATTTCAAAATTTTATTAATCCAACATAAATATTCAAACTCAATAATAAGTGTAACTAAATGGTGATTGCAGAATTTGTAATTTAAAGTTCCTGTTGCCTTGTAAAAGGATATATTTTCTCATGATTTAACAGCAACATAAACACCTTTTGAAAGAAAGATGAATTTATTTATGTAAATTTAAAAGTTTTAAACTGCATGACCAGGCTAAAAAGTTTCCGTGTGCCGATTTCGTATTGCATATTGTGCCGGTGGGCGGCATTTTACGTATGTGTATGCAGGGTCGTAGCCAGAAATTGTATTCGGAGGAGAACATTGATTTTTGTGAATGATACTAATATAAAACTACAGGTTTTCTAATGTATGTGTACTCCTAATGAGTAGCATAATTCAATGTGATTTTAAAATATCAAAATAATTAAAAAATGATATAATAAACAAATTTATAGCTGTGAATAAGTAACGTAGTAACTACACAATGAATTTAATAATAAAATTAACATTGAAAGTATATAAACTATGCATGCTATTAAATTCTAAGTTTTAAAACAGAAGTATAGCCCAAGAAAAAGAATAATTTTGAAAGAAAATTAAAATGTTCAAACTTTTACTTGCACATTATAAAATATGCCCTCCCTGAAATTTTCGCCAAAAATTTTTCACAATTTCTTCCGATTGGATAACAATATTGTGCCAAGAGTGCTAGTCAATCTGCTCTTAACTCAACGTCGCTGTTCTAAGCACACTGTTGTCTATGCACAGCTTGGCAGTAGACACACCCACATTCGTGGTCCATTTTCTTTCCACGAAGCGGTCTTTAAGAATTTCGGAGGGGGACCAGTCCCCTAAATACACCCCTTGCCGAGGGACTTGTGAGTGTGTGTATGAGGTACTCTATTCTTTTTCAATAAAATAAATTGTTTTAAAAGGCAACTTGTGTTATTGTTTTTAACATTTCCACCCACAGTGGGTTAAAGTTTCAGGCAAATGAAATTAAAATGTTCATTAATTATACAAGCGATTAATTTACACGCATTATTGAACAGGGAAGGAAATAGTGTATCATTAGTTTGTTTTTATAGTATTATAATTATGTTATTAGAAATTTTCTCTGACAAGCAAGTTTATTACTTTACAAATTTTTGCTTTATTAAAAACTACCGGAACCACGGAACCCCAAGGTTTCCTGTGACTTTGACAGGGGTGCGCAAGTGATAGCTATTTGTTAAGCCAAAGGGCCTAACTTTTAGTACAATTTAAATTTTTATATAAAGTTGAATTCTTAAAGGCAGTTTGCATGTAAAAATACATAAAAATAAATATTTATCGTTCAAATAAAATCTTAAATTTCGTAAAAGTCATGTGCTCCAAACACACATTCCTTTTCTTAATTATTCTTAGAATATATTTTTTAAAAATAGTTACCTTATTTACCAATGAATTCCTTAAGATGTTTGTATTGCGATAAAAATAACATGCAATAATAATTTTGTAAATTTGAATAGAATTCAGCTTTTATATTCTATATTTCTGTTCTTTGATCAAGAGAATACTTGAAGAAAGCGATAAGCTCAAAAGATTCTACAAAGTGTAAAAGGCCGAAAACCCCTCACATCAAGTCTGGCTATCCCTAAATGTTCCACGGGCCGCATTGGAAGGGCATCTGGCGGTGGACCACACTGAATATACGTAAATGTGTGTAAATATACATATGAAATGAAAATTAAAAACAAAACATTAGTGAAGTTTTTATTATTATCATGCATAAATTTACGATAGAACACATATGCATAAATATTTATAACAGTAAATGTATCACTTGAATAATATTAATGTACAATAAATGCGTCATTTGTTTCAATTACACATTTCGTAAATTCCGCCACAAGGCGCAAAATTTTACTGACAAACCGCATTTAGCCACACCTGCTTTACAAAAACGATGCTTATGCACTTAACGCGTGCGACATGCAAAAATTTTTAAAACGAAAATTTCTCACTGTGTCTTTAAAAGTAAATTCAAACACTTTAAGCATCAAACTCCCTTATCTACGACGGAAGTTACGAGTAAAACTTCCATTAAATAAATAAATAAGAATCTTTTAAAGATTTTCCTTGAACTTTAAAAGGTTACCCCGCAGGCAATGGCGAAATCCAAGCATTTGTAAAATATTTTGCATTAAGAGATCAGGTGAATAAAGTAAATATAAGAACGCTTTTTTAGTGTCACTTCAATACTCAATTCATAAGTATTGAAAGAATTCCAAAGGAGTTTGATAAAGAACCCAATTTAACACCAAAAATCTGCACAACTAAATATAAAACTGCGCTACTTTTTGGCCTAGCATTAGGGAAAAGGGGTAAAGTGCGTGCCTGCGATGAGAACTCTAAAAAAACTTACAAATTCGTGGGAGATACATAAAGAAATTCATATGTTTCAGTAAAGCCTCCTGGAAACTTATGGATTAAATTACGCTTCTCACTCAAGAACAAAAATGGATTGAAGAGTTTCAAGGGAATCCAGTTTTGATCCGGGAACGTGAGAGAAGAGGATAAATGGGAAAGGTATATAAAATTTATACTACTTTCATTCATCTCGTAAATTCAGAAAATAGCGCTGGAATAAATAAGGAGTTTAAATCTAGCGTGCCATAAAACTGAAAAGCCATTTTAAGATATGCCGCTTTTAAGATCACTAAGGTAACAAAATAAACTGACATGGGCATGATATGACTTAGTTGAACACCTATTATATTATGTACACTTTTTTTTAATCATTTTTATTCTATGATATGTCATTGAAATTAAGTTATTTTAAAGGTTGAATGTGAGTTTCATTTCTGACGGTCATGTTTCGTCGGGAAAACAGTTCATGTTCCACATTTATTAATATCAATTACTCAAAGATTTCTTTTTGTTATAAACCGAATTTTTTACGATTTGAATGTTCCCTTTACTCTGTAAGCGAAAGGATTTTTAAAAAAATAATATTCAATTATCTGCAAACATTTTCTTTTCTTTTTTACTTACATGTTTTAAAAATGTACTTAAAAAGTACGATTTCGATATATTTCTATTTCTAGTTTTGTAGACTGGTAGAATTAATGTATGTTGTAATTTTTCATTATACAGAGTGAGAATTCAATGAAAAATGGCGGATCGCAATTAACAGTAGTCCTAAATTCAAAACTTCAACACTCTACATCAAATCAGTTATGCCGAGCAGCTTTAATGTCTGCTATACTGAAATTTTTCGTTATACAGAGTGCTGATTGTATGGAGGGGCACAACAAGATGTTACAACAGTCTTAACTACAAATCGGTGAATTCGAAATACTGTAATATTGGAGACATGCTTTTGTGCTATGAAGAAAAGAAAACGCAATAAAAATGTTGAATTGTTTTTAATGGCCCATTAAGTTTTGTAATTAAATGCAAGTAAAATGCTCTTGTGTGAAAAAATAATACACATACATATATACTAAAAGAGAAATTTACAAAAATTTTGACTTCATTAAATATTGCAATTGAAATGTTTATATCCAAAAAAGAAGGTGCGATTGTAACGTTTATGAGAAAAATATGTGGAGATGTTATATATATATATATATATATATATATATATATATATATATATATATCCTATACTATAATACGAGGAATGGTTGTCAAGTCGAAAATCGCCCCAGAATTAATAAACTGTAGTAAACTTGGGGATCTGGGGTTTTTGGTCACGAGGAATCGATTGGCATCGGTTTTGACGCGCTAAGGTCACGTAGTTCGGCGCTACAGATAGGGCCGGGTTCGAACCCCGGTGCGGGCAAACTTTTTTCTCATGCGTCCAAACCAAGTGAAAATTGGTACCCGGGGGTTTTCGACCACGAGGAATCGATTGGCTGTAGTTCTGACGAATTAATAATAATAATAATAAAAGTCTTTATTGATTTGTCTTTATTCCTTGATATCGGTTTCCATTTTTATTCTATCAACTCTAAATATTAAATTAATGTAGCAAAGTATATATAACACATAAATGAAATAGTAAAAAAAAAATAATGCAAAAAAAAATTTTGAAAACCAACCACAAAAAATTAAAAAATAATGCTTCACTAACGTGCCGAAACAACCTCGCCGTTCAATTTCCAAAGCCACACTAAACACAGAGCATATAACTTATCAAAGTCCGTCGCGCAGTTAGTGCGTCGTCGGCATACCAGGAGGTGCCGCTCTGACGCGCCAGTGCGTCGGTGGCAGCGAACGTGTTAAGGAACTGATTTCGATTTCAAATCACCGTCAACAAAGTTCGACATTTCAACATTCATCAGATTTCAAGCTACATTTTCAAAATGCAGAACGCACCTCTACATGAAATGCTTCAAGGAGCCGGAAAATTTAAATCTTCGAGTTAGCTTCGATACCTGTTTTCTCCGAGCGGAGCTCGGTCACCCGGTACTATATATATAATATTGGTGACATCAAACTATTGTACTACCTCTACATTATATTTATATTTTAATGATTATCCCTGCATTAACAAAGTAATTGCAATTTTTTATGCAAATTGCGCTGTTTTTCTCGTTAATCTGTGGTCCCTGAAACTGTTTATAAAATAAAAGAAACTTTCTCGCCAAATCTGATTTTTTGTACTATGCTGCAGATCTGTTGTTTATTATTGTGTTTCTCCAATTCTGAATTATTCTTTAATATAATCATCAAGTATATAGTTTTTCCTCCTTCACCCTTGGCCTTGACTGCTTAAAGCTTTGCGGTTTGCTGCGAAAGTTGATCCTTCAGTCCTAATTATAAATTTCAACATTCTACATCTAATCGTTTTTGAATTATTCGAGATACATACCAACAGATGACACATCGAAAGTGATCAAAATTCATTAGGTATGATTCAATTGGATATTTTAACTTTCAGAGTTGGTTGGTGGCATGTCAAATTAGAAGTCATATGAATTCTCATGGAAAGATGGCTTTCATTGCCTCGAGGGGTTGGGCTTCTAAGATTCGGTCCTCGTAGGGCAGTTAGAAGCAGGGACCAAACAAAACCCCAGGTTTTGCCTGCCACCTCCAGAGGTATCGTTTGGGAACTTGTAAAAGACGTTACGACCACGACCTTATTTTACATACCCCAGGCGGTATCAATAAATGATGGATATTTGGACGTCTCAAGCCTCGATCCCACTAACTTCCAGTTACGAGATAGCTGTCTTAGCCGATATGGTAAGATGGTGATAACCGTTGAAATCTGAAGAATTCTGAAGACTAAAGTTCGCGATTATATTACTTCCTTCAATATCTACAAGGAATTAAAAAAAAAACCTAAAATAACATCTAGAAAAAAAATAAGATTTGGAAGATTTGATATATTACAATTATGGTAATTATGTCTCCAGAGGAACAACCATATGATAAATTTGGAATAAGGAGCACAAGAAAAATAAAGCAACTTACGAGAAACAGATCATAAAAAAGATAAGTTCTTGACGTCACAAGCGCGTGTCCCGGGTGTGAATATTAATTTCTAGCGACAGAAAGGTGAAAGCGTTGAGCAGGAAAAGACATTTAAATTGTTGGCAAGTGAGCCACATTCACGTAGATCTCTACGGAGACCATTTATTACCCTAGACACTGCATTTAACTCGAACGCAGCTAGGCTTTTAATACTTTGAACACGATAAAAAGTGATTTGGGATGAGATGCTAATGTGTTGAAGACTGAGAGCATCTTAACAGTATAATCGAAAGTCTTCTTGATTATAGAAAGGAGATTTTTATTTTATTTTGTTTTTATTTTTCAACAAAAAAATGTTGAGGATTTCCTTTTGCAACTCACAAATAAAAAAAATAATACATAAATCATTTTTATAATTAGTTTTCTCATTTCTCCAAAATTTACCTTAATAATATTTAATACGTTTCAGTTTTTATTTACAGAGGTTTCACACATTTTTGTAAGGATTTTGACCTACTCCATGAATTTAAACGTCAAAATAAAAACGTGAGATAAGTCCGTAACTCTACGTATTAAATTTACACAATAAAAGCTAATTAAAAAACTTTTAAACAGATTTTTAATCATTTTTCAATTTTCAAATGTCAAATAACTTTAAAGTTTTGATTTACAGAGTAAGGCAGATATTTTACTTCAATTTGATAAAAAAAAAATTTAGTTTCTGATATATATACTTCAAAAGTTATCTTGAGATATCACAAGATAACTTTTGAAGTGATATTACGTGGTGAATTTAATTTTTTTTTCATTCGGTGTATATTTTCTGTTATATTTAGAAATTATGCTATTTGATACCAGAAAACTAGAGAAGTTTTTTCCCGCTTAATGTTCAATCTCAACTTATGGGAAAAAACAAAATTCTTTCAGAGCAGCTCGCATTTTGAGAATTCTTTAAAAATTGGGACACGTGATGGAACAGCAAATTCTTTTTTAAAATTTATAACTGTTAAGTGTTCTTATTTACGTTTAAAAGAGATTATACCAAATTTCTCACAAATAATTTAAAATTAAACATCTTTTCTCTCTGTTAAAAAAATAAATAAATAGAATGCTTAGCATTCTAGAGAATTTGCTGTTTTGTCAAACGGTAAAAGTTTTTTTCTTTTTTCAAAGAATTTTTAAAATGTTACCCAGTTAGAGAGAATCTCATTTTATAGCATAAGTTAACATTGAGCAAGAGGAATCCAATATGATAGATAAGACGCTCCCTTAACAATATAACAACAAGGTTTTTCTCTATAACGTACACAAACAGGTGAATTTATTTTTATATTAAATTATAAATTAAAATACATCTGACTCATCCAAAATAATAACTAACTATTGTTTTGTACGTTACAAAACAGATAATTGGTAAAAGCGCCTTTTTATTTTTAAATCTTTCACTAAGATAATTTTATACAGTGATTAAATTGTTTGTATAAAAACTATGAAGAAGAATAATAAATATTCATTAATAGGATTTTTATTGTTACATTACGATAGGAAGTTTCATTTAATTGTAGATATGGTATAAGAACTTTTTATGAAAAAGTTTAGGCGCGTCCCCTACCAAAAATCCGTGATTCATACGCTGGAAAGCATTGCAATAAGGGAATATATATGGAATCCTTTTTTTTTACGTGTGTTGTTGTAAAATAAAAAAAAAATATTAATTACCAAAGGTGCAACAAACATTATATTAAAGTTTCTTTCCTATGTCAATATCACAAGAGAATTACAATAGGGAAATAAAGATTTAACTTATACTCTTTATAATGCAATTTCATATTTCATTATACTGCATTATGGTCAAGTTTAAAATTTGTTGTCAAAGGTGCAACAAATATTATAAGAAAGTTTCTTTCCTATGTCAATATCACAAGAGAATTACAATAGGGAAATAAAGATTTAACTTATACTCTTTATAATACAATTTCATATTTCATTATACTGCATTAAAGTAAGTTTAAAATTTGATTTAAACACTAGAAGTTGAAAGAAATTCTTACAGTAGGATCTCTTCATCTCTATTCACATAATATAAGAAAAATTTTGTTTGCTTACTTTTGTAGAGAGGGAATTGAAAATGTTCTTACCTAAAAAGACAAGAAAAAAAAAGAAATTAACATGAAATATTGTATTCAGTAATTATGAGTAAAATGTGTTAAAAACAGTTATCAAATATTTTAATAAGCATTTACATAAAAATAATATTGTAAAAATAAGTAAGATACTGTACACTACAATAGTCTACTTATTTTACAACAATAAAATATTTTAAAAATTATGTATTATTACAAACAAGATTTTAAATAAACACAGGCATCGACAAGCTAAATAAAATTATTATATTTAAAACAACGTACTGGATCACAAAACAATTAACACATAAAATAATTAACAAGACAAAATAAATTCGATGCTACGTCTCTGAGAACTAGAGGCTAACTGGCTGCTTTCGGTTTTGCCATACGGGAATCACAAATAAATGTTGTTGAGTTGTTTTTTACAGTATTGTGCAATAAGTATTGTACAGTATATTCTACTTTATTTTTTCAACAATAAAATATTGTAAATATAAAATATCTTTCCCAAAACTAAAGGCAATATTGTATAATAATAATGTAAAATATTAATTTTATTCACAAATTAATGGATACTAATTTTGAAAGTAATAAAAAAAATTAAAAAAACACCATAAGTATTAAATAGTAACGAAACTTTGTGATATGAGATTTGTTTTGTATCACGTGTAAACGTAATACTGATTGATAATATTAATTATTGATAGTGAATTGTTGAGTAATTAGTTATTGATAATTTATTGATAGCATTATAATATATCAATAATTAGAATATTGATAACAGATAAATATATCTGGGTTGATTTCAGTTACCTTCATGTACCTGCAAAAGACTAAATTTATGTGCTGGGCAATCTAAATGAGAAAATTACAAATAATATGAGATAATCAAAAATTTGGAAGATGGTTTATAGAATTGTCATCTACCTTCGCTAATAAAGGAAACCCGCTTCGAGAAAACTGAAAAATTCTACATACTATTTTTAGCTGCCGCTAAAAATGAACTTAATGTTCCTTTTTACGCTGAGTACAAAATAAAGCAAAACCCAATTATAGTGTTCTCTACGAGAATTATTGTAATGTAAAATGAAAAGAATGCATACAATTGTGTAGAAAATTTGTACCAGTTAAACGAAGCATTTTACAGCCAAATCATCCACAATAAACAGTTCGGGCGGAAAGTTCAAAGAGACTTCTTGATCTTGTGTTAACGCTCATATTAGATAAGATCGAAGCGATGGACTGACGAAGGTATTATCATGGTGGATCTCAGTAATACGGCAGACAGCGAGTTTTGGGCTTAAAAGCTTTCACACAAAAGGGAAAAAACAAAAGAGAACGACCAGAATAACAGGGGAAACAAGTTTCCACCTAGCGTAAAAGCCGATGAGGGCAATAGATCTTCAGAAGCCGAACTCTGTTAATAAAAAAATAGTTATTGCACAAAGTGTTTTTCATTACAACATGCTAGAAAAGTATTTAGTATCAAAGATAAGACATATTGCAAAAGAGCTCACAAAGTTAAAAGTTTAATACTAATTTATTTCAATACCGTTTTTTTCCACTAATTTTGATTAAATTCAAAGGAATATACGTATATACATGTACGCGCGCGTGCGTGTGTGTGTGTAATAAGCGAAATTATCTTTCACCGTTATATGTGAAATTAGTCCCTGTACCGAGGTACTTTCCTTCGATGATCTGCACGTGAATGTACAGCTGTGGGAGAAATTTCTTAGAGGAATTTAGGACTTCGATTGTTCACTTTGAGTTTAGGTAACCCTGCAGAGAAGGTATAGATCACGGAATGGCAGAGTAACGGTCAAGCTCGCACAGAGATGTAACCGTGAGTTATGGAGGCAGGGGCTAAAAATGTCAGCTTTCACAAAAGGGGCTATTTTAATGAGCCACCTGCATGTCCGAAGGGGGTGCAGATGTGAGAAAATTTCTCCAAACAAGCGATTGGCAAGAAGAAAAAGGGGCATTAAAACCGAGGTGAGGAGTTGGAAAACAGAGTTAAGAAAAGGAGTTGAAGTTGGGATTCGAGAGCAGTTGGACATATAAATCCCAAGCCCGGCTCACCAGCACCGACTCGTCCCGTGCGCCCGAACGCCCGGACCGACACACCGCATGAGGAAAGCCCTTGCCTGCTCCTCTGTACCAACTGAAGGACCGACACATCGCGTGAGGAAAGCCCCGGCCTTCTCCCCTGTGCCTGTACTGGAGGTAAAAAGTATTCACAACGGTCATTTAGGCCTCTGTTAGTAATTTAACATTTTGATTAAGGAATAACGCATAACTAAAGAGTTACTGGTTATGTTATATGATAATCAATTATATAAATTTGTAAATAGTGTACAAAGTAAATGTCTTAATCCGAATATAAGGTATCATATTTTTACTGTGTTTCCCCTTTGTAAACGAACACTGGTGTTAGTTTTGTAAGTACATTACAACAGTCCCTATTATTTGAATTGAGCAGGACTGCTGGGCAATCAGAGAACTCCTAATCAAAATGCAGTCGTGAGCCATTAGAAACACAAGTCTTGAACTGCAGAACTTGAAATTTATAAAGGATAAAAATGGACGGGTTAACAGTCGGTCTCCATAAAGCTAGAGGTCTGCATCGAATGCCCAAGAATACACATTTTAACAAATGTTGATCCAAAGAGCGAGTGATAACGTGATTGTGTTCCCAAGAGACTTTAGATTGTTCTGTACTTTTAGGGAGTCAAGAGTCAACCTTGATACTTTAAATTAACTCGAAAACCCCAAGCACAGCAATTTAGTTGTTGGAGAAGCGAAATTATCTTCATAGGACAGCTGTCAAATGTGGGCACCGGACAGAAAATTAGCATTTATACCAGTGTAAATTTTGAGAGACGGCTAGAAAGAATCTAATTCGGAGAACACTCCTTTTGATCTGACATTTTAAGGCTGGGAAATATGGTATTAAAAATTCGAAGGGGAAAAGGAAGAATTTTAGATATATATTTTAGTTGTAATAATATTGATATATTACACGCACGTACATATATGTATGCATATATATTGTTTTCATGAAAACATTTGCAAAGGCATGAAAAAGTTTGATAAATGAATATATTATGCCTGAATGTCAGGAATAATGCATTGTAATACAATAATTATACGAAACTCCAAAATCAGTTTTTCTTTAAATAATAAAAATTATTTTATTATTCTTAATGCAATCGGAAATGAGAACAGAAGCTGTAAGCTTCTGAAATAACCAAATAAAGCGTAATTATTTAATGCACAG
>CM063505.1:175060699-175098199 GCA_032207245.1 Pardosa pseudoannulata | reverse complement strand
TTGATTCAAACTGACTTATCAGCTCTTCTCTCTAATTGAATAATTACTAATAATTAAGCACTAATTACTACAAATTATTTAAAGAAAGTTTTATAGTATAATCTAGGGAAGAAATCGTCAAACTGTTGATAAAGAGCTAGGACTATGTTAGGTAGATCGTAGCGTAACGTTTAGATTGGTTAAACTGGAGGGATAATTTATCTATAATATCACTTTTTTCAAGCTCTGAAATTATTTAGCCTCTGTTTTTTTAGAAAAATGCGTAATTTTCGTCCGGGTTCTGAAAGTGGAGGCAATGTACATCTTCTTTAAATTTCTTTTCTAGTATGAAATATATTTAAAAAAGTACTTAAATATATTGAATGATGAACATTTGGGCAAGTAAATTCGAGTGGCAGCCGTTACCTACCCTCTGAACATTAAAAAACATTGAAGAACAAAGAATAGTATCCTTCATATTAAAGGTAATAAATTCGATGAATAATATATTCTTATATTTTTTAATTTATTACAAACGACACTTTTTATTACAATTTTTTCTTATACAATTTTACTAAAACTCATTTTTTACTGTTTACTAGAAATGTATGTTTATAGGGAGTAACAAATGTAAGAACTAAAAAATTATATATACCACTACTATGATAATAAGATATGTGTAATAGTAAAAAAACAATTACATATAATGACATGATATAATCTAAATTTTGCAAAGACATATTGCCGGATCCAATTTTTTATGCATGCACATATACCTTCATTCATAAAATGACAATTAATGTGTACCAAAAGTTTCTTTGAATGCTGATTTTTAGAAAATAAAAGTTTCATTTGGAGAGCTGCAGTCTACCATTATTATTCTAGACGAGAGAAAACGAAATCAGGGCCAACTTCACAAAAAAAACCCCGGTTTTAATAGACATGCAAGCAATGGGATTCAAACCCACAGACTGTAGTTCTGCAAGGAGTCCTGCTTGTCCAACTATATACACAAAGAAACTTTTATGGTACATAAATAATAGCTACACGAATTAAAGTCTTTCTTTAGATATATAACAATAATTTTTTAATTAATAGTAAAGATTCAAATTTTAAACAGAATACGCAGAAAAGTCTTTATGCATGCATGCTAATACTTTATAGATTCAAACATTATGGAGGAAAAACATGAAAGCAAACTCTTTTCACTCACTTTTGGCATAAAAAAATACTATATGAGTTTCGATACGAGATTCGACTTTTTATCGATAAAACCCATTTCGCCACACAATTAAAAATCTATTTTGGGAAACTTCATTAATGTCACATCATTAAACTGCTAAAAATTATTCTAATTTTCGACGCCATTAGACACAAAGCATGCAACGAAAATTAAAAAAAAATAGTAAGTATAAAGAAAAATCCAGTATCTTAATAAATGTTACACATTTAAAAGGCAACTCGCGCATTAATATGCAATTGTGGACAAAGAAATTTAAAAGGGTGGCTAGAAACGCAATGTATTAACGCAGATGCTTAAAAACGTACATTAATCAGAAAAAAAAGTATTTTCATAAGAGTGGAATTAAAGAAAAGTAGCGAAATAATCGCATAGTTCAAAGTCGTTAAGTATTTTCAAAAGATCCAGCGGTGGAACTTATACATTAAAAGAGATGAGACTAAAATTTAAAATCAATTCACAATTTATTTGCGGGGTGAATGTCCTCATTTATAACAGCTGACGAGGGCAGAGGTGCGGTTTTTGATAGTCATTTTCCAAATCTGCGGAGTGTTTATAAGGTGGAAATAAAATACACTATTAGTTAATCGATGCGAAATAATGTACACCTGCATAACAATTAATATCTTAAAATTCGTCGTTCTTCCGGGTAAAGATAATTAAGATGCAAACATAACAAGAAAAGTATAAAGATTATTCAAATGAAGTAATCGGAAAAGAGTTTATTGTGAATTTAGAGTAAATTGTGAATTCTTATCACTATAGCAGAAATTACTAGTCTCATTATGCAGAAAATTATTTTGCAGAAAAAAAGGGGTGCACCAAGGCGTTACAAAGCATTATACAAGCTGCATTTATATATTGTCCATTATTACATAAGTATATTTTAAATAAACACACACAAAAAGATAAAGTAGTAGAGTAGAAAGTAGTGTAGTAGAAATGCATTTAAAACGCCGATATATTAAATCAAAATAATTTACAGTATTTTTTTTTCACTAACAAGATAATTTTGTTGGGACCACTGTGTTGCAACAAACAGTAAATAAATAAAAGAATTCTCAGTCTTGAAATTTCGCAAACTTTCGATAACACATCTTTGATTGAACTAGGAACAACAATACAACTCCGGCACAGATAACCGATGATTCTTTAACTGCTATAAATAGCCTTTACGTGTTGTGCTGGGCAGTGTTTTCGCGACTTTTACGGTTTAGATAATACACAAAGATTTTCCACCCTCATTATATACACATATCACATCCAGGCTTTTATCTCCAGATTGAATTGCCTCACTGCCACTGTAGAACAATCATTCTACTTTCTCCCCTCAAGGAAATCGATCCTAGACAACAGAAAAAGAACACGTGCAACTAGTCTCAGAAGATATAAAAAAATCTTCGATTGAAGGTGTTTTACAAAAATAAAAAAAACAATAAAAGATTAATATACACCCCTTAAAGCAAAATCCCCCAGTCTGATATAATACTTTTATACATCTTTTCTTAATAAAAATTATCATAATATTTTCTAATGCAATGAACGACGGTTAACGCCTTGCCTGTGACGCCCGACCTGAGTTCGGACAAGAGAGAAAACGGTATTTCAATTCCATCAAGCCCGAAATCGGTACGTCCAATGCATAATATTTAATTTGCCATTTCCCCAATAGATAGAGATACTTTCCCGTGAAAAATTCGGCAGTTTCGTGCCATTTGTCGCTATTTCACGAATACTGTAAAAGATTTCAAAGGAATCTGAGGGACGTGGAATTCATGACAGTTGATATAGATAATAATATTGTTGTATTAGTTTATTATATTTATCCAGAAAATTATGTGATTGGATCCATTTTGCTGTAATTTAAGAAAAAATTACTCTAAGCCATTAACATTTGTCATATATGTGAAAATATTGAAAATAGTAGTTATTTCATTTTAATTTTTTTTCTAAAATAATCTATTTCTAACAATTTGATGATAATAAAGAACAAAATTAAAGAGAAAAAAAATTCCCATTTTTGTTATTTTTTTTTAAATATATTCTACAGGCAAGCAGTTAATCTTTTTCAAGATATCAAAGCTATTCACGTGACTAATTTGTGACATGCAATAAGCTACACACATAGCAGTTCCTGTGGATGTTAATTTGAAAGTTAGTTATAGGTAGATAAGCAATGAAGGTAGATAACAAATAAATATATTTGTTCTTTCTGATTTTTGCTGCTTAAAAACAACGAAAAAAAATCACGAAAATCAGATATGTGTTTGGTCTACTCTCTAAATGAAAGAGTCTTTGGGAGAGCTTTTTGTAGAGTTTATTCACATGATGTACACACACATATATAAATTTCGAAGTTTTAAACCAGAAGGTGAGGTCAGTTTCGATTCTAAAAGGCTTTAATTCTAATATTATAATTGTATTGTACTATTATATAATGGTATTAATCATCGGCGACAACCTTCGCTCCATTTCTTTCTACGTTGCCAATCGCGGAAAACTAAAAACAGCCAAATAAATCTCGAGCTCTCGACAATATGATGATCATGGTAGTTACAACCATTTTGAAATAAAATACTGATGTTCTCCTAAACACACGAACACGCTTCAGTATAGACAAGAGTGGATTTAGTTGTTGGGTTATTGATGTCAATAATGATATACATTTGAACCTCTATTTTACGAGTTTCTCCATGAAACCAAGAACATTCTGCGAATTTCTTCGTAAAAGAATTTCCAAATAGCGAAGTGTATTCTCTATTTAACAAACTTTTTCTAGCGATATTTCTCTTCTTATTTCTCAAATTATTTCAACTTATTCAAACTTATCGACAATTCAAACTTATTTTGTCTATTAATGCATTTTGTCCTGACTGCAAACTAATATTGTCAGGCACCTATTCATCATCATCATCAAATTAGTTCCGTTTCATTTCATTTCAACAAGGAGACGTAATATGATAGAAACAATTTTATGCACAAAAAACTCATGTTATGTTTGTTCTCAAATAGAAATTAAAATTGTGGCACAAGAAAGACTTTCAGTAAAAAATTCTTAAATTTCTAAGAATTAAAGATTCATGAATGATTAATTATTTATTCAATTCATTCTTTTTGGTTATTGCATTAATACTATAACATTTTTTAATGGTGTTCAACTAGTGTTTAAGGAAAAAGGAAACAATATATTATTTGTATGCTTCAATACTTCTAATAAAACGATTAATTATTTAATTAATGATTAATTATATATTTAATTCATTCTTTTTGGTTATTGCATCAATACTATAATTTTTTAATGGTTTTCAACTACTGTTTAAGGAAAAATGGAACAATATATTATTTGCATGCTTCAATACTTCTAATCAAACGATTAATTATTTAATTAATTATTTAATTAATGACTAATTACTTATTTAATTCATTCTTTTTGGTTATTGTATCAATACCATAACTTTTTTTAATGGTTTTCAATTAGTGTTTAAGGAAAACTGGTTAAACTGTTAAGGAAAACATATTTTTTGCATGCTTCAATACTTCTAATCAAACGTAAGAATTTCAGTTAGTCCGATCTCTTCGTATAGGAAACACAACTAACGAAAAAATTTAGTACGTTTAAAAAACATAGATATCAGATTCAAGCCATTTCAGTTTATCATAAAGAAATTACTTTATGCATAGAATAAGTAAATTAACTAGTTTGATTGTTAGGCACCTTAATATATAAATTTAAAAAATCATCTCACTGAACGACGATTCCTCAGGGTAACAATTTTCTGAGATCCCGAAGATGATATCAGCATAAAATCTAAAGGTCATTTAATGTCAAATACTAAAAGAAAAATTTTGAACTAAATCTCAATGACAAATGACTAATAAAAAAAAGTTCAAGAATCAATGCCGAGTTTGAAAGCAACACGTGACCATCAAGGCTCTTTTGCAAGAATATGGAAAATGTAAATTGAGAGCACACGGCACACCAAAAATAAAGAATGACCTTCGCAATGGACAGACACTCCGTTTTCTCTTTTCTATTTTTGCAAAAGGTTTGAGGTGCGGTGACTTGGCATTTAAAACTAATAAAGTGTGAAAGCTCTGCCTTCAGAAACCGATAAAAGATGTCAAAGGTTGTCAATTTAGTTTTAGAAATTAAAAATTATAACATACAAAATTTATATAATTAATACATAATACGAAAATCCGATTAAACTCATAGGTTATAAAAGTTATAATTGATTTTTTAAAAATCTGACACTTAGGAAAATGTCCGGAATTTTGGACACCCAGAATTGAGGCTCTTTACTGTATAGTGTTTAATTTACATAGCGTTCTAGCCACCACCACTTTTCTGACTGCCACTTGTTCCCACAAATATCCGAGTACACTTAAAATCAGCCTAACCTTTCTACCAGACAATCTAAGGAATTACAGCAGAATAATGACCGAATGTGTAGGACGCTGTTTTTCAGTATCGTAGTTCGTGGGTTCGAATACACTGCTGGCAGGAATGCTTGTTATCGAAATCGGATTTGAGCCCTCATTAGCGGTCGAGTAGCAAAAGTATCATAACACTCAAAACCAAATACTCCGCGTTCTGCTAAGTTTGTCTGCTTTAACAAAGGTTCGTTGACATTAAAAAAATTATCCTTGGATTTGGCTCTCCTCCTTCCGTTGATTGTTTAGCATTTTAAATAGCAGCGTCTATTTTTCGCATACACGTGACAGCTAGAAACAGCTTCACGTGTGAGGAGGTTTTTACCACATTCGAAGGTATTTATATAGTCTGAGGTAGCTTGCTGCTTTGAATACAACGTTAAGTCTGGTTAAAATTTTTTATAGCTCATTTTCTTTCCAGTTAAAGCTTTTTTTATAAATTTTTAAATTAAAATTATTTATATCTGTTTTTTTAATAAAATAATACTTCTAATATAATAACGGGCAGTTCGTTTTTATTCATCTAACAGAATCTGTACATGCATGATCCGCACAGAAAAAGTAATAACATTTTATTCACCAAAGCAACAAAATAAATTTTGAAATGCAACATAAACACAATGTAGTATATAAACTATATAAATTAAAATAGAAAAATCAGAGAATAGATAAAATTTATATATAGATTGTACTAAGTTTTCACATTCTCAAACGTACAGAAAACAATTATTAAAGTTTTCGGAATCATTCTGCAATTTAAACAGAAAATATAAACACTTCATAAAAGCAACAAAAATACAATAAAAGCATTAACTATCGGTTTTAAAATATTTAAAAAGTGTACAAAAATTTTATACACAATTGTATTGTACCAAATTTTACATTCTCAAACAAATGGAATATAGTTTTTATAAAATTATCTAAAACAAAGAACACTTGCATACTTGGGGATGATAAATATAAATAAAGTATCAAATTCCGAGGGTACCCCAGGTAAAAATGCAGTTCGGGGTGCCCCCTTGGATTTTGGCGTTTAAATTCTCTACCTTCAGAAACAAAATCTAGAGTGTTGATGAGAATGTGCAAATAATAAAACTCATGACCTATCATACTAAATATATATATATATATATATATATATATATATATATATATATATATATATGAATGATATAATAGGTGTACAAGAAAGTCATGTAGTATCTACATCAAATATTTTTTTTTAACCTTTTACGAATGAATATTAAAAGGCATTTAGAAAACCAGGCAACGGCAAGTGCCTCTTATAGCTAGAATTCTATACAGTAAAATTTAAAACGAATATGTTTTAAATAGAATAATATGTGAATTCAACACTTCAAAGACATTGCTAAAGACGTTTTGCATTATATTAATTTGCTAAATATTGCAAATTAATATATTGCTAAAGATGTTTAGTTTATATTAAAAATTAGTATTTTTAATATAATTACCATTTTCTCTAAATATTTTCGGTGAAAGCTTGATACAGTAACTAACTTTCATTCTGTGGTTT
Source organism: Pardosa pseudoannulata (assembly GCA_032207245.1). Lineage (NCBI taxonomy): Eukaryota > Metazoa > Arthropoda > Arachnida > Araneae > Lycosidae > Pardosa > Pardosa pseudoannulata. Next base: position 175,091,012 of record CM063505.1, on the reverse strand, counting down.
AAATGTTAACGAAAAATATAAAAAAACTAGACGACCCAACAGGCGTTGTCTTGTTTTAATGCAGTAAATCCAAAAATTGTAACAAGTTATTAAATAAATTATAAATTGGACCGTTTTGATGAAAAAGTAAGAAAAAAAATTATTTTAAAAATACTTTGTGATTTAAAAATCAAATTGTGACTATTCTCGAATCAAATTAATTACATACACAAAATTTCATCAAAATCAGTTCAGCCGTTTAGGAGAAGTTCTATTACAAACATACGACCAGAAGAATCTTATATAGATAAGCGTATTAAACACAAAAATGAAGCTAATAGAGCATTTTTAATGAAGTATCTTTTGAAAAATTAAAAACTAATAGCTTTTAAAACAATATTTTACTTTCAAATTTTAATGACATTTGCATACACATATTGCTATAGACATTAACTTTGCAAGCAGATTGATTAAAAACAAAATATAACATATTTGGAAATCGTCTGTCGTCTAAAACAGAACAATTAACAGAAACTAGATTTTTCACTAAAATAAAAATAAGTGCGAGGAATCAAAGAAAATAACATCAAACACACACACACACACACATGGAAAAAAACTATCTTTATGATATTTACATATGATCATTGTTTTTATGTCTTCGCTATTATCTAAATGTTTCAGCAGGTAATTAACATCTAAAGCAAATAACCATAAAAATAATTAATAGTACTAACTAGATGTTTCAGCAGCTCTCCTTTTTTTTACAAAAACAAACAAAAAAAAAAAAAAAAAAAAAAAAAAAAAAAAAATACTATCTCACAGAAAACAAACATTTTATGAGACGCTTAATTCTCCATAAAAGGCCATCATCTTATAAAACAGTGTACTAGTATAGTTCGAAAAAGTTTATCACTAAGTAAATAGTAATGCTTAAACAATCTGGGAAAATATAGAGATACCTACCATGTTGAAAGAAAATAAAAATATTTCTTTCCTAAAATGTGTGTTCTTTATTCGCTCTTTCTAATATTCAATAGCTTAAAAAATATATTTAACGTCAACTTAAATTTTACTTTCGTAGGTAAAATTCAAAAGCATTTTTCAAACAAAATCAAAGAATATTTCTTATTTTAAGATAAGGGGGATTTTAAAGTGGCAAAGAATATTTTGTTCGAGCTATTGAACAGGAAATAATTTCTTATTCGGGCCAGGTTCTTAAAGTAAATGGAACAAAGTTTCACCATTGGGGCACTGAAAAATGTATAATCTTCTTTTTCAGAGTATTGAAAAATGAATTCGTTTTCAAAATCTATTAGGATGAAAAAGGGCTGCATTTTGTTTTAGGTCAGGAATAAAGTTATGGGTTTTAAAGGACTGGTTTGGACTCTATGGTCCAAATTATAATATTTGTGTATGAAAACTAATGAGACCTGCAATTAATCATTAAGTTGATCTCGAATATCTTTACTAGCAATGTGATTTGAACGCGCAGATTGTTATACCAAAAGATGACTGTACAGTACCGAAGTAACCACTGTCCTGTTCGAAAGTAAAATTAATAAAACAGATTTTGCACCTCCAAAACAAGATTTTTTTTTCTATACAGGACTTAAAAACTATTCACATATCTTTAAAATAAAGTTCAATCTTTTGGAAGTCTAGTTGTAGTCTATCAAAGGTCCTTAATGTACCCGCTAGAAATATTAACGTCGGATTTCTTTAATTAAATGTTTTTTCACTAAATAGAGCAATTAATACGATGATAGTAAAGATAATCTATTCGCTCTATTGAAGAATCATTGTCATGCTAAAACAAACTGTGTAGTACAGGTGGTACCACATGGTGGATTCTTGAACAACTCTGATATCTAGCATGCATACAAGATCCAATTTTCTCTCTCATCCTCAGTAAAGTTAAATGTGTTTGTTCACTGGTTTGAAACTGACGCATAATAGGCTTATTAACCCCTTCCGGTAAAATGACGAGTCTAGCTCGTCATTGGTTTTTCATTCCATACCGCACAATGACGAGCTACACTCGCCATGCGACTAAAGTTACTGATAAATATGATAATTAATTTAGTTTAAAATTTCTAGTGTACTGAATTTAGCAACATTTTTGTTACTTATGGAAATCCCAGGTCACTATTACATATTGTTTATTTAAAGTTTCTTGGTACAAGTCACTGCCAAATTGATGAGTCAGAATAAAAGAAAACCTACTAAGAAATGCCGTGTGTGTTACAAGAATCAAATTAGAAGTGAGACTCCCTGGCGATGTAAACAATTCAGAATTCCTTTGCACTTTGTTTTGAAAAGTACCCCTAGCTTGAAGACTAGTATCTTAATTTTACCGTTTCTGATACTTAACACTATGTAAAAAGTGGATTTTAATTAAAAATATGTAAGAATTGTAAAATAAAACAAGTTTTTTAAATAAAAAATAAATGGTTACTTCACGCACAGTTTTTCATTATTAAATCGTACTGGAAGGGGTTAAACACCCACACACAATACTGAACTTCGTTTTCATAAGAAAAGGCTTATTTTTCCGAAACAAGAATACTGAACTACAGTAACGTGTTTTTTAACTCTCACTTCTCATTACTGGAAGTTAACCTGATAAGTGCTATAATTTGTGCTTGATTTAAACTAAAATATTAGAACTAAAGTTGCAAAATAAGGTACTTCTAAATAGATTTTTTTTATGAGGAACAAAGTTTATGCAAAAAATGGCTGATGGTCTTGTCGGATAATTGTGTAAACATCTTTCATATTTACAAATTCAACAAAAGGGTGCGGTTAACGTAACATAGTGATTAAGAATTACTATATGAACTTTTGATATGATCTCGATAAACTTGGTTAGTTCCTAACCAAGCTGGCCTCATAAGCATTCAGAACATACGATTAATCTATACGATCAAGACCAGCCTTAGTCTAAATGATGCAAAGAGCCGTAATGTTTCACACTCATTAACGAAGTATTCTATTTATGGAGAGGACAGGACTTTAAATCGAGCAACCGTGTGTGGTAATCCCGTTACGAACTACTAAAACAAAAATTCGTCAAAGACGACATCGATAGAAAAAAATAAAGGTTTCCTGAATTGTTCGAAACACAGGAGTCTCCTTTTTGGAGGTCAATACGTCATTATTCGTTGATTCTTCGGGAAACCAAGAAGATTTCACGAGCTGCTGGGAATCAGTGAAGTGAGTCATTTCCTCTAGTTTCGGAAGGAATTGCTCCGATTCCCCAGTGGCGTCGGGGATCTCACCACTTCCGCAGCGGACACAGTCCAAGAGATAGTTTACTGGACTGCTTCATCCAGATACAAACTCGCGTTAATTGACCGTTAAACGAAGTTGAATGCTTCCCATGTCCGTATCTACGAAGAAGGTTTTCAACCTTTTCTTTTAAAACAGAAGAACTGAAAGTTATAAGATTGAAAAGGATTATACAAGGGTGATTCGATAATAAAGGTACAGGTTGCTGTTCTACAAAGCATGCATGCACAATATTGGCGCAAATTGCATCACTCGATGCGCTAAGGAGTGTAGTAAGTTAGACTGAAGTGTTGTTTTGTTTAAGACGCAACTCAGATTCAGAAAAGAAAATGAAACATGACGTGTCTAATCGCGAAATACGTAAAAGCTTTAACTACGTGCAATTATCAGGTTTTAAAAGCCAAAAAGTTAATGAGAGTGTAATTTGTTCGCAGACTGCAGAGTATTTATGCGTCAAAGGTTTTTAGTCAAAAGAAAATCAACGTTTGATGGCAAAAATTTAAAGATGCACCCCTATACGTCACAACAAACCAAACCGTGTTTAATACAACAGAAATGGAAGTTTCTGCAACATTCACTATAGTACCTATTTATCCCATTGTATTTTCAATTATTCGGATTTAAAAAAAAATTCGTGAGAAAACTGTTTTGAAATACTTCAAGCAACCTGATAAATAACAGTTTTATGAAGGGATGTTTAAACTAATGTTGTGATAAAATGTCTCAATGTTAACGGAGGTTACATCGGGAAATAGAGAAAAATAAGTAGCTTTTGTGAAACGTATAGTTTTTCTAATTATAACTGTCACCATAATTTTGCCTTGTACCTTTATTAGACAACTCGCGTTCAAAGTAGAGGGAATTGACGGTATCTGTTGAACAAATATAGGGATGACACTTTAGGGGAATATGGGACATTCATAGACCACTAATATCATGCTAGATGATCATAGTGCGATATTTTGTAACTTCGCCTGACACTCAACAGATAGATGAGACCATCCGAGGCGACAGGATGAACGGTAAGCTCTCCGCCTGTACTCAAATAATGTATATAGCCTGTGTGTGTATATAATGAAGCAAGCAAAGCAAACTCGTGGATTATTTAATGTGTAATGAAAGTGACAACAGGAAGCCCAGAAGAAAAAATCCATTGGACAGCAAATTGAAAGAATATGCACAAAGGTGGATAGTAGAAAACTAATTAGCGCAAAAGAAAAATAAAATAAATAAACTGTATTCCTTTTCCCTCCAGTAATAGATAAAATGATTTTACGAATAAAAAATTTCATAGATAACGTGTATGCGTAAAAAATAATTTATGCAACAGAGTTACCATCTGAACGTTTAAACATTATAAAAAAATAATTGTTTAGGTTAAAAAAAAAGGAAAAAATTCTTCAAAAACATTTCCAGTATACTGTTTGAATTTCTGATAGCGAATTTGAAGTGAGAAATAGTGAAAAGGTAAGGCATCAGTGTTTAATTCATATTTCTAGACGATGTCAACTTCTTATTGAAAGAATAAAAATAAGAGTTTTTTTTTAATTATATATATTTTAACCCTGAGCCGCTATTCAGAAAAGACACAGGGAAACTTGAAGCAATTGAAAATATGTAAGTAAATGTAACTTTCGATTTTGACACCAGTAAGTATTATTAACACTTTTAATGAACAAAGTTTATTATAGAATCCCCATAGTACATTTTTTTAAAGCGATAAAGTAATAGAATGCAAGATTGCTCGAATATTTTTATACTCTTTAAATTTGTAAAACCTTTGACTGTTTAAACATCACAAATGGAAAAGATAAAAGATATTTTACTATACCCCACTGGAAAAATTAATTTAACTCGAAGCTGTGAATTGTATTGAAATTCAACCCTGTGGCAACAACATGCTTTGATAGAAAGCAATCAAGAATTTCTATTTCTACGCGTATATCGATATTTAACGCGTTTTATATGGAAATCGATATAAGGACGCGTCGTCAGTAACGATCGGCTATACATATCGAAAGAATAGAAATAGAAAGTATTTGGGACCAAAGTTATCTTTCCAGTGAAATTAATTTCAGTTTAAAAGACAGTTAGGTTGATGTCTTTTGCTTTTATTTCTTTTACGGATGTTGTCACCTGATGAAAGGGTAAAGGGGAAATGAAACTATCATGGAAACTTTTAGAGAAATGATATCTAGTTGAAATTCTACCGGGAAGGAAAGAAAATAATAAACACGAAAGCAGACGGTAAAATACCCTTACAATATATTTCTGAACAACTCATTGCGATTTTTTTAAACTGGAAATCACAGAATGGAAAGTAAAATTTACTAATTTCGAAAAATAAATTTCTAAAGCAAACTCCGAAAAATCAATTGAATATAAAATTTTGAGACAGTAGCCTTTCTATCATACTTCTTACTACATACACACTTTTTCTATTTAGCAATTCGTTATATATAATTATTCTGTCATATATTTAAGGGTTTTTAATTGAAGTTTCTGTTTGGTACAAATGTCCCTTGAGGATCCAGTGCCAATAAACTGCAATCAATAAACCAACCTTTCACAGAGGAAGGGAATTAAAACTTATTTTAATCCTGCTTACTAATATCTGAAAATTAAGACCCATTGCTATAAAAATAACGTCTTCCTTTGACGATTAACTTAAATGTATTCAATATATGTAGCGCATCCAGAAAATAAGTTTTTCCTTTAAAGTAAACGTAATTATCCTTATCAATTGCGCGTGCATAACAGATCTATGTCGTATTAATCATATGCCAGCTGGACAAGTCCCGATTCGTGCCAGTAGCGGGGTAGCAGTGGTCCGAAAAGGAAAATCTAATTCCTTCTACCGCCTCTTGCAAGGCTCGGTCGGGGATATTGAATGCAAAAGCATTGCGCCAATTGAAATTCATCGTCAGCTCTGTCAGATCTATGAACCGAAACTGACACTCGAACACAAAATTCAACGATTAGGAGCAGCACAGACATTTCTGCTACGGTATCACGATGACTGTGACAAGTTCCTCGACAGGATCGTCACTGACAATGAGACTTACATTTCACACTTTACCCCGGAAACCAAGTAGAAGTCAATGCATGGGCATCATAGTGGATCTTAGGTCAGGACCAAATTCAAACAGACGCTGTCGGTACGGAAAGGGGTGTGCACGGTGTTCTGGGAGAGGAAGGCTGGTTCCATTCACAGGCGGCAGAGGTCTACGACAGAGGTATACAAAAGTTGATCCCATACGACAAGTGTCTCAATTCTGGTGGTGGCTATGTTGAAAAATAGCTAAATCATTGCTATATTTGTTGCCAATAAATAAGTCCATTAAAGTGCGAGTTCTTTTTTCTTTTAAATAGGGAAACTTACTTTATGGATGAGCCTCGAACCTTAGAGCAGGAGTTGGTAAGATGCGATAAGCGATCTGGCCCGCAAAAGTGAATCAAATGGAGATAGCACGGCTAATCATATCCTATCTCAGTTTAAATAAATTACCACAAGAGGCGATATTTGCATGTTGTTATTTCAGTGAAGAGTAAAATGCCAACTCTCGTCAGGGACGCTGTGATGTAGTATTTCCTGGCCCTCTATGCAAAGATCATTATTACTGCTAACCATTTACAAGTAACGATAATGATAGGAATTACTAACCTGTAGGTCCTGTTTACTAAAGTATTGTCTCATAAAGAACTTAATCCTTGAAATATAAATTCATATAAATTTTCACCACTCTATTAGATAAGTTCATGAAAAATTATTTCATTTTTTTTTCTAAGTAACAGCAATAATGTGGAGAAATACTACGCAAAGATATAATCGTCTAATGAAAAAAATTTTCCAACCTGGCCTGTTGAATCTAATATTTTATATAATCCTCTCCAGTCCAAAACAAGTTTGCTGACCCTTGCCATAGAGAAATGCATCCTCATTCACAAACGTCTGAGTACGAGCGAATGATGATCCAATGACCTCTAATTATATGGCAAATAGTGAGACCTCTACGCTATGCGAATCATAAGAACTAGGGACTCACGCAACACAGTGAGAAAAACTCGGAACAGCAATACAACAAAATAAAAGGAAACCCTTCTAAGAAATATGACATTTACAAGAAAAGATCTGATAAATTACAGGAATAGTTTGAAATATTTCTGGTTAGATATTAGTACAATGGCATACTTCCTTTATTAATACTTCCTTTCATTGGTATGCCAAATGATTTGGTTATTCTTTAATCAAATTTCAAAGATATTGATTATGCAAGCTGATGTTTTAGTGAAGATCATAGAGTAAAAAGTATGTTTCAACGAACTGTTTTTAAAACAAGCTAATCTTAAAATTATTTCTGACAAATGAATGATGTAAATTAATTGAGAATTTTTAAAGTTTATTAAATTTCCAAGAGACCTAGAATTATCTCTGCTTCGCAGAGCTGCAGTCAGAAAGCGGGACTCTAAGGGCTTTATCCTCCGAATTTTTGGTGTTGAAATAAAAGCACATTTATAAAAATATGTAAGGAAAATTCTCAGGTGTTTTCAAAACTTAAATCAAGGGCTAAAAATACCCACGTCATTTTGCCTTCCCCTTTTTAACCCCTAACCTAAATTGACCACTGAGGCTACAGTTTATGCCCTCAGAGAAGGGGTCTGACCAATTATAATCCTAAATGGCTCTAGCAGACAATTTAGGAAATTTCCAAATAAAAAGGAGATATACGCTGTTGGAGACAGATTTTTCTAGAGATATTTTTCCCCCAGATATTGACCCGGGTGTTAAGGGTCTTGTACATGCTAGCTGACTTTTCAGTTTATCCTGTCCCTATGATGATGTGGGAACCCGTCCTCCAACGTTATATATATATATATATATATATATATATATATATATATATATATATATATATATATATATATATATATATATATATATATATATATATATGTGTGTGTGTGTGTGTGTGTGTGTGTGTGTGTGTGAAGTACATACATAATAATGTTTCAATCTTTAAGTATATTTTAAATTTTTTAAAAATTTCATCTATTTTTTTATTTTAATATTTTAGCTACAAATTAATTTATGCATTTACTGAAACGTGTTAGTTTCAGTTCATTGTGCATGGGCTTTTAATTATACATAATATTAAACTTCGTATAATTTTAATGCAATTAGTGTCAAAACTTTATATTGAATTTTATACGATTATTTATTAAATTTTGTTTTTTAGTTTAAAAAACAACAACAAAATCTTAGGGAATGTTAGCCCAGTTTCAGTCCTACCCCCCCCCCTTACCGGTCCTTCCTTAAAAATAAATCAGGCCTAAAATGTTCTGTTGCTTCAGCAGTTTTTCCCAACCAAATACTTAAGAAATTGCTTGGACTAGTACTACCTTTTAAGGGGTGTTATCCGTTAATACAACATTTATCGACAAAGTGAATTTTTGTATTGATTATGAAATATTCTTTTGTCTACGAAAATAGTTTTATCTATTAGAAACCTGTATCGAATTTTGGAATTCAGATAATATTTGTAAAGTATTAAAGCCGTCAAAACTAAATGCTTAAAAATGTAAAGGGCTATTACCTATTGAAATAATACACTCTAATACTATAGAGACTGGGTAAATTACAGTCACATTGTATTTGTAACGTATCTAAAAGACATTTACTAAAGAAAGGGGGGAATGAAGTTGAATTTAAGTACGTTATATTAAGCAAAAACAGCGATAGTAAAATTTGCATTTGGATGATCTCACGAATAGAAACCACAGACAAAACAATCATTTTCCAAATCAACGTCCATTTATATCGTTTCCTATATGCTAATCACTACATTTAATTATTTCGACTTACAATTACTGTGGCTACTAATATAAACGCTTTACATGTATTCAAGGACGTGTATTTAATATATATATATTTAATTATATTTATTTATTATCATTTTTACAGTAATAAGCTTCCGAACCAAAATTAACAACAGCTTGTATGTTTTTTGGATTTATTGCATCTATTATTGAATATACATCATGTGCATGAATTACTAATATCTATTCTCCAGTTTTTTTTACATCCTCTGTATTTTGCAACATGTCATACATACAACGAGTCCATAATTAAACTTACCTACTTTAAAGTTGTCTACGGTCGAAACTATTGTTCAGAAAGTTATGAAACGGTGTGTAGGAAAGACATAATGAAAGGATAGAAATTTGTTCAAGCGAATTACAAAATTAGTTCAAAATTGTACCAAAAGGGGGCGTTTTGTAAGCTAACATTTACTCTACTTAAAAACATTTATTTCAACATGAAGCCCATCATTTTAACTACTAATTGAAACTGCAACATAGCATGTTCTACAGTTGACCACAGTGTGTCCAGGAAAATGCTGAGAATAAATCTCTGGGACTGGATTGGGATAGTCACAAATTAGGAAAGTGGCTACAGATGACATGTTCTACTGTAAAGAACGTTTATAACAGGATGGCTAATGAGTTAAAGGACTTCATCCTGGCATTTTGCTTTGAAGGCATTTGAAATATCTAGTCACTCTTGGTATACCAAGAACTGTACCTGATTTGAAAGACAGCTTTCAGGACATGCTCTCCAGCATTTTCCCGGACACTCTACGGTTAATTGTAGAACACGCTTCCTTACGATGTCAAGTGTTATCTGAAAATGATGGCCGTTATGTTGGACATGTCTTATTGTAAAATAATGTTTTTAACCACAGTAAATATTATGTATATCATGTACAGAATATATCTAAATGTGTAATTCCTCAAAAACGGCCTCTAGTGATGAAATTTTGAAATATATTTTTTATTTACTCAAATAAATTCTCATCTTTTCATTATGTCGTACATAACATTTCATAACTTTTTGAAAAATAGTTTTGACTGTAGACAACTTTAAAGTAGTAAGTTTCATTGTGGAAACTCTGTATGTATGTATCTATGTATGAATATGTGTGTGTATTAGACTTATAAAATTATTAAATAATTCTAATCATTGTCATATTTTTAAAGTTCGAAAATTTAGGCTATATTTTATTTTGTAATTCCAGTATTATTTACATATAAATATTTTATATACGGTTTTTAAATTATGTATTGTATACAGATAAAGTATTATTAATTATATTTCTGAAAGAAATTTTATTGAAAATATAAAATGTTTTTGATGTCTTGCTTAAAAGACAAGGTCTTATTCATGCATTTTAATTCAAGGGAAAATCCGTTAAAAATAATTTATCATACAATGAGCATTACATATTTTATGTAACTCTGTAACAATTTTCTGTTCACTACAACATGACTTCGTTGGGATATTAGATTCTAATTTTTATTATGCATATTTTGCATAAGTTATCTATATTTTATTATAATAATCCACACTCGTGTAATCTTATTCAATTGAAATTCCGCAGAAAAACTGAAATTTTTGAAATTTTATTAGAAAAAATATATACTATTGTATAATAACGAAACGTTTCTTTAAGATCTAATATAATTATCAGAATTATTAAACTTTTTTTCGAATATATATATTTTTTAATTTTTGAGGTAAGATACTATTTTAAATTAATTTATTTTATGTATTTCTCTACTGGCAAAAATATTAGTAATCAAGAATTAAAAAAAAAAAAACACACTACAAAACTTCTTATGACAATTCGAAGAAAATACACTAAATAAGTCTATACAAATTTTCTTACATTATTTGAATAGATTAGAGATGCATGAAAATTAAATTCCCACTTCTTAAATCTTTCTGGTAGAGTATGGGTCTTGAAAATCAAGAATAATAAATAAAATATATATATAAAAGAGAGTATCCTATTGTTTTTTATACAAATTCACACGGCTTGTCGTAGACTCACCAAATTTTGGAAAGAAATTACTTAATACTACCAGCCAGTTACTGTCGGTATTCAAACCTCTTCCATCTATCCTGTCTCATGATATGACTATAAAACGGATATTAACGTTTCTGGTCGACAACAGTCGACAGTTCATGAATGTTATTTTGTATTTTACTGCGTTAAAAAATTAGCTACTTCGTAGCTTAACTTGTAATTCATCTGAAGATAAAAAAAATGTGCACAATGTATTTTGAAATGCTTTTTGCTTAAGATATAAATAAATTAAAGATAGCAATTCTATTTAATAGCGTAGTATAATGAGAATTGTGACAAACCATGTAATTAAAGAGAAATTTAATTGTAAGACTAAGTTTAACCTAATTATTCCCCAAATTTTTTAATATTATTCTAGAAGCGCTTTAACATATTTCTACAGTATAATACTGACCTATGCTGTAAACTTTTAGTTTTGCTGGATGGAAAGCATCGTGGGGATTAAATGCGATTATTGTACACAAAAATCTGGGTAAATTTCTTTAATAGAGGATTAGATGCCAAATACAACACATTTATGAGTTACAATTTATTTGAAGTTGAAACAGCTTGTTTACATGACGCCACGAATTATATTTCCGTAGCCCGAACTAGTTTGCTAATACAATTATACTGAACAACACGATGTTTGAATTTATCTGCTTTTGAAAACATTTTATTCGTATTATTTAAGCTAAAAAAATAATAATGTAAAAACCCCTTTATATACTTAGTGACTTATATAAAAAGATATGGAAGCATCAAAATTTAAATAGTGCATAAATGAAGTAAACGCGCTTTTGTTTTAGACTTATGTCAACACCAATGGTTTGATATTCATTGATTTTGTTTACGGATAATTAAAAGCCATTGCCCTCATTTTGCTCGAACGACCACATGATTACCTTCACCGTCAACACGAAAAGAATAAAAATTCAACAACCCCCGTCGAGGAAAAAGAAAAGGAAAAAAAAGTTTGTTAAAAAAAATATTTCCCATAGCATCTTTTCTGTGACTTTCAGCCTCTTAAAAACGCGTCGTTGCATATATACAAATAAATATCCGCATGATCACGGTTTGCCCTCTCCATCCTCCGCTCCTTCCCTCCCCCTACACCACGACGAAATATAAGAGAGAGAGAGCGTACAAGTAGCTCCAAAATCGACCTGGGATGATCCATTGCGAGCATCGTTGGGGGGTGGATGTGCTTTCGATCGAGATGAGGAAGAGAAGACGACTCTCGCACATGCGCCGAGCATTTCGGGATAACTGGAGTGATGTAAACCGGAATGGGATCGCGAGAGGATGATGACTCCGAATATTTACGAGCGAAGGACAATGATACTCGAACCTCCTTCATGGGAAGGGTCGAAACGTTCAATAGAGTATCGAGAGATAGGAATACGTCATCGTGTCGTCATCAATAGATGCCAGCAACTCTGGCTACTCGAATACATCACTTAAGTGATCGATTATTGAACATTCGCAGTCAAAAATCATTGCATGATATAGACATTAGTCCGAAATGTTACTATTACATACTTCAAAGCTAAGTCCCAAAAGTTAAATTTTTTCCATTCAATATTCAATTAATATGTACCAAGTTATATTGCAAAATGTTTCCCACAAGAAATAATACGGCCCAGAAAAGAAACAAAAGATATTAAAATCATTATTTATTCCAGGTTGTAACTCTTATTGCCATTGGTACTTTCAGTCACCCTGCTACAGAAATGAGACTTTGTGACTTGCTCAATAACCGAATTTAAATGTTATCTAAATGTCAGTGTTTCCAAACCTTATACACTTAAGGACCGTCGTCAGCAAAATGAAATATAGGTCTATTACACAAATACATATATGTATATATGTAATGATATTTTAACCCAAAGCTAACTTAATTAGAATAGTATTCTAAAATAAAGTTCTGGCGATTTTATCCCTAAAATTACAACTTTTGGCAAGATAATTTTTTTTATTGTGATAATCTCTGGCGACTTCACATACACCAAAATTAATTCGTCCTTAGCTCAACTATTCTCATACATATCATTTATGTAACTTAGTTTTAATTTTCGTATCGTTCATGTGAATAATTCTTTACATTCTCATTGACTAGTGCCCTACATAACGAAATGCAGTGCATTTTGGCGACGGACGGCGCCAAGACAAATTGCCTAAATAAACTCATTTTTTATTTATTTCAAATTTTATATATATATATATATATATAAAATATATATATTAAATATATATACATATATATATATATATATATATATATATATATATATATATATATATATATATCTATGTACATATATATATATAAATATATATATATATATATATATATATATATATATACATATATATATATATATACATATATATATATACATATATATATATGCATATATATATATATATATATATATATATATATATATATATACATATATATACAGAGAGAGAGAGTTTATTAAATCTAATATTGTACAAATATAATTTTTAATTAGTGCGATATTTTCTGCTGCTTATACTTTAATAGATTTGATATATGTGGCTTAAACTTTGCTTCAGCGCCCGAACTCAATGTGGTAGCCATGCTTTAAAAAAGCTTTAGCATTTTTTATTCATACAGTTCAAGGAAAAACAAAGCTGGAGGAAAAGGCATTTAAAATTTTCATTTCTTAAAAAATCCCCCTATAAATGAATTCATAATCCTATATGTAAATAACGTTTAAAATTTTAAAAATAGAAATAACAAATTGCACATGCGTATGTAAAAGGGTTAGAACGATAATTTGAACCAATAACGGTAAATCAATATTTTCATCATATTTGGAATAAGGCTCTATCCTTAAGTGTATATAAACAGAAAAAAAATATTCACGAAATATATCACATAGAATTAAAAAAATAAAAGTTTAAAACTCTTCGCCTTATTGATTTATAACGTCCCCTGCAAAAAAAGTATGAAAATATTATTATCGAAATCTATATATTAAAAAATAAAATAAAATTACTCTTCGCCGTCTATGATTTATAACTCCATCTGCATGCACGTATTAATCCTATATTTATTCATGTCATGAGTTACATTTCATAAAAGAACTTTCTTTGATATAAATTCGATCATAACAGAAAATATTCATATATACAGAAAAAAAAGTCGATTTCACAAATAAATAATGGTAAATTAGAAATTTCGGATCGAAACTAGGGGTTCGGGATTATTTTCATCATAAATATTAAAGGCTGAGGATGAAAAGTTTCACTTCTGCCGGGACGCATTTTGAAAAGAAATTTGACATCCGATGATCGATGGCACGATGAATGGAATTAATAACCCTATTGCCTCAGAAGTAGCACTCGAAAAGTGAGCCGTACATGGTATTTAAATAGAACGCTTTCTGGATCCAATTCGAACTGATCGATTACCTGATCGACTGTCAACAAATATTACCCAGATGTTATAACAAAAAAATAGAAGTCGATTGGGTAATAGAAAATAATGGTGTGTGTTCATTAGGGAAGGAGATTATGTCATAGAAAAATCGTTTAATGAATAAACTTGATTTGAAATATAGGAGACTTTCATGGCTGAAATGTGTATGGAGTTTTTAACACCAGAACTACCGATGTTAAATATATACCAAGTTTCACCGTACTCATCATATTGATGCATTTTTGCTCAGGGTTTTCATTGTAACTTTTGACTTAATGTATAAGTTAAGAAAAAACAACATTTAATATAATGATTCTTTAATTATAAATAAAAACAAACATAAACAGTTTCTATTGCCTAGAATTTACAATAAATAACGTTTATAATATTTTCCGAGATTGGACTTTTCAACAAGAACTTTATCAGGTTAGAAATACAACTGATAATGATTGCGTCCTGATTAACTTTTACCAGTTAGACCAGGGGTGGCCAAGACGTCGACCACGAAGACATTTTAGGTAGTCCACGCGACCATCATGACCTCGGATATTAACAATTTAACAAACAATGGTCGAGTTTAACAGATGAACATTTAATTTCGTGTTTACGCATTGCAATAAGCTCGAGCCAACCACAATATGATAAACTTGTCGCAGATATACTGTGCCAAATTTCAACTAAACGAAGTGAAAGGATGGTCAATTTTTGATATAGGAATGCTTTGATTATTTCCGCCAGTAAATTTTTATTTTGTAAATATTAAGTTTTTTTTTAGAAAAATTAGATAATTTACCATTTTTTATTGTTACCGAAAATAAATTTATAAAGATGTACGTTACGTAATTTTAGCTTTGCCATTGGTAGACCGCCTTCGATTTTTTAAATGTGGAGTAGACCACAGATACCAAAAGTTTGGCCACACCTGTTAGACCGTTCAGTTCTAAACTGAATCGTAATCGAAGCAAAATATATCCCGTTATAACGGCTGCCGAAAACTTTGCATCATTCATCTTTGAGATTGCCAAAGTCGTCATTTTGATGGGTCTAGGTATAAATAGGTATAGATCATACTGATTACGGAAATTGAACAGGAATATTTAGCTATTCTTATATTTCATTAAAGTCGTATCATAAAATTCTAGAGCAATATATAAATTATATGAAACTTTTAAGTATGGAATTTGAAAACCGTCAAAATGACGGTATTGGTAGTTCTAGTGTTAAAACTGTCATGATGTTTGAATGGTACAACAACATAAATGCATTAAAGCAGAAGAATATACTTTTATTCATTAGGCTCTGAGCGTACATTTTTACAGAAAAGCTTATTAGGAACTTATTTTTTAGCCGATTTCGAAACGATTTCAAACATATATATCAAGAATTTAATTAGGACTAGAATCAGTGGGAATCCACGGACCACAGTTCTAAACGTTAGTACTTCGGAAATAGAGGATTAATCTTTAAACAATATAACAGATACAAGTCGCTATCATTAATAAAAATAATTTATTTAAACCACAATGAAAGTTTATTATGGGCGAAAGGTAATAGATCAACACATGACTCGGCTAAAGGAAGAAAAACAAAAAATGAGAATATCGTTAAAGAAGAGAAAGTTAAGCACTCAAATACAGAATCAAAGGTTAAAGTATATGTCTCATATTGAAAGTTTTGAAATTAAGAGCTGTATTTGTTTGAATTAGACTGTAATGAACGTTCCCCTTCTTCTCTTAACAAGTATAACTTTTAGTCATAGGTAGGTCGAACCAATAGAAAAGAAACTAATTTTATGACCTTAAATAATTCGGGTGTTATTTTTCTTTAAATAGCATTATTGAAAAAAAAAAGTAAATTTTGGTGACATCTAATTCCCAAGATTAAATAAAAAAATTAATATTATTTTATCGTAATTCGACTACAATTTGAAATCCAGTTAAAAGCTAACTTTAGATTAGATTTTATTATTTTTTGCTAACATACATCTTATAAACTTTTATTTATTTAATAAGAGGTGAATGGTACTTCGGAAATAGAGGAATAATCTTTAAATAATATAACAGATACAAGTCGCTATCATTAATAAAAATAATTTATTTAAACCACAATGAAAGTTTATTATGGGCGAAAGGTAATAGATCAACACATGACTCGGCTAAAGGAAGAAAAACAAAAAATGAGAATATCATTAAGAAGAGAAAGTTAAGCACTCAAATACAGAATAAAAGGTTAAAAGTATATGTCTCATATTGAAAGTTTTGAAATTAAGAGCTGAATTTGTTGACTGTAATGATTTGAATTAGACTGTAATGAACGTTCCCCTTCTTCTCTTAACAAGTATAACTTTTAGTCATAGGTAGGTCGAACCAATAGACAAGAAACTAATTTTATGACCTTAAATAATTCGGGTGTTATTTTTCTATAAATCGCATTATTGAAAAAAAAGTAAACTTTGGTGACATCTAATTCCCAAGATTAAATAAAAAAATTAATATTATTTTATCGTAATTCGACTACAATTTGAAATCCAGTTAAGAGCTAACTTTAAATTAGATTTTATTATTTTTTGCTAACATACATCTTATAAACTTTTATTTATTTAATAAGAGGTGAATGAGGATAATCAGACGTTCGTATTAGATAACTTTCGTTGTGGGAACGGATTGACATTAAAAGAAATGAATAAAGTCTGTCTTATATTTAAGCTGTTGATCAAATGATATGTTTAAAGACTTGACGAACAAAATTATGCAAATAACTACACACAGACACTACCTATTTTCAATTTCTGTTTCTAAAATCTATTTGAAAACAGTTAATAACAGTCCCTTAAGTTTCACGTGAAACGTTTCTATGACTCGTTTCAAACAGATAACAAAGTTAGCAGGAATGGAACTCCAAATCAAAAACAGGAATTAGAGAAAAATATTTTAAAAATTCCACGAATAAATACACTGTAAATCTAAACGAAACAATGATAGTTATTTTTAAAGTAAAAATCTTAAAGAATTTTGTTTTGCCATGAAGAGACGGTGAAAACTTTACTGTTCTCTACGAAATTCTCTCTTGCGCAACTTTTCCATGAATTGAAAGTTGCATGCCTATCATTACCTACCAGACGAACAAAATTATTCCCTTTCGAAGCTTTAATGGGCAATCATCCATTTCACAGTGTTGAATAAGTCTGAATGAAAGAGATTCACTCTTATTAAACAGCGGCGAATCCTCTACGAAATGTTTGCAAAAACATCCCAGACATCCCCCGCTAAAGATCAATACTTCATCACCAAGTTCTCTATTTTCCGAGACTACGGAAATAGTGATAAAAAAAACAAGCTGCGATGAAAACATGAAAAAAAGGAGAACTACCAAATGAAAAAAAAAGTGGAATTCGACCACGCGGAGGAACTTAAAATGTAATTTGAAATCAATTTCGCAGAATTCCGAGATCGAGGAGGGCGCCTTCGAGGAATATGTAAGATCAGAGAAGGTTCTCTTTTTCTGGTGAACTTAATAATCGGCGAGCTCTAATACATCTTCCTCCTCTGCGGAAAGGATACGCTGTTAAAAGAAGCCATGCTAATGGGAGTAATTAGAAAGAACAAAATTAAATCTCCTCCAGGCAAGAGAATAAGAGAAGATAATTCGCCTCTACGGTCATACCCACAGCACACAATATTAGGATGGGTTTGTGAACACAGTAAACTTAATTAGGAGAACTAAGTCAAATTTTGAAGGTACATAGAGATAACAAGATATACTATTCGGTAGTTAAACGGAAGGCGCTCTGCCAGAAATTAAAAATTGAACACTAGTATGGATATGATTAAGAATGTTAGCTATAGATATATAAAATGACTGTATAAAGCAACAGTAATTTTAAAAACATTATTTGAGTATGGACAGACATAAAGACGTTTTAAGGCAATAACTGAAACTGTACAGAAAATGCGTTACACAATTTTCATTTTTTTCTTGTTATTTAATTTTTTTAAACTAAATAATTGTGTATATATAAGCCCAGTGGCGTTGGGGTAGCGCTTCGCGTTTCCACGCCACAGGTCCGAGGTTCGATTCCCGGGCCGGGCAAGGTTGACTCATCCTTTCATCCCTTCAATGGGTAGAGAAACTGAGGGCCAAGCATGCTTGGGAACTAAACACTGGGGGTTCTGCGTAAGGCTGACCACCTAACCGAAACATATGGTTCACACACCAGAGCCCTTGGTCTAGAAAACGGAGATTGGCACCGTAGGCCCTGACCCCCTAGGGGCTGTTGCGCCGAGGAGAGAATTGTGTATATATTCTCTTTCACAGTTAAATTTAAGTTTACATCTAAGTATATGGATCTTGTTATAATTGGTTACATTTTTGTAATTTTAGATGTAAAGATTTAGAAATATTCAGCCACTTTTATGTCTTTCTAAATCTGCGGTGCTTTCAATATATAAAAGATTGAAAAATGCCAAATAAATATCAGTCTTCCCTTTAACTTACGCGCTTCACGGCGGTGGTGCATCAGATATTTATAAATTCTTCATGCTGATTACGTCTTCAGATTTTAAATACATTTTTATTATGGCAAAGATCGACGATCTGTGTCTTTTATAAAAAAAGACAGCATAAGTCGATTAAAATTTTCAAGCAATTACTAATTACATAAGTTAATTTTCGATTTAAAGAAATGATGAAAAGAAAAAGAAATTATGATTGTTTAAAGAAATTATTAAAAGTTTAACACTTTGTAAAGGATTTGTGAAATTCAAAGGAATCTGAGGGTCACGGAATTCATGAAATTTGATATGGATAATAATATTGTTGTATTAGTTTATTATACTTATAAAGAAAATTATGTAATTTGATTTATTTTACTATAATTTGAACAAAAATTACTGTAATCCATTAACATTTCTCATGTGAAAATATTGAAAATAGTAAGTTTTTTTGTTTAAAATTTTGTTCTTTATTCAAAAATAATCTATTTAAAATTTTGATGATAATAACGAACAAAATTAAAGAGAAATATTTTTTCATTTTCGCACGTTTTTCTCAATATTACACAGGCAAAAGTTAAAAAAATATATGAAATCTTTCTTAAACTTTTCCTATCATTTTCAAGCTATTTCTAAGTTGCCAGGGAAAATGTATTACTATAACATAACTACATTAAACAACATATACATATAACACTGACAGTTAAAAGAAGAAAGAAAGTATGAAGATATTAAAAATTGCAATATTCATTTATCAAGACATATAAAGTATCCTCTTGAAATATTTTTTGTTTTCGAATTAATTTCCTAGCATTCACTAAATGGAAGTACGGAGATCACAAAGATTAAAATATATTCTTAGGCTAACGTACTAAGTATAGAAAAAAGTTCTGTTTTTTCTCCCTCCCTCGGGTGAGTATGAAAGAGATAAGTGACGTCATAACGATTTGTAATGACACTTTTAGTCACGCAAAGTACTCGTGTGTATTCTTTGATTTCTAGAATTCTCAACGAGTGTGTGTTATTTGTGATCGAATTCGTAAATTTTGCCACGCATGCGTATAACTTTCATTAATGGACTAATTTTCTGAAAGCAAAGTTGAAATAAAAAGATGGTTTATCTAATGTCAATAGGAAACTTCCTACAGTACAGATTGGTATAAGTTGGTTTCGCTTTGTTAAGAATGCTACGGTCTACTGTTTTGCTAAAAGAGGGCAAATAAAACTGGGACCTACTGTTTGAAGGCGTTTCAAAACAGCAACAAATATCCATGCCAACCGTACGATTCGAACTCAAGAACTTCAGTACCAAAGATAGTGTCCAGCCTACTCGGCCATCGTTCAGCAAGCACAATTTCCAGAGATTTTTATAATTTGACCCCAAAATGGGCTTAATATTCTTGATTATGGGAAGACAAATAGAATAAAAGACTGTCTAATCTGGGTGTGGAATGTACATGGATATATTCATTATTGTAGGTAAAATTCTTGGTTTTTTTTCGGTTCAAAAAATCATGAAGCTTTCCTAGACGTCAATATATGATGTGATAACCTCTGAGCCAAAATCTTATACCGTGAATACAATCTATGAAAGTCTTAATTCTGAAGTCAAAAAACACCCCCCCACCTCAAAATAATGTTGTTTCAATTTTTTTTGTGTGTGAGTGTGTGTGTGTTTCTTTGATTACATTTCAAAACATTTCACAAATATATATATATATATATATATATATATATACACACATATATACATATATATATATATATATATATACATATATATACATATATACACAAACATATATATATATATATATACATACATACATATACACATATATACATACATATACATACATACATACACACATACATATATATATATACATACATACACATATACATATATATATATATATATACATATATATACATATACATACATACATACACACACACACACACACACACACACACACACACACACACACACACACAATATATATATATATATATATATGCATCGATTAAGTAGGTCTTTCAAAAAGTTTTCACCAAAAAATTTCTTAGGAAATCATTGAGTATATATATTTTTTTTTTCGGAAAATTTTATTTTTTTAAAAAGAGCAAGTAAGTTACATGTTAAAAAAAAGGTGAGAAAAACGACTAAAGATAAAAAATACTAGCTAAAGGTAACCAATACTAAAATTACTAACTTAAAGTGAGAAAAGTGATTTGCGCTGAGCTACGCTAAACATATTCTACTATTATACTATTATACGTACTCTACTATATATTATCTAAAAAATAGTTATTACATTAAAAATGTATGAAGACAGATTATTCATATGAAAGATACCTTATAATTATAAATATGAATTTTAAAGTTTAAAAAACTAATTATTATTCAAACTAACAACAGTAAAAAAAAGTTCGTCTCTTTTCGTTTAGTTCGCGAAGAAACTAGCTTATAAAATATGCGTGAGTAATTATTTCAAAACCAATTAACGTTTGCACGTTGAATTTTTTCTTGTTAACGACTAAATTTTTACTAAATAATAATAAGGCAATAAAAAATTGGAGAAAGAGTTAGTTTAAGAGAATCCTAATTTTTTTTAAAAAAATGTTTCTGGAATTCTACATGTTTTAAGAGTTATTTCCGAAAAAACTTTCCTACTTAAAAAAGTTTCAAACGTAAAAACGATAACGACGGACCGTTATTGCCAATTAAATTTTGAAACTGAGGTATGGCAAAAATAATTTTCCTCGAGCAGAAAGTGACTCTTGTGTGTTTACAACGCAACTCTGTGGTATATTGCGCATGATGAGCTAGTACAATATCCTGATGTTTTAAAGAGACGAAATTAACTTTTCAGTAAATTCCAATAAATGAATTTAAAATTTGTTTGCGATTTGGAAAACCATTTTAACAGTTTTGGAAAACAGAGTTTATTAGTAAACAGAGTTAGAATATTGGTGATTTTCTCTAGAGAACTGACCGGATGATAGATTAAAATCGATTCTAAATTTTTGTTAACAAGTATGCCTGATCCCTCAAGTATTTAATTATAAAATATGTTGCCATACATCTTGGTATTTGAAAATGAATCAAAACTATTGGGTCATTAGAGGTTAAATTTAACTTTTCTTCATTTTTTTTAAAAGCACTATTAATAAAGCTCATCTCTAGCAGGAAGTAGTAATAAGATAGCTCTAACAGTACTTGTACTTTAAACTAGAGTATGTAAAAAATTCTTAAAATATAATATAAAACCTTATTTTTCAGACCTAAAGTAGAATTTAAGAATTAGAAGTAAAATAATGTATACTGAAATGTTAAGACAATGCTTTCAAATTTCTTAGACTAGGGATGGGCAAACTAAGGTCCGCGGGCAAACTCCGGCCCTCGGATGGAATTGTAAGTTGCGTTACGAGGCAAATTAAAAGAAAGACATATTTATACATTATATATCCATCTCCTTTTCTACTTTGTTTAAATATTGTATCCCAAATGTATTATCTCAAGTCCAGAAGATCAGCGCTATGTTTGCTTCTTTATATATGTGAACTATGAACCTTAGAAATAATTTCAGAAGTAGATTCACAAATGAGCTTTTATCCTCGTTCCTTAAAATCGGTAATCTTACTTTGAACCTCAATATAAAGAACTTTTAAATATGAAATTGCAATTCTGTTCATTTCATTAACGCATTTAAACCATTAGGTACATGTATATTGTTTTTAAAATTTTGAAAAAATTTATCTTTCTTCGCCAAATTTACTTTTTTTCGATTTTTGACCAGCGACCGAAATAGTTTGTTCATCCCTGTCTTAGACTATTATGCCTTCTTTTAATTTTTATAAACTTCCAAACTTTTCCGAAAACTTAACAAGCATTTTATTTGCTGAAGACGATGATGATTACTACTCATTTCAACTTTTGGGAGCCACCCCATTTTCATAGTTTATAGCTTGTGTCCATGGTTTCTTGAAGTGTTTGCGATTTTCATAATCCACACCTAAGTCCACGGTTTATTGTTTTGAAAAATTAGAACAAGCGCTGAAGAAAGCTCAAGAGTTTGTATTATTGATGATATGTTAATTTATATGTAAAATATTATAGTTTTTTCCTTATAACCTACAACTTCCCATAAAACAAAATCATTACATTATGAAGCATTATAAACTAGCATTACAAAAAACTATTACATTATAAGCTAGCATTATAAATTTAGCTATTTTACTTAATACCTTACCATGATCGTTTTTATTTCATCAGTAAAAACAAATAAATAAACAATTCCCAGAAAATTCCCCTGCCTAACAATATAGCGTTGTATTTATTGCAATAAAGATTAAACTCTTCCGAAAATTACCGCAAATACAAATTCTCTAAATGCGAAGAGTATAAACGTTTCAATCATATCGAAGGACCATAACAGTAAAGAGAGTGCAAGAAGGGGTTTAAAAATGATAAATAAAAGTAATTTCATTCTAGTATCTTTTCCTATTTTACTTTTGCATTTTATAAGTTAGTCTTTATTTCTTTTTTATTATTTCTACTGCACAAAGGTTTCTTGTTTATTTTATAACTTTTATTCTTGCAACTACGCGATCTTCTATCAGTCAGATGAAACTAGTCACAAAAGAAGAAAACGTAAAAACGCGAAGGGATGATAAATCGAAATAACAAGATTATAGAATATCCAAGAGCACAGGGAAAGATTTTAAGTACAGACAGCTTGTCCAGTGCTGGTATTTGGATCGATACCTCTACACACTTGCAGAGAAAACAAAATGCCTTTACAAAACGCATTTGTTTGATTATACCTCTATCATTTCAAAATACAACACCTAGAAAAAACACTAACACATGACCCACTTCTAAAGCAAATAATATTAGTTCGTTCATTTCTATACCAACGTCATCACAGGAAATTAGAAAAAGGAGGAAAACGACCCGTATAAGATTTGCACATATCTCCAGTTACATGTGTGTCACGCATTTAGATATGTAAACGAAAAAAGCACATATATCCTGTTACATGTGCGTCACGCATTTAGATATGTAAACACATCAGAAAAGCACATAAGATTTTCACATATCTCCCGTTACATGTGTGTCACTCCTTAGATATGTGAACACAACGGAAAATCACATAAGACTTGTACATATCTCCCGTTACAAGTGTGTCAAGCACTTAAATATGTAAACACATCAGAAAATCACATAAGATTTGCACGTATCTCCCGTTACATCTGTGTCACGTATTTAGATATGTAAACACATCAGAAAAGCACAAAGTTGAAGTTCTTTGGCAGATGTTTAAAAAAAATTACTATAGTACACAGGCACTGTGTTCATTAATATAAAAAATTTCTTATCTACAGTAGAACCGTGTTATTTTTCATGGAACCAAGAATGGAAAACGATAAATTGTGAAAACGATGGATATAAAAATTCTGCAAAATGTGTTAATTATTATAACACTTACTGGAAGTAATAAATAATTTTTTTAAATATAACATATTTGGAATGATACTTAACAGGCTAAAAAATATTTTGTAATTGATACCGGCATTTTGCAAGTCGATCGCCTGACTGAAAAGAAAGATCCTTTACCTCTGCAAGTGCTTTATCGCTATCACTGCTCGCTTACATAAATGACTTTGATTTTGAAAAAGCTTCACATAGGGTTGAAACTGATTTTGTTTCCTTCTTTTCTTTCTCTTGATTTTGTTTCTGGTCTGTGTATGATTACCTGACTGTCGTCATCCCGCTAGTTCTTAAGTTACTATCATTTGCGGCACCATTCTCAAATTTTATGCCAATAAGCTTATTTAAACCGTCATGATACGTTTCATCATCAACATCAGACGCATTTTGGTTGTGTTCACTTTGTTGTCTCAAATCGGCTTTTAGATAAAGAGTTGTTTGTTTCTGGTTATACCTAAATGTCTAACTGTTCTGACTGGTGATATAGAAATGTTTTTGCCGTCCACACACCCAAGAAACATTCTTAACACAAAATACTCGTTTCGACAGTTCTTCTAAATTGCATGAAATACTTCCAGGAAGTCAAAGCAACATGATAAAAGTTTTCAATTCTAGATGCGAGTAAACGAATAACACGGAAAAAATTTGACATGATCATGGGGCAATAAATTCAGGACCAAATGAATCGATCGATCAATGAGTAAAAACAAATAATGCGGTAAATATATCGAAGTTACGCTATAGATAACTACAATATTTTATTCCACAGATATTAATGGATTTTAAGGACCGACGCTTTATCTCCATTATCCGGAGAAAAGACAGAATTGTGTATCTTTAGGTAGAGATGCCATTGCTCGCAGTGTACGACAGGACAGGGGTAGATACACATTTGCACCCGTATAGAAAGGAGGGTTAAGGTGGGCTAGAGAGTTTGTATAGATAGCAAGGTTACATATGAAAACAACACGGAGAGGCAAGAAACCCATGAAGCTTGCTTGATCGATTCACCGTGAATCAAACCTATAAAAAGTGAAAAACAATTTATATATTGAAGAAGTACATTACTATCTTCCGACGTCTCGCCTTAATTTTAGGTTTAGGTTTAGGTTTTGGAGCGCTACTGTCTACTTTTTGCAACACGAGGGCTAATGAGACCGGGACCTACCCTTAATTTTAGAACTTATGTAAAAGATTTGCTTATTACCATTAAACGATTAAGTTTTTTATGGGGCGTAGCGAAAAAAACTTAAGAACGGAGAGTTTTCCTTTATTCAACTCATGTCTCAAAATGAAGCAATCTTTACATATACCAAGGGTGGCCAATACGAACCATTTTTCACAATTTGAAATTTTTAGCGAGCCGCAATTAAATACGTATTAAAAGGTATGCAAAAAAGGTATTAAAATATCTTTTTATAGGAATTAAATTTATTGAATGCCATTTGGAAGTTCTTCGTCCTTTGATTTTTCAAATAAATTTTTGAATTGGTGTGTGTGTGTGTGTATTGAATATTTTTTGTGAGATTGATAGTACACTGCATTTTAGATTAAGACTTAGGTTAAAGGTTAGGTTAGGATTAAGATTAGGGTTTGGAGAGCTACGGCCTATGTTTTTGCAACAAGGGGTCTAATGAGACCGGCTCCTACTGCTTAAAGTCGATTCCCAACAGCTATGAACATCCATGCTACAGTGGGATTCGAACCCACGAACCCCGGTACCGAAACTAAACGCACTAACTATTCGGCCATCATTCGGTTGATAAAACTTTGGACCCCCCCCCCCCAGAAGAAAAATTCTGGTTAAGTCACTGGTGATATCATAAACATTTTCTTTAAAGATTAGAAATAGATAAGAGAATATAACTTTTTTTAAGGAAATCAATCTAAATGTTCCCAAAACAAAATATGAATGTGTTTCATTGTACAAAATTACATTTGTTTTTCTATTTAAATCTATTATTGCACTCCAATGTTCTCATACGGGAAAAAATTTCTTACTTTTTTGGGGGAGGGGGATTTTATTTACTATATTTTTACAATTGCATCTAAACGAAATTTTAATATAACTTATTGAATTTCATTCATAATGCGGCGTTTAAAAAGTTAATATTTAGCCGTATTGTAAAAAGGCTCATTTGTTTGATTCTATAATCACTATTTACGCAAAGGAAGAAAAATTCCAATACATGATTTAACACTAGATTTACGGACCGAGCAAATTTGACCGATTAAAAATTTGATCACTATATATATATATATATATATATATATATATATATATATATATTATATATATATATATATATATATATATATATATATATATATAACTTTAATATCATTTTTCAAAAACATACGTTGGTTTTTAGTTAAATAATAAAATGTATATAAACTTTCATTCCTCTTTCCCGCAAACCCCTTCATTTCGCATTATCAAATGTGGTATACCTATTTTCACGGTTGTGAGCCAATTGGACTCATAGAATGGTTTAACAGTTAATCGCATAACATGAAATTTATTGGTCCTATCAGACCTGGCCAACAGTCAAGATTTTATTTTCCAATTGGCTGAAGAGCTAACAAGTAAATACAGAGAAGAAGTCGAGAACACTTCCATTCCAATGACAGAAATTCATGCTACTGATGCACGGTAGAATTTTCAAGTCAAGAATCATGTAAAAGAAACAGATGTAGAAACCATTGTGCTAAATGTAATAGAAATGTTTGTGGAAAATGTGTTTCAAAAATAGATTTTATATGTAAAAAATATTTTCCGTGAATTTTTTTATAATAAACATTTTATTTAAATTAATTTGGAACTATTTTCTTTGCAAAGACTTCAATTTTCTTGTATGGGTCTAATTGGCTCAATTCAGTAAAAATAGGTATATGATCAACATTCGTAAATCTAGTGTTAATGTAACTTTCTCGGCGTATTAATGTACCTTTTTCGCAGCCTTTCAGTGTATAACATCAAATTAATTTAGAAGAAATGGGAGTTTTGCGAAAAGAGTGACTGATACGTCCAAAATTAACCCAAGGTATTTTTATTTTTAATAAAATTTCAACTAGAAATAATTTGAAGCGCATTAGGTCATAATTTTTATTAGTAATTGCATACTTTATGGATGTGATAAATTCGATAACCTACGCTATCACCCGAAAAATGTGTATTTTAAAGACGATAGCAGGAAATCATTAGAAAGAGACATAAATATATAAACTTAAAAAAAAAGAAAGAGAATTTTATCACTGTAAAAATTAGTGGAACTATTTACCAACAGCAAACCGTATAATATTAACTTTCGGTTGTAAGAGTTTTAAAAGTTTTGATCTTAAACAATAACTAAAATATAGTCCGGCATATGACGGGATCCGTAAAATTTTTAATTTTCCAGAATTGTAAATAACCTTATGAGGCAGGTAAAAAAATGGTTTGTTTTTTGGCTGAGAATTACCTTTCAACAAAAATAATTCATTAAAATTATCACATATGTACTTAATCTATTATTTAAGTCAAATAAAAAAGAAAATTATTTATGCAATATCTAAGTTTAGTGATAAAACGTATGAAAATAATGCAGAACACATTTAAATAATTTGAAGTAAGAAATGATTAAATGAGATGGTTAAAGGAATGAAGTCATAATGCTAGAAAAAAATTGTTATTTTTACCTATTTATTATGTGATAAATTGATAAATTTAATCGCTTGCTCTTAAAATAGGGCTTGATATAATGGCATTAAACGCTCGAAAAAGGTCGGGGTGGATTTCGAACGTTTTAAAGAGGACAGCATTTTTTGCTATGATACGAAGCTTATTCATACCAATTCACTTCAGAATCGGATCTATAGTTTAAGAAAAGATAAACTTCACTCGCTTTGAATTTTGACTCATCAAAATTGAACTCATCAAAAATCCAATATGGATGCTCTATCCATTCCAGGTCCAAAAGCTTCATAACCTCGAGGACAGACGGGCAGATAACTTAGGCTATTATTACACTACGAGAAGAAAGTTTAAGGATACAAAACATGAAATGTTTATGTGGCCAGGGGCATCCGTAAAGCATTACGTGAATTTAATAAAAATAAAAATTATAAAAAGTTGAAAAAATAGTAAAAATTTATTTTAAATGTAATAAAACAACTTTCGGAATAAAAATTTAAAAGAAAAAGCAGAAAATATTAAATTTATTAGACATTTAGAAAAATTGGCTGTGTCGTGGATAGAACCGTCAACCCTAGAGGTACGACGATGAAGTGGGCGGACTTTCTACTAAACGTACAACGCCTTCACGTTGTGAGCGAACTAATTAGACTATATGAAGTCAGGTAGTCAAGTAGAAACAGTGCGGAAATTTAAATACTACTCTCCGCCTTTACCATCCTATCAAGAATGAATTTCGTATAGAATAAGAGGAGGGATAAGGCTTGAAATAATAGCATTAAACGCTCGAAAAGGTGGGATGGGTGGATTTCGAACTCGCTTTCAATTTTGCTAACCCTAACTCATGAAAAATCCAATATGGATGCCTGTATCCATTCCAGGTACAACCGCTTCAAAAATCCGCGGACAGACAACTTAGGCTATTATTATATAGGGGATTAGTCTTATACAGTAAAAATGTATTTATAAAATTCAACGCTATTAAGGGGACATAGTACCTTTCGAGACTAAAATTTTCATTATAACAATTTCATTATGATTAATTCATCATAAAATAAAATGTTCTACTCGTTCTAGAATGCATTCTTTTCCCGTTTTTGACAAAATACTAGCTTCAAAATACTTGCTTAGTCCTATCATTTCAAGCAGTGTATTTTTCATAATAGCATAAGGAATAATAAACAACGAATGAACGAAAGGAAATTAATTTATTTACCGGCAAGATAACTTTTGAAACACATTAGAAACCAAATTTTTAAATCAAATTAAAGCAAAATATTTGCTTCATTCAAAATTTAAATGTATGTTACATTTAAAAATTTAAAAAATTGAATTGTTAAGAAATGAAAAACCAAAAAATAAAAATAAATCATAATTTGTTACGTTAGATAATAAATTATGGTGTTTAAATTAATGGGGGATTACAATAAGAATGATAATTAACTTTTATTTAATTTAAGAAACTAATTTCCAATTTATAAATTAAAAAATATTTTGCGGGAAAGCGGATTTCTATATTTTTCATTTGATGCATACGATGTTTTTTGAATCGTAAGTTGAGCCCGTATATAAGTCCACTTAACAGAACACAATACCTTTCGATCTTGTCTTAATTATAATAACCTACTTTGAATTTAATATAAAATTCTATTTTATTTACGATAAAACTCTTCCTAGATCGTCAATAACGTCTAACATTGTAAAAACAATTTAGTTTAGCTACATGAAGCAATACATTGTTAAAAAACATAAAATACTACAAAAAGTGAAACAAATGAAAACCTACTAACCCGTAAATACCATTTGAAACTTTATACATTAAAAACTTATATTTAAAACAAATAGAAACGAATTTTCCTTTTTGTTTTGTAACTCTAGCTATCTTAATACGAGAAATATATTTTATATTACATGGCTCATTTATTTTTTATTTTCAATTTCGTAACTTTTCTTTTTCCAATTTTAAATTGTCAGATACCTTTAGAGTTTTAGTTTACAGAATAAAACAGACATTTTACTTTAATT
>CM063505.1:174993199-175055699 GCA_032207245.1 Pardosa pseudoannulata | reverse complement strand
AATCAGTGGCACAGCCACTGATTGTAAGGGGCTCAAGCCCCTCCCAGGTGTTAGTAATTTTCTTTTTAATTTTTAAATGTACTGTTACCACAATAAAAATAACAAAAATTGTATTTTTTAAACTTATATTTTAATACTAGGAAAACTGATAACTTTGTTAGTAATAAAATTCAAACACGTGACCTTTTGTAATACGTATTTTGTTATACTAGTTTTTTGTTCTTAAAACTAGAGAAAATCTAACCTACGTCTTAATAATGGTGTCAGTAATAATGTTATTCAGTGTTTTACTCTAAATGTGTTTTAGTATACGACAGTGATAGCACAGATCTTGAGTGTAAAAAAATTATTGCAGTGATACTTGTCTTGTTTTATTAGGTTAATATTAATGAAATTCCCAAACTTTTAGACAATGACATGGAAACATGGGTAGCGATGTTATTTAAAGTGAATAACTAGTTTCTATTTTCTAGCAATGGGTACAATAACCTTTGAGTCACGTGATCACGAAGCTGAAAAGTCCTCAGCAAAAAGTAAAGATTGGTTATTAGCCCCCTCTCCAGACAGAAATTCTGGCTGCACTACTTTATACGACAGTCTGAAAGGAATTAATTCCGTTTGACGAACTTATGAATATTCCACTTAACACATAGTACTTTAATATGAGACATCTTATTTTAAAGTTAGGAATTATGTACAAATGAAAACGTAGTGAAAGAAAGATATATGCCATTTTCTATGCTAAAGTCGGTTAATCAAATTTATTTATACATCGTTGTTGCATCAGTTCTTACGATAAACAAGTTTTTCTAGCTTCGAGTTCAGTGGTATTTCCACTTTTTGAATCAAAAAGGAATAATAATTAGTATGTATTGAAATGTACTGAGTCACTAATTTGATGAAGTGACCCACTAAAGTGGGTTGAAATGCTTGTAGAAAAATTTTACTTTTTATTCATCTATTATTTCACCTGAAATAAATTAGTAATTCGTCTTTAGTTATTACTTAATGCAAAACTAAACATTCGAGAGAAATATTTTCAAAACACTTAATTACAGTTTAAAATATTAAAAGTAAACGATAAAATTTTCTTTTAAAACAAGAAAAATTTTAGAAATAAAGAATACTTATGTTAACTTTTTAAAATTTAAACTCGAAATGAATCATTAAAAAAGATTAATTAGATGTCAACATTTCGTGATTGCACCATTAATGTGCGAAAAGAATTTTTTACGGTAATTAACAAATCTAAAAGTAATTTTATTAATTAACTCCAGATTTGGCTCTGTCCATAAGTAGTTCCATTTTTTAAATTATTTAATTTTTTTTTTCGGTTTCGAACAACTGTTATGGTATGTTTGAAATTCTGTATACAGTCTAGCCCCGTTGTAGCGAATCCGCTATATAATGAACGAAAATTTCCGTAAAATAAATCCCGTACACTATACAAAATTTTTCTTTTTAGAACACTTAAAACATGATTTTTAATTTAGTACTTTGTTAAGAATCCTGTATGTTTCGTAACGTGTTCTAAATCGTTGATTCAATAAATACTAATTGGACAATATGTGTGGCTGACATACCTTCTCATACCATTACGGCCGCTCCGCCAAACTTTATATTTTGTCTCATTTCGATCTTGATTTGGGATTTAACAGCCCTTTATTTTTATATTCAATTAGACAATTTATATTTTGATTGGAAAGATTAAAGATAAATTTGGCGATGCATTGCAAAATCTGACCACATATTTTTGCAACTATTCTAGGCCACTAATATCGGAGGCACATTTTTCGATTGAATCTAAAAAAGACACAGTCATAACTATATATACATACATGAACACACACACGCACAAACACCCTGTTGGGTTCAGAAGATTTGCTTGAATACACAATATTTTTTCTTTATATTTTAAATTGAGTGGCGGTGTTGACGTTCTTTTGAGTAACCCCAAAACTACATTAGAAGGAAATTAGAAAACCTAGTATTCATCATGGACTTTATTGTAAATTTATTCAAGCTGCAGATGAGTCACGGCTTGTGTATCCCTCACATTACGAATGCGTCACGGTTGTGGTCCGATGCAGAAGGTAATGACCTCCACAGTAAACCATCTCCAGGAAAGATTTTTAAACAGGACGCTCTACAGCCTATTGCACGGTATTTACTCCCAAAAGGGATCTACGTCATATACATACGAAACATACACATGAGATAGCTGTGTTCGTCTGAAAAGACAGTTAATGGCCTGAGAGGAACACAAAGTAGCAAGATTGCTTTAACGGTAGTCCATTAAGTTATAACTTATTGCTTAGAAATCTCAATTTTCATTAAAATTCATCATGTGTAGCTTTGTAGTTTCTTCTCATCGGTAAAGAGTTATGATGTAAGCATAGAAAATGTATTTAAATGATTCGAAAATCATACATGATATTACTGCTTGCTTTTTTTTTCCTTCACAAAATACACTGTAAAATTTATAGCTTCAGAATGAAAAGTACGTAAAAAAAGAAAAATTTGAAATGCCATAAAATGAAGTTGATCTGCAGCACTACGGTCTATATTTTTGCTACACTAGGACTAATGAATGAGACCGGTATTAACTGCTTAAACCTGAGTCTGAACGGCTACGAACATGCCAGCAATGGAATTCGAAACCACGAACATTGGTACCGAAGACAAACCATCCTACCCATTCAGCCATCGTTCGGTCTGCCATAAAATGAAAACAGTTGTATTAATAAATGATGCATTAAAAACAGTTTGTATTTAATTTTGTAAGGTGGTCAGGTATGTTACCTGATCAAATAGTATGCATGAGAGTAAATAATTACCTCTAGTGGTTATAAGTGGTCTGTTTAGATTTGAATAAAGAAGAAAAAGATACAAGGTATAATTGCATAAAAACACGTGGAATATTAATGATTTAAAGCAGGAATTTTAAACAGGTGGTTTGCGAAAGCTTTTTGTAAAAAAAAAAAAAAAAAAAAAAAAAAAAAAAAAAAAAGTCTCAGAGCTCTTGGATGAAATTCATTAAAAATTAATACAGAACTTGACTTGAAAATTCTTCCTCATTTTTATTTCTTCTAGGATTAGCATTAGCAGAGATAATAGTGGACATCCATCCATTGGTTGATGCAGGTGATCATTCACAATACTTCAACTAAATCATCCTTTTATAAATTTCATTTTGGTTACATTACTAAATTTAATATACCTTTAGGTAATTCATTTTTTTTTGTCATTTATCAATATT
Organism: Pardosa pseudoannulata; assembly: GCA_032207245.1. Lineage (NCBI taxonomy): Eukaryota > Metazoa > Arthropoda > Arachnida > Araneae > Lycosidae > Pardosa > Pardosa pseudoannulata. Next base: position 175,052,440 of record CM063505.1, on the reverse strand, counting down.
AATTCAAATAAACAGACACTGTTGAGTTGTCGACTTTAAAATTCAATTGTTTGGAGTATAACAGCATTTCGTTTATTTTTAATTTCGCTCTTTTATGCAATTGTTAAATAAGTGTCATAAAATATTTCATTATTCTCCTTGAACATTATTAAAGTTACTTTTCTGTTTCGATTTTCAACTTTCTTGCCAACTTTTGCTCTTAGATTTAAAATATACGAATTATGAGTCTCAGAAATATATCCTACAACACAGAGGTCTCCAAATGCGTTAAGCAATTAAAATAACCAAACCTTTGTTTTTAATTAAACTATGCCTATTTTTTCTTATAGGTATCCCTGTTCTACTTAAAGTATTTTATAGACTAGCCCAATTATGAAAATGTAGCCCACAAACATAAAAAGGCTTCCAATGTGACCCCCGAGGCTTTACGAATTTGAAACTCCTGAGTTGGTAAGAACTTATTTTTGTGAAGCTGTTGTTAATGACCTACTCTGACAGTTAAAATGTTAATTTTTTTATGGTGTTTCCTTTATAAATGGAAAGTCTGACGCAGAAGGTAGAGGGAATGAGTCTGACAACTTAAATGTGTTTTGGCAGAAACGCTAGGCAATCTGAACACGGTAGAAAAGCCGTTACAATTTTAAAGTTGCAATAAGAGAAATTTAAGCTAAAAATAATAATATATGAGGTTTTCGATAACGGTAAGCATAAATCTTATAAAGCAAATGAAGGAAATCTTAAGTTTTCTGAAAAAATGTTATTTTGTATTGTAATATCCTTCTAAGCCAATTTATAGCTTTTTATAAAAAACATACCTTTCAAATAGATAATTTACAGACTAATGCTAGTTAGCGGTAAACTTTACGATTAGTCATAAATTTTCGAATAATTCAGGTCAGACGGCATTTACCAGGTTCAAAAGTTTACAAGAAAAAGCATGTATTCAGTATATTAAATTAACAGCAGAAATGGGATGTACATTTTTGAGAATTCTAGGGTATATACAAAACAATTCCATTGGGTTTTAAAACCAGTTGATTACGAGTAGATGTAGCGAGATAGACAGTTTGATCGCAATTTCAAATACTGGAGTACCTTCCATTACAGGAACGTTTTCAAGTTTGCAGTTTACCATTCCCAATTACAGGAACCACTTAAAGCTCCAAAAATGGGATAACTTCATACACCTTGCTCTCTTTCTTTCTCTCTGTGTGCCGCGTTGTCACGCTTTCGTGGTACATCTAATCGGAGTGGTAATGAACTCCCCCGATGTTGACATATCGGTGCCCATGGACCGTTTTTTTTTCTAACTTTATTTTACTCATTTCCCTTCCCAATAAAAGAGGAACAAGGAAAAACCTTTTTTTTTTTTTCGGGGTAACGTTGTTTGAATATGACTGAAAAAGAGAGAGAAAAAAACATCTTTTACGTTGAAGTTGTTTGTTTACGGTTCGTAGCTTGAAGCAACAGTGACAGTTCATAAAAATGGGTAATAAGTAATAGGGAAGCTCACTTCAGGTCAGTGGTTTCTATAACTGTCACATAAAAGTTAAATGCGAAGATATTGCGCAAACTGATTCTTGAAGTTCACTGCACTTACTGTTTCATCACGCGATTTTCTTTGTTAAGAAATTTATTTAAACTGCTACAGAACACTGACATAGAACGTAAGATAAAAATTATTGCATTACACTTATTCTTGCCTAATAATTTTTTTGACAATTTTTTTTAATGCAGGGAGAATATTATTCAACTGTAAAACGTTTTGGATAATGTGTTTTTTATAACATTTAAAGTTTTCATCTATGTACATCTTAATATAGAGGATTAAAGAGTAAGAAATATTAAGCTACACTGTTTTTTATGAAAATTTAAATAAATATAATTTAAATGTAAGGAATAATACTAAATTAAATATTCTAAACATTATTTTTCAATGTATATTCTAAATACATAAATCTATATACACACGCGTATATATATATATATATATATATATATATATATATATATATATATATATATATATATATATATATGTGTGTGTGTGTGTGTGTGTAATTGGCGTTTTTTACCTGCTACAAACTTAAAATTATATCCATGTTGTATAAAGAACAGTCGTTAAGGCCATGAAAGAAAAAAGTTCTGACATCAAAACTTTTTAGAATAAATTATATATTGCCGTGAGAGCACAAGAGATTCAGACAATCAGAGGTGTATAAGAGTATATATCACGTTATCAAACGAAATTAAAAGGGTTGTATAAGATTAACTGAGTTAAGCAGAAATGAACTTGGTGTTCCCGAGGTCACCAAAAGTTGCCTGAATTAAACGAGAAACAAAGAAAGGTATAGAATCGTCAGAAATTTAGAATACATTTTCGCTGGTAAATTTGGTTTAAATATTGACACAAACACACACACATGCACACGAACAAGCATAACTTGTCTCGGGGACCTATTTTACAACTTTATTAACGTCAACTTTATCCTGCCGGAGGACTTTTTACGAACTAATAGACTACAGAGCTACAGACTTAATATTTTGCTTCGGACAATTCTACTAATTACAAATTCAAGAAAAAGTGTTTAGTATTATAATTATTTTCTATTCTTCTGTGTCAGTTTATTAATTAAATTAGAAATTATTAGTTTATGATACATATATATAATAAATATATATAATTAACAGTCTACCCTCAAGTATAGCAAAATTGTTTCTAACGTAATATACATACACAATAAAAATAAGGAAACACTACATCGCATTTTAGTTATAGATAATTTTTATATCAGTGTTCAGAAATCTTTTAAAAAAAGAGATCCTGTTATGTTTTTCTCCTGAGTTGCAAATGAAACAACGCATAAATGCTCAGTGATTCCATAGGAAAGAATATTAGAAAAAAAAAGTAGGTAATGATACTCCAGTTGAAATTATGTCGAAAAGTATTATCCTGAGATTAAAATTATCTATTGACAAATATGTGATTAAAAGGGGTTAAAGAAAAAGTAAATTGCAGAGGTCTTTTGTATTATAAATCTATATACCTTATACTAGTTAGATCTCTAAATTCTTTTCTGGCGCTAAGAGATACCTAAGCCTATTTAAATGGCGATTATGCAAATAATGCTCCGTGTCACGGAGACTTTCTAAATTTAACTTTTTTTCACTACTTACACAAGGTTTTTTAGTACGTTCAAGAACTATGTTCCATTTTTGAGTTCATGCCATGTCTATTTATCTCTTTAAGTCTTTTGTTTATGGCGTTATTCGATAAGATCTAGGTAACGTCTCTTTTTATTTTTTTGTGTGATAACGTGAGTATTTATTAAGGTTTCCTTGAAATGCGAGTAGTTTTACACTACATTAGGTGTGAAAAGATTGTAGCTGTTCCAGTCAAATAACTATTCTTTTCAAGTTAGTTGTTTTGGTATCAGAACAATCGATTTGATAAGGCACTTTTTATGGTCTATCCAGTATGTTATTTGTTTTAAAGAACAAAATACCAGATAAAACAACTGATATACAAGATAACTTGACCTATAGCCAATAGGTTTGGTATAAAGCGCTATAGTCTATGTTTTGGCTAACTACTGCTTAAAACAGATTCTGAACACCTACGAATAACCGTGAAAGCAGTTGGGTTCGAACTCACAAATTTCAGTTCCGAAAGTTACCTAATTGTCAAGCTATGTACACAAAGGAATATTATGGTACATAAATATACCAACACAAACTGAATCCTGTTTTTAGACATAAGGCAACACTTTTTTTTTAAATTGTACGTTACCGAAGTATGAAGCGTTAAACAGAAAAATCTGATAAGTCTTTATTTATACATACTCTAGTACCGAAGAGTATACGTACTCTAGTACTCCCCTGCCAATTAGCCCCGCACAGCCTGCAGCCAACTACGAAGGGCATGATTATTTTGATGCAAAACATACGAATTACTTTAAACATTTAATATCTATTAATTTAATCGAATTTTTACTATAAAATTCATTCAAGATTTCACTTTACTTTCTATTAAATTTCAAGAAATACAACCTAATGTAAGTGCAATAATTTCCCATCGAAATATAACTAAAAAATAAAGTGGTCATTGAAATATTCCTTGCACATAAACGATCGCGTTGTTTTTTTTTTTTTTTAAATAGCGGTTATATGTCCGAACTTACAGCATTTAATTAATATAAAAGATTGTGCAAGAAATATCCTTCTCTAAGTAATATTTGTACCATCACAAACTTTTATGCTAAAGACTTGCTTCTAAATTATTCAATCAATTGCGTCAAAATACCACGTCAACTACATACACGCAATAAATAAATAAATGTTCATTTCATAAAAATGCCAACCTCAGACTTCCACCCCCCCCCTCCAAAAAAAAAAGTTTATATAAACTGTAATTATAAATTATTTTTTATTCTACTTCTAATATAGGCTGGTATATTTTGTATGGTAAGAAAATGAATGAATATAAATTAAATTTTTGTACAATACAGTGTTAAGTCGTTATTTATATTGCTGATCAGAATCTGTTTTGTATGACCCTACACAAATAAATGGAAATTTACCATTCCATATAAATGTTAGAGATAAATGAACAACAATGTACAAAATTGTAAAAAAATAAATTATAAAAAATAGTTCTTCATGTGCTCTTTATTTGACTACTTGTATGTTATGTCAGTCACACTTGTTTTAAATAAAAAATTGCTTTAGTTACTATTTCAGAAGATATTAGTATCTACTGTATATTCATAATTAATCCTCAAATTATAAAGTTAAAAAATTCAAAGCTGTAAGTTTTTCCGACTGCAGGTTTTGAAGTTTCAGACCAAGGCCAATAAGATAAGTCTTTTATGATGTTGCCAAAAAAGTTACCTCAGCCATATACTTTAATTTTGATAAAAAGTAATTAGCAACAAATTAGAAAAAATAATATAAAGTCTATTTTTAATGATTTCAGAACTATTATAATATTAAAACACCGAAGAGAATTTTTAATATGCAGATTTTAAAATAATTATTGTCTTCACATAGTGTGAATATTTGCCATGTAACCATGGACTGATCCTCAATATATTAAAAAAAATTAAGAACTGATTATGACTTATTTCCCATTCCTTCCCTTACACAACAACACCACAGCAAATACTCTCCCACAATATTCTAATTTAGGCTCTTTAATATCTTTATTTATGGACAGCACAGTATTCAATAACCATCCTTCATACATTTAATTCATAAATCTCCTCACTTTCACTCACGAATAAACTCAACTTTTCTTAAAATTTTGGACATTTCAATGTTATCGAAGCTTTTCTGATTACTCACTGCCTGCATTTGTGACATCTCTTAAGAGACTGAGTGTGGAAAAGTTTTTGAGCATTACACAGCTGTCAGACTGCAGATAAGAGCCGGGAGGATTACGGATAAGAAATTCATTCTTATTCAAGAGACTTCACTTTCATCTTATGGTAATTATTTATTCTTTCGACAGGAAAATTTTAAGAGGCGTGTAATTTCCAAAGTTTGAAAAATTCCTAGCTGAGTAAAAGACCCTTATTATTACACAAGTCTGGGAAGTGATTTTGAGATTAAAAGATATTTTTACTTCTTTGAAACGCATAATAATTTATAGTTATGTATATGATTACTAAGAAATAAGAAGTTATTCTTTTAATAACCATTCATGTTTTCAATGTTCATTCATGTTTCATGTTCGCTCATGTTTCACAGGTAATAAAAAGTAATAAATTTTGTTGAATGTCACACAAAAGTACTTATGTTGAGTTAATACTACATCTTTTAATGCACATTTTTTGTAATTTTGACTGCTTTTAGGACACCATCAACATTGGGTGCCACTTCTCACACACAAAATTTCTTTTTCTTTGTCGTGAATCATGACAAAAACGCCACCTATCGGCGTGAACCTCAACACGTGTAAAATAAGAGATAATATTATAAAAATGAGCCCAACTAACGATATTTTTTGTTATATGCTCAATGAGAGAGTTTGGTTTGGTATGGAACACTACGGTCTACTGTTTTACACACGACGGCTAATGAGACCGGCACCTACTGCTTAAAGACGATTCCGAACGGCTACGAACATCTATGCTATAGTGGGATTCGAACCCAGAAACTCTGGTACCGAAGATCAGCGCCCTAACCAATCGGCCAGCGTTCGGCTCAATGCGAGAGGCCCTGTGCCTTAAAGTTCTCTGCGACGAAATTGTTAATCACTGATTATTTAAATTTGTGTTTTCATTATTTATTGGCCCGGCGTTGATTTTCGGTACCGGAATTCGTGGGTTCGAATCCTACTGTGGAATGAATGTGGAAAAAATGTACACAGTAGCGCTCCAAACCAAACCATTATTAATTGACATTCAACAATAACAAAAATCTTTAGAATATAAAAACTTCAACTTTTTTTTGAAGAATGTCGCCGCCCAAATGATATCACATTTCGAATGACTAGTTTGAAAGTCGCCTTTGAGGCGACAGAAAACAATTCCATTATCTATACCATTAAAATTCTTTTTTGATCAATATACTAATCTTTGAAATCTACCATTACTTTGCTGTTAAAGAAATTAAATTCTAATGCGATATTTAACCTCGTAATCCTGTATATATATTGGGGGTAGATTCGAAAAATTTTCTACACTGAATAAAAACAAGAACTATTTGTATGTGCTAAAATAATAATTATTATTGTTCTCGAAAAAAGTCTTAAAATTCCATTAAATGTAATATTTTTTAATGAACCTCACATATTCAACGCTTTAATACGTGGTATCGCTTTCTACAATAAAATTTGACTGAGGCAGTAAGGGAGTGCTGAGGTCTACTTTTTTGCTACGTGACGGCTAACGAGACAGGGACTACTACTTAAAGTCGATTCCGAAGGTTGTGAACTTCCCTTCCAGCTGTGAGATTCGAACCCACGAACTCCGGTACAAAAGAGCAGTGTCTTATCCATTCGTCCATCGTTAGCAAAAAGTTTACATAAATACAACCAAACATGAGTTTAATGTCCCCGCACATACACAAAAAAATTCACGAATAACTAGGGTATCCAAAATGTAAGAATTCTCTCATTTTATTTCTATTTCAGCCAAGCACTACGACATATTTCATCCTTTAGCTCAGCGAAACAAAAAGAAATATCACGAGAAAACAAATAAGAAACCATGCGAATATCAAAAGAATATCTTGCACTCCATAGATAAACAGCACGCTAGACTTCGCTCGCCGAAAGATGTATATGGAATTTCAAATTGAGTTCGTAGGATTGAAATCATACGCTCTCCGATGCCGAATATCTTTTCGCTATTTGTGGGTCGCGGAATATGTATTATTCAGCTGAGCGCGAAATGCTCACCCCACAAAAAAAAGAAAGAAAGAACAACATCAAAGGATGACTGTTTACAATGTTTTAACACACATATATTATTTTTCTCTCCAATTTTTCTTTGAAGATAAAATGTATTGCTTTATTAATATTCTATTTAACAATGTAAACATTTCGAGTAAATATTAAATGGTGAAAACGTTTAAATTTAAGTTCCCGTCGCGGTAGCTCTGTCGGCAATGCTCTCGTAACTGGAGGATTGCCCGAGCTGGTCTAAGATCCGCCATGTTCATTAAAGGGGACTGGAGCACGTAAATATGTTCATGATCACAATGTCCTCCAAATTCTCTATCAATACCTCTAGGAGGGGGGGGGGGCAGGCCAAACCTATGGGTCTACTGCTTCGTTCCTGCTTCAAAATTACGAGGACCCACTTACGCAAAAAGTCGTTCTTTCACCCTTGAGGTGCTCATTAAAACGAAAAGCGAACCCTTTTGCCTTAATACGATTAGCGTATGGCTCAACCGTACTTGGTGTGAGCAAGGAGCATCAGAAAGAACAACAACAAATTTAAGATCAAGGGGCCATGAAATTCAATATGGGATATAGTACCTTTTGAAACAATAAATCTTTGCAGCATTCTTTTTTTTATTCACAATAAAACAAGGTTGATAAAAATCATTATTTTTTTTTAATCAAAAAACATCGATTTTTTTTTATTTAAATCGGAATTTTTTTTATTTAAATCGGATTTTTGAAATTTAAATATATTTAAGTATAATATTTGATGAAAGCAAATCAAATTGTTCAAGTTAGATGTCTAAATCAATTAATTCTTTCTTTATATATAATAAAAAATACATATAACTAAAAAAAAATAAATATAATATATAAGAATAATTCATAAATCAGTAGAAAATAATTACTTGCGATATAGGGTTTTTTGCTTGTTTTAATTATCTATATCATAATTTAAATAAAGGATGCGTCATGTTAATTTATACATTTTACTTCTTCAACCATAGAATTATTGGAAAGATGAGGGTAGACTAAGGGCTAAATAATCACAATAAATTTCATTTTTTATGAAAATTTTACAACCAATTTTTTATTTTGTGACAGTGGTTAAATGTTAAATGCTTTAGAAATAAAAACAAGTTTAGCTGCTCTGTCGTTTCCAAGTCTGTTTCGAAGTTTAGATTGCTCTGATTCATATGTTGAAAAAATCCTCTTGATAGAAGCAGCCCTGGACTGCAGGTGCATATCTGTGTTTGAGAAAAACTTGTTACATGCTCTATCCAAATAAGATTTATAAATAGGTAAAGCGAGATAAATTCCAGTATTTTTCGCAGGTTCATAAAAATAAATAAATAAAAGCAGGAGGGGGATAATGCTTATTACATTTTTGGGTGCATTTGTTTTATTTTTTAGAGGCACTTAATATTTAAAATGTCCATTCTTTTCAAGGTATGATAATGAAGTTTTTACTGTGCCAGTAATTTTTTAAAAACAACATTTGACTGAGAGATAAGAAAGAGATAGGGGAGAAGAAATGAATAGCAAATAGGGTGCTATTTTAATAATACAAGGGCAGGCAGGGTGCAGCAGCCTCCTGAAACCATCTGGAAGCAACTTTGGGTTGTCAATATTTTCTTATTGTGCTTATTACTAACAGCTTCCTTTTAAAAATTCAATCTTTAAAAACTGATTTAAATCAATGATTTAAAAAAAATCAACTGATTTAAATCGCTCAACCCTGCAATAAAACTAAAACTCCTGCTTCCTTAAGAAAGAATTTTATACGAGTTGTTTAATAACACTCAAAATTTGAAAAGGTTATTTAATTTTGTCATTTCATTTCCAAGTACAATAAAAGAAACTGAAAGTATACACTAAATAAAAAAAAGAAATAGAAATTCATCTATCCACAAGATAACTTTTGAAATATGTATTATAAGAAATTTTAGTTTTATACCAAACTGACATATTACATATGTGTGTGTGGTGTAATAAACATTTTCCGAAACAAACGAACGAAAGGACTTCCCATTGTATCATATATTCCACGATTTAGAGACCAAATTAAGTTAAAAACAGTGGTGCAGTCGCCCAAATAATAATATGCACGTAAGACATCATTCAAGGTTAATTGTAATAATTTATTGTACTTTGAAACCTCGATTTATAAACTTCGTAACAGAATCCGCCTAATATTATTATTTTTTTTTTCTTTGGCTCTAGGCAATCGTTAGTGGTCTTGACTTCTTAAATACATCGCCAAAAAGAGAAAGACCTTTGCGAGTTGCACCTTATAGTGTCGGTCGAGATGAGAGGACAGTACAACATAACCATGAATGGGACGGTTCTATTTTACACGGTGACATCGCCAACTGGTCCATTTCATATTCTTGGAAATCATTCAAACGTGTGTTACAACGTTTTCTTTTAAGGATAATGGACTCTTGCGGTTCGTTATTCTTCTCTAGTACTCAGACTATATGTATACATACATCATAAAATTCGACTTAATCTTCATTATAATCTCTATTAAATTTATTCAAATTTCTAAATTTGCCATAAGCAGCTGTCAAAAATACATTAACTTAGCTCGTTTATCTAACAAACTACACTCATTATTTAAGTTGGTAGTGCACAGCAACTCAAATATTTGACTAAGTCATATAATTAGGTCGAACAAGCAAGTAAATTAAAACAACGCATAATCAAAACAAAGAAATAGTGCTAATTATTTCGAAATTCCTTCTAATAAGTGATGCGGGCAAAGATAATTAACAAGGGAAAAGCTCACTTCAGCATTACATAGAACATCGTATAAAATTGGAAATCTAACGAATTATTATAACAGATTGCATGCTTTGACTTCAAAGACTATTTATTTAATGCGGAGATATTTAAATCTGCTAGAAAGACTTGCTAGATTTACACTTTCCTCGTTTAGCTAATTTCTGAACTACTGGAGAAAGGAGGAAGGAATTTTAATACAGATTAATTTTCATAAGAAGAGATCGAAATGATCACAGAACATGAGAACGGTACTATGACGCGCGAAATGACTAAAATATACCCAATTAAATTGAAAATCTAATCTGTACAGAGCATAATTCAAATATTACGCCAGACTGAGAAGCAGATGAAATACCAATCACTTTATAATATTAAGTTTTGTTTGCCTTTAAGGTGGTTTGTACCTGCCATATCGGAATAGTCTCTCTCAATGTTTACCCATGGGAAAAATAAAATTCCCTCTGGCCGGCTCGTATTTAAACTCTTAAAAACAATTATATCACGTGAGAGAGCAGCAATTTCTCTTCGATGCTATCTTTCTGTTTTTCAAAAAAGTTCCAGAAAAATATATTTAATTTTAAATTTTTAGCAAAAAATTTTGCAAAAAATGTAAAAACTCAAATGCAAATAAAAACATTTAACAGACTTAATTTAAAAAAAAAGCATCGTAGAATATTTGCTGTTCTATTAAGTAGTATATTTAAAAAAAAATAATTTTTAAAATGCGAGGAAATTTAATTTTCCAGTGGGTTAACATTGAGGACGAATCTAATAGTGCAAGTACAGATCCATCTCAATGTTATTACAAAGTATTAAATTAAAATTTAATTAATTTTTAACAGTAACACATACAACACTCTCTGTTACAAAGTTAAAGTAAATTATAGTAGCATGTCCATATGCAGTTTCGTCTTTCGCGCAAGGGGAAAAACTTACTGTAATTGTATTTATTCCCACCCTGCTTTTCCTGCTCATCTTCTGGATTGCTGGGCTGTTTGCTCAAATCAGTAGTTGACAGAGTAGGTTTGGTTTGGTTTTGGAGCGCTACGGTCTACTTTTTGCAACACGAGGGCTAATGAGACCAGGACCTACAGCTTAAAGCCGATTCCGAACGGCTACGAACATCCATGCCATAGTGGTATTCGAACCCACGAACTCCGGTTCCGAAGGCCAGCACCCTAACCATTCGGCCATCGTGACAGAGTAGGATAATATTTTCTAGTGATGCTCTCTTGCGGCGGAGTCTGTTGGATTTGGCGTTGGCTTTCTCACACCAAAGAGATTTTAAACAAGAACAGCAAAAGCAAACCTTAGCCATTGGTCACTAGCCAAACTGTAGTCCTTAATAAAATTTTACCTCATACAGCGTCATGGCCTAAATGTTGTCGCGATATATATACGTAGGTCAGTCAAAAAGTGAGTTGTACTCCTTCGTAAAAATATTTGGTAAAAGGCTATTTTCGCGAAAGTTTGAGAGATCCTTTAGATAATTATTTGTATCTTGCGAAGTATCGGTTTACAAAGCGGCAATTTTATTTTCTCAGATAATTTATTCGGAAAAATATCTTGGCACCTGCAAATGACGTCTGAATGGAAAATGGATGCAGCGTTTCATTTTTGTGGTCGAAAAGATTTTAACTGCATTGTAATTTGTGGGTAGTCCTATGAAGTGTTGCAAAAAGACCATATGATGCAGTAAAACAAACGTGCAAAATTCTGAAAAGGTTTAGATTTGAAGTATGGAATCATCTTTCTCATATCCCAGACCTTTCATCTTGTGATATTTATGATTATATGAAAGGAGAACATTCAAAACGACATTATCACTCGGATGTTGAAGTGAAAGTTGCACTTCAAGATCGGTTATCGGACGTTGGATGGAACATCTTTGCAGAAGGCATTGAAAAACTTGCACCCCACAAGATGTTTAAATAAAAGAGGTAAAAAAAGTAAAATTTGCTTAAAACTTTAGAGTAAAAATAGTCATTGTAAAATAGCTAAACTGTTTTATTCTCTAAAGAAGTGCAACTAACTTTTTGACTGACCCATGAAGTAGAAAAATGTGGCATTAATTAAACATTATCTTGATTTAAACCTATAAATGAAAATATTTTTAATGTAAATAAAATAACACCTCAGCAAAAACATTTTGATAGCTGCAAACCCAAATCTACATTTCTTCAGGTCTGTAATTTTAAAAATATCTAAACAGCTAAAATTCTGGAAAGATAACCCTAAAATCACGAATGAAGAGACAGAAGGTATCTTGACAAATAGAGACGAAAAAATTTATTATTAGAGCAGCAGTGAACTACATTTAATATAAATTGGGAAACAAAACAGTGATTAGTTAGTATTATCCAAAATGACTACGAAAATTCGTAATCGTTGGGTGATTTGTATAATACTGCGTTAGACTTTTAATGAAAATGCATGATAAATGCATATGATGCATAAAAAAAAATTTACCTGAATGACAAAGAATTTCAAAGCAAAAATAGATCATATCGTAAAATCACATAGAAAATAAAAATCATATATATTCTAATAGTCCCTCGGGAATAAAAAAGTTTTACTGAATATAATTGTAAAAAGGAATATAAAATTACGATTATTATTCTAATTCACTATAACAGAAAACTGTTATAGTGAATTAATTACGCGATTAATTATCATTTAATTACCCGAATATGTGTTAATCACTATACATTCACAATATACCCAATCCTGGATAAAAAAAACTTACTGAATATAACTGTAAAACTGAAAATAAAATTAAGATTATTAATCTAATTCAATATAACAGAAAAATTGTTATCAACAATTGCAGTATAGAATACTATTTATAGACCGAATGATTCAAAGAAGAAAAAAAGAGGCGAATAAAAAATAAAAATTCTAAAAAATTCATGGCTAAATATATATTGCCAACCCTTCTTTCAGAGTGGGAACAAGGCTCCAAACAGTTTCATATCTTGAATGCCTTCATGCCTTCTTGCATCTTCCTATTCATCCCAACAAATTTTAGGAGGAATACATAACATGTTTCCTTCTTTTGAGAAGAAATGCTATAACTGGCTTTAAAAAAGGCGAAATTTTCACACCCGGTTGCAGATGTTTGTAAGATTTATAGAGCAGAAAGCGAGAGGGCGATGTCTGCTTGCAGTTGTTTGTTTATTTAGGCTTAGCATGGAAAACGCCGAAACTGAGGTGAAAACGGTCAAAACGCCCAGAAATCACGTAAGCGTTTCAGAAGACAATGAGAATTCTGACCTCGATGCTAAAGAAACACTTTATTCGAAGGCAAACTGAGATTTGAGTCGTTGAAGTTAGGGAACAATTGAGGGGTTCGCAACCAAAGTGAAACAAGTCCATTTGGAAAAGTGTAGTAAAACTGAGACACCAAGTTTTTAAATCGTAACTGCTTCGTGGAAATTTAAAACAATTTTAGAAAATAATCAGTAGCTAGAGTATTTCCTATTATATTTACATATGTATGCATATAAAATAACAAGTTATTAACTCTGGTAAACGATTATACTTTTTTTAAAGAAAAATATGGACTTTGTTCACTGTATCCATAACATAACTTTAAACAACTTTGAAATTCACAGGCATAGCTATTTAGATACTTCCATTTTCCATTTCCCTCATTCGAATTATTGGTTTGATATCTTTATATATAAAATTCTCCTGCCCGTATGTTTGAAATGGAACTCCTCCTACATGGCAGGACTGATTTTGATGAAATTTTGTGTATATAATTAAGTTGATTCGAGAATGGTTTAGATTCACAATTTGGTACGATAGAAAATGTTTTTTTCAATTAAAAATTCAGGCTTTCGCGCTTATTGCGATTATTATAATGCTGCTTTAAACCATTCACTGTCGATGCATCTGTGGCGCAGTGGTCAGTGCAACGGACTTCGGTAGGAGAAGCCCCAGGGTCGAATATCCGTACAGACGATGTGGAAATTTTAATTTAATCTAATTACGTTTGTGATAACTGCTCACGTGGGGGCATCAAGCATTTTTAAAGTAATAATTTTCCTTACTTTTCCATCAAAACGGTCCAATTTATAATTTATTTAAAAACATTTTACAGTTTTTGGAATTACAGCGTCAAAACAGGACAACGTCTGTCGAGTCGTATAGTATATATTTATATGTGTGTGTGTGTGTGTGTGTTTGAGTGTAATGGGTGTTTTTGAACCACCACAAATGAAAAATGGTACCCATATAGGATACGGTGCAGTCATAAATGCAAAAACGACACGAAAATTTATAAATAAAAGAGTTGAGTTTATTCTAAAACCTCGGCTATGGCACTTCTGTCGCGAAAATGTGCATATGGTTTTTTATAGACGTATGAGACGTTAGTGAACCAACCAATGAGAATATTAATATTAATCACATGATGATGCGTAAGAAGCGAAACAGAGAACGCAGTTATATCAGAAAAGCTGAGCAAAGTAGGAATTAATTTTGGTAAAATCGCAAAGGTTACCACAAACAGAAAGAAAACAAAGGAGAAATACCCAAAGGTTGCAATTTTAGGAATAGAATCCCCTGAAATTTATCTTAAAAATACAATTATAATTATATAGATTAATTTTGGATTAAAATATCACACACAAATACACACATACATTTATATATTCAATAAAGTAAAAAAACTAATCGAGGAAATTTTGAAAAATTTCAAAAATAAAGCACCCATACACATAAGCAAAATAAAATAAATGACTTAACGATGTGATATTCATATAAATTATGATTACAATACGGTATATGAAATGTAATTGATATACATATAAAACGCGATGGATAATTTCAAAAAGGCGTGTATTCAGAATTACAGAATGCTGTTAATATACAGAGAAATTAAAGAAAAAGTGCTATATTTTTATAGAGTTATCACAAATGTCACTAAGCGATAAAATATAAAATGTAAACCAGGTTTAATTTCAATCCCTTTCTTTTCATTTATTCCATAATTAAACAAATCAAATTAATATTAACAGACAGAGAGGTATAAATACAGTTCATTCCATTCTCAAGAGGATACGATTAATCACAGCTTATCGCGATGGATATTAAATTTGTTGCTTGCTTACTGCCAACATCGTTGATAAATATTTAATACGTTCCCACAGAGGCAAAATGCGTGATGAGTCATAAGCTCCATACACCAGATAAACGTAAGTACTGAAAGAGAATTTACCAAGTACATGGTGGAGTCATAAAATAGAGACCTCCTCCTTTTCATGAAAGATACAGAAACAAAAGCAAAGAAGGCAGCGTCGAAATCGATGCGGAAATACGCATGGCCTAGAGGAGGTGAGATGACGTCGGGCGTCGTAACTTATTACGAGTCATGAACAGTTGTAACGTAAACAAATCATAAAAAAGACAGGTGGGATAACTTATTTTGTTCGCACACCAATCCGAAGGCCAGAGAAAATTTCTTGTAGTGAAAGAGATTTGTAAAATGCTACCTTATGTTAAGAAATATTATACTATATATATGACTATCCTTTTTAAGCTCAAAAGCATTAGGAAAATTGTGTAACGACAGTGTGATGCAGAAGTATCACATGACCTGGGATTTGGCATCCTATCGATGAAATAAATATAATTTAAAGAAAAAGGAATTAAAACAATACATATTTGTATACGGATGCCTGATTTTTATAGTTAACTTTGTTTAATATGAGATATAATCGACTATGCTTTTCTATATTAAGTATAGCAAAATATGATATGAAAAAAAAAAGTTTGCAAATGAAAGAAACATTGCTTAAAAATAGAATACATCATAACCCTTTATTGCTTCATCTAATAACAAGTGTGATAATCTCATACAGCTATACAAACGTCACATCGGTTTCTCATACTCTTAATGAAGTTATCAATTAATGGTTTAGCAGTAATTCCCATTTTTTCCCAAAGCGACGATTTTAACAGGGTGTTGTCATGCAATGTCTCCTAGAAAAAGCCATAAGTAGTCTACGGGATTCAGGTCTGGATACTTTGTGGCCACACCATACAGTGAATTCTTTTCTTCCAGATATTCGTCAACAGGTGAAGATCTGTGTGGTCAAGCGTTATCTTCCTAAAAAAAAACGAATACATCACCACTGTTCTCTGAAAAAGGCCTCACATAGAGTTCATGAATCTCACCCCTAGAGCGTTCTGTAATAACTGTACCAGTAGAAGAAATATGGAGCGTCCAACATGATCCCTTCCCATGCAATGATGCTGGCAACCTACAGCCACCAATAATGCTATGAATTTTCCTGATGTTTGTACGATGACGTCTCTCAGATACTTCTCAGATGAAAACACGTCGAGAATAGCTTTGTATACTGAATCTCTACTAGTAACTGAACAGGACACAACGCTAATCCTCCTCAAGATTGTGTTCGAGGCATAGATATAAAACTGTTAGAGGAGAACACAGATCACTGGCCTCCAGGCGTAACGACCCCTCTATATATGATTTGTCTCGATATCATTGCTCCAGACGCATCAGCGAGGTCTTGAAACAGTAACCCAGTAATCATATACTTATGGCGTCGTGAACATAAATAACATATAGCGAGTTTTCAAATGTGTCTCTTGGACGATTTGCCCAGTCCTCCTGGTGAAAGTATCTGGTCTCTGAAACTATTGCTATAATCTGGAGATCACCATACATGACACTTATGCTTGTGATTGTCCAGCTTTTAGTCTACCAATGGCTCTCAATTGTAATTCCTCGTTTAAATGATTCTGGGCAGTTATTCTAAGTGCAATCAGTTACGCTGGTGTCGTTTTCTCTAATAAAGGAAATACAAAATAACTTGGCAGTTTCAGAAAACTCTCACTTTTCAACTTTAAACTGAACTTGTGTATTTTTTTAAATGTCCCTCTTGCTACTAAACAGGCAATAGATTCTTAGCTTTCAATCATCGCCCTAATTCCGCTATATGTAATGAGTAGGATATATTTCTATTTATAGCAAAAAATATGTTTGTAACTTTAATTTTGCACAGTAGTGTAAATATAATATAATTTTGCTTGATCGATGTAATCGAGTTAATTTACTTTTATTCTATAAAATTATAGGAACCATCGAAACGCTATACGATATCCAACAGGTTAATTAAAAACTGAATGGTTCACCAGGCAAGAACAAGTCAGAAGTAATATCAAAAACATGTGAAGAAATTTCATCACATGCAAGACATACTGTATTGAAAGATATTTTATGACTATTATCGTCGTCTAATTAAATGCATGCCATGCAAGTAAAAAAGAATTCTTCAATATTGTTAAATGAAAGAAAGTTTCTTTTAATTAGGAGTACTGACCTTCATAATGAAGTTGGCTCGTAAAATGTGACTAAGAGATATTAAGGGTACTAAAGAGAAGGCTAATAAACATATCACGAAAAAAAAATCGTTAGAAAAGCATTAAAAAAAATTTCCATCAAGGACAATGAGAATAAAAACATTAAATTTATATATATTTCTTACATGAACATTCTAAACCAGGGATGGTGACAATTATATAGTCTTGTGCGAAGTTAGGCGCGCCGGAAAATTTTCCTATACGCACAAAAAAAGTTTAAATATCAATAAAAAAAATAATAAATAAAATAATTGTAATAATATTCTTTTTACGCAGTGAAACGATGTTATGTTTGTTTGGTGCTATAACGTCTGTTGAAATCCGTCGAAAATATGATATAGATGGTGTAAAACATCATTTTAAAAACTGCTATTGAGTGGCCCATCTACTCATTATAATTATTAAATTCGTGATTTTTCATTAAAAAAATATTGCATTATATCCTTACGTTTTACATGTTATTTATAACAAATAAGAAATATTTACATGCTTAAAATACAAACATACGATACTGGAACTCGAAAAATCTAAAACTGTTTGCATTTTAATTAGCTTACACTTTAGTATTTGGATAAAATCATATTTGCCTTAATTACTAATAATTAATAATAATAATAATAGCCTTAATTACCTACATTAACGGGTGAAAAAACTTGAAAATACTGAAATACTATATATGAGATAGCATTCAGGAACGTAAAATGAACGAAATTCAGTTCTCTATAATAACAAGATAGCGTTTTGGGAATGAATCTATGGCAGGGTGGCCCCCCAGGAAAATTTTGCGGCCTGCCATGGAATTCACGAAATTTACACTATTGAAAAATTGCATACTTATTATAGTGTAAATAATATTATTCGACTGATTTACTGATTGCTATTATTAGCTATTTATGCACATTTATAAATTTTTAACTGTTCTATAGTTACTTAATGAATAATAATTATAAAACACTTAATGTATTGTTCACCTCACTCACACACATACATAAAAACAGTGCGGCCCACCGGCATAAGAGGCACCTTCAATGCAAACCACGGAGCCGCTGATTAATCCTGATATATGGGAATTGAGTCTGCCTGTTCAAGTGGTTCCGATGACCTCTTTTCAAAAAACGTGTTCAGAAGGTAAGAAAGCCGTTACAATGTTGCCAATTTCACAAGATAGTGACTTTTTCCGTTCAAGTTTTGACAATCCGCTGATTATAGGGTTACTATATAACACACAGCTAATAGTTGCGTTATTTACCAAGGTTATTAATGTCCGACGGGAAAAGTAGTGACTGTTTCTCTAGATATAAATCACATATTACACACACGCATACTTTCTCATATACGCAACAATGTGCTGATACATATTATCTAATATTGTTTTTTATGGGGAAAGAAAATGGAAACATATTTCTATTATACGTCTGACTTTCATCTGCAACAAATGACTGTTTCAAATAGTAAGCAATTTTTACTGGCTCGTGTAAGTAGTATAGGCAAAGTATTATAATCGCCCGAAAATCCGACCGCAAGATTCTTATTGATCTACACGATTCGGATTTCTTTAAGTCCTCCGAACATATCAATTTTGGATTTATGTCTGTGTTTGTGGGAACACGATAACTCAAGTACATTTTGACTTTGAGTAATATCATTTAGAATTATAGGAAATTAATAGTTTTCGATCAACTTTTGGGTTAGTCGTTATTTCAGGGCAATGCGCCTTTTTTTATGTTCATAAAATAACGTGTAGCGTAGCTAAAAGACATTATTTATGTGAGGGTTCATATGTTTCTAAAAGTAAGAAAAAAAAAACCATAGCTAACAAAAATAGATACTTTTCTTTTCTATGAGTATGTGAATAAGTCGATAGAAAGCTACTCCCGATTTTTATTTTATTTAACGTAGTTACAGTCGAACAAAAGATGTTGAGATTTTCTGACAAAAGGTTCTGCTTTTTCCCACCCTGACTCTTCCGGTGTTTCTCAGTCTGTCATCGATCTTTGCGATGATGCTACTATCATCGGGTTAATGGGCGAAGACGGGCGAACTGTACTCCCTTCGCACAGTTCGTAAAAGCATTACCACTGCATTGAAACAAGATAAAGCACACATTTCACGAAATACATTATCGCCATTCTTCAAGATTTGCAGTTATCCGGTGCATTCCATATGCCGCCTTTTCATACGTGACAAATGAGGCAGCTTTTTTGCATAAGAGAGATGCCTCTGTCGTAAGTTGTGTATTTCTGCAAATGTTTCTCCTTTAGCAGACGTGATGGGTAAAATACGTATATATTTTATTTTCACCCACTATGCAGTTTCTCGTGTATTCAATAAAAGCCTATTTTCCGCCTTGACATAATTCTTTATTTGCTGCGATTCTCTAGGAAGCTAGCGATTGAAGATAGTTGTTCGGCAGCCACGTCAAAAATGGGACACATTACTGTAAAAACTTTATGCAATCTTCACAGATATAATATGCTTATATATATATATATATATATATATATATATATATATATATATATATATATATATATATATATATATATATAAATAAAAGTAAATGTGATTAATCCAGTTATTATGTATAATAACTGGTAATTATGCATAATCACCACTAAATTTGGTAAATATGATGAATTTTCGAAAATTTACAAAATTAACCAGTTTTTTTTTTGCATAATTCCCATCTCGTAATGGTAAATGTAACAAAAGTCCCTAACTTCACAAATATTCGTTCAGTTTCGTGCAACTGGCCATCGATTGGGTTCCGAATTTCTCTGAACAGCACTCGTCGGTCTCTCAGTTTCGTTGGTCTGATGACACGGAGCACATTCCGACAATCACCGCTCATCTTCCACTTCTTAATCACATAGGCCACTGTCGATTTTGGGTACTTCAAATTGCTAGATATGTCCCTTAAGGATCGGCCACATTTGTGATACCCGACAATTATACCTTTCTCGAAATCCGAAAGCTCCGAACTAAGCGGCATCTTGCATGCGACTAATGCCGATACAGTTTCCTACACGTTGCATACCGGCGTAGGCCGTGACGTACCTCAGGACTGCAGACATCGTCATTTGCATAGGTTTCCTAATACTTATTGATAAACAGTGTATGTATATATATATATATATATATATATATATATATATATATGAGTGTGTGTGTGTGTGTGTGTGTGTGTGTGTTATTTGAGTTCACATGTATTAGTAAAATTGGGAATGAAAATATGTGATGGAAGTGAGAGTCAAGTGACTTGGAACAGAAGTTAATAATGTCATGAAGTTGCCAAAACTAGCGATATAATTGCTTCATCCAATGAAATAAATGTAATGCAAAGGAATGGAAAAATACACATATTTGTATATGGGTCTATTCATCTTTTTTTAAAATTCACATTGCTTAAAATAGCATTAAAAAATCCGATAGAGAAAGGGTTAAAAAATAGTATCATATTAGTAGTTTGGAATTAATTGCAATTCACATAAAACACGAGTTGTCAAAAGTAGTCAAAATAACTCTTTTAAACAGGCATTTACCCGCTCCAACAGATTAGAGAAGAATTAATTGGTCTAAAATGTATATAAAAAAAAATTCTAAGTTCGGTTGTCACTACTTTTTTATCGTTATGTTCCTGATCGCTGAGTTGTAACAATGAGTTGATCAGAGGTAAATGCGAATATGTACTTTAAAAGAGAGAGGGATTAATTATACAGGATTAGAAAATGAATTTTAAAAAAAAGAATATTTAAGGCAATGGTTTTACTATTCATCAAAGAAACGAAATAGCTGTAGGGCATAAAGGATTTATAAAGTACGGAATAAAAAAAAATCATTATTTTAGCCGTCAAGATGGCTTTAAAATTAATCTTTCAAGATGTGATTAATACTGTATCTGCGTGTTCATCAGCAAGCTGTAAGAATGACAATATATATCCCTCACCCTTCTTTCAGGGGAAATATTCAGTGACGTGATGCCTGACATTTCGTGACTACATTTAGCATCTCCTTTCCCCCTTCCATCTTAGCACAGTTCACACACCTCCACCCACTGATAAAAGAGTCATGACCTAATTTTTATCGTATCCTCGTTCGATTTCCACGGTCACTGAAAACGATTTACGTTTCAGTGACCATCACTTGCATTAAAGATGATAAGGCAGTTGTATAATTTGAATATTGCACTTCAAGTATTTCGGAAAACACTTGCCTCCAAGCTGTAGTGTGTAATTCTTCTTTATAGACAACTGTTTTGACCAATATTTCGTTCTTTTTCACGATTTTATCGATAAAAAGCCACAACTTAATCATCCGTGCAGCATCGCTCCCTGTGACCTCAAAAGTGACAATAAACAAAAGCAAGCACAATACTGATTATAAATTCATAATAAATATATTAACTCTTTAATCGCTATTTTGAATCATACACATGTCTTTCTATACCTTACACCGGCTACGCTTTTATGATAAAAATGGCAAATTCAAATTTTATGGGGCCTTATCATATTTCTTAAGAGAAGCGTTGCATTTTTTATAAATATCGTAATGTAAGACTGTGCGTATCATGTTACCAGATTTATCATACGCGGAAAATCTATTATAATTTTGAAAACATATTATAGTTATTTAATCATAGCTACAAAAATCGTAGATAAATGTGTATAGTGTAACGTGTGCATCAATTTCCTCTGCCGAAATTTGAAAACTTTATTTAAAGGCCTACATTGAAATCTTTCTGTCTAGTTTAAACGTGGGAAGGAAGCCAAATAAAATAGGAAATAAAGTAAGATAATACTGTAGTGTATAACACGCTTTTCGTTTTTACAAGACACAATAGCGAAAAATTATAGCCCGAGCAATAACGAGCATCTAAAATTTGACACGCCAGATACTTTCAAGATTTAAAAATAAATTGCAAAAAGACCCAATTAATGTAGCCTCAACGTTTCTTTAATGTTATTTTAAAGCTGACACCATTCTTAACGCCCTACACACTTTTTATGGATAGTCTCAGGTTTTTGGGAGGCTTTAGGCTACATATAAATTTAATGTGCAATAAATAATTTTTAATGAGAGATAAGGTATTATTTAGATTCCCTTCTTCATATACATGTAGGGATTGCTACATTAATTTTGAAATATAAGTTGAAGTGCAGACTCCCTCCCCATTGAAAAATTTCCCGATATGCTTCTGATATATATATATATATATATATATATATATATATATACATACATACATACATACATATATATATATATATATATATATATATATATATATATATATATATATATATATATATATATATATATATATATATATATATATATATATATACATATATATATATACATATATATATATACATATATACATATATACATATACATATATATATACATATATACATATATATATATACACATACATATATACATATATATACATATATATACATACATTTATATACATATATATATATATATATATACACATACATATATATATACATATATATATATATATACATATATATATACATATATACATACGCACACACACACACATATATATATATATATATATATATATATATACATACACACACACTCTTTATACTCTTCACAGGGAAATTGCTGAGAAATTTGGAAAGTGTCTGACGATTAGAAACTCACCTGAAGTAGTTCAGATACTTATAGAATTCGAAAAATTTTGTTTTAAAAATTGTTCCAGTTTTTACTACTAATAACTAAAGTGCCTGTTGCGGTAAAAATCATATTAGTTAGAAAATTATGGATATCAAAACATTTTGCTTCATTTTTATTCTTAGATATATTACACAAACTTCATACGTCAATAAGATAGAAATATTGAATTTTCAGTGAATTTTTTCTCGCTGAAAGTCCACTATTCCATTAACCCCAGAAAGACATTCTTACGTCTTAGAGATGTTTAATGTACAATATGAATGATTTTATAATAAAAGGAAATTAATGGGTTGTCTTTCATGGCTTTAAAATAAATTTTTAAATTTTTTCCACCAGATGTAAAAATAGTAACAATGTTTGAGATATACAGGATAGTGTTTTACATTTATTGTAGAATAACCTTAACTAAATTTCAGTAATGATGCCAGTTAAGGCAAAATTTAGTAATTAGTCCCATTACCGCTACAGCTCTAACGTAATGAGATGTCACAATAACGTATAACAGCTAATACATGTCCTTAACATAGAAAATTAATCAAAAGTATACCGACTCGGCCGCGATCGAGTCACTTTTATCTTTGAGATCGGCTGTTCATCTAATTCTTAATTAGCTACGCAGCATACAGTCTAAATACCAAGGGTCGAACTTCCACTTCTTCGAATTAAAGGGAGAGCTTCTGTATTATAAAGATCGATGCCAAGAAGGATGATCCTGGTTGTCTAGTCATTACAACACCTTTATTAATAAGAGAATACTCGTTAAAGAATCTAAGAAATGCAACAATTCATAGTTTATGAAATTAATATACGATTTTCGAATTGAATTAAATTACCTATATAACTCGAAAGATATGAATCACATTAAACTGTTAACCTTCCAAAATATTCTTTTAATACGTTTTAAAAGTAATGTCACTTTATTTAAACCTTAAAATGTGAAACCAAAACATATGTTATTGAAAAAGTATAGTTCATAATAACTGTTTTTAAAAAAAAGAGACAAGGAATAATTGTTGATTCTCAACTTGTTCTATGTCCTTAACCAGTTAAGTGACAGACAAACTAAGGAACACGGGCCTCATGTATCTCATCTAAATGTTCTATGCAGCCCGCTGCAGCGCTTTTTTTTTAAAGTTTTTAATGTCAGTGGTTAAGAGAGATAATTTAAAAGCGTGTCAAATTTTTCCATAGGCGAAAATTTATTTTAAAAAGAAATTAGAATTTTTGTTTACGTGGAAAAAATAGGAACACGCAGTAAATAATATGCAAAAAATTATTAAAATATACTTATTTCTTATATTAAAAAATTCTTATATTTTGAATTTACTGCCTAAAAGTTTATATTTAATACAACCGAGACTGTCGTACTTATACACTCATATAACATTAGTCTGTCCAAATATACAATGAAAGCGGTAACGTGCTGTTCACACTTTGAAGAAAATTGGAGAAAATGGCGAGATGTTTTCTAAACCATGCCAAGAGTTATTTTAATTTTTAGCATATACTATTATTTTTAACGTCGGCTTCAATACAAAAGGACAACCATCGATAAATAACGGCAATTAATGCCTACGCAGAAGATAGTAGTGCATTCACGCTGCTACTTAAAAGCGACTTAAGTGTAAGCACTTAAATCGTTGGCCAAGAGCTCGGAAAAATAAACTCATCAAAGGACCATGAAATGTATTATAGGAGAGAAAAAACAACAGAGGCTTTGTTAAAGCTGTAAGTCTAGAATTAAACTATGTACTTGTCTATATGAATTCTCCCAAAGCTTGATACTTGAATTTCCTAGCGTAAAATAATATCTGCGAAAATACAAACCTATGTTATGTTCCGACGCCGTGAGTTACGATAAAAGCAACAAAAAATGAAAGTAATTAAAATTTTTTTATTTCTTAAAAGACTCGCTTGGTTTTACTATGGAATAAAAATGAAGAAGCTTCAATAACATATCGATAATGCATACCAGTACAATATTAACATAAGTATAAACCGACCATAGCTCCCGGGTGCCTGCTTTTTGGGACGACAATTGACTTCCATTATAAAAATATTTAGGAGTTTTTTGTTTGAACTGATAATGAGTAACTTTACATCACACACAAATTTCTTACCATTCGAAATCCTTACCAAATACCTTGCGACAGAACACATAAATTATTTTGTTAATATCTCATGTACTACAAGTGTGTGTATATATATCCGTACGAATATGCCCGTGCTCCGTAATGACGCACTACTAAAAATGAAAATTTTCTTGGACGCCTACGCACTTATGAATCGCACCAACATATACCTGAAAGAATAAAGCAATACGCAAACGAAGATATTTAAATTAAGGTTAACTATCGAGCGGAATCTGAGTCATCGATGAAGAAATGCCGATTGAGTCAGTTCAGGTAAAGGAATGTGTCCGTAGCACACAAACAATTTTAACATTCAAATAGAGGAAGGGAAATTACAATTTGTCACCTGCTCGAGCCTATCGGATTATCGATTGCAATACTAGAGGGATTTCAAAATGGAGGGACAGAAGCGAATAAGGAAGTGGGTTGCAAAGGAAATGTACGATTCCATGTCAACTACCTCAAAATTTGTTTATTCTTCTTTTACATAAAAATGCTTCAATCTTAACAGATTAGTGATATCTACTATACACACACACACACACACACACACACACACACAAATATCTCTTACATAAACACATATACAGTATTAATAAATATATAATACATATATACATATCTTAAAAAAGATACAAAATTTACATACATTCATACATGCGAAATTCTGAAACTATACATCAAAAATCGAATTACTAATATAAATTAATATAGAGATTTCCTATTTACATCCCATTATATCGAACAAATGATCAAGAATACATACATGTATAATGTTATAATTTTGTTCTAAACAATTTGTAACACGTAACAACGATTACATCTATACATACTATACATACATATATACATACAAATATACATACATATACATACATATACATACACACACACACACACACATATATATATATATATATATATATATATATATATATATATATATACATATATATTGTGTATTTGTAACCCTAAAATGATCTGGAGATAATGCATACGTGGATTACTCAGCAGGTGGAATTTGCTAATAGAGTGTAAGCCAGTCAACTAACGTCATACTCATACGGCGCATGCTTTTGAAACATTTTAAGTTACATGATATGCCAATATAGAACACGTATTATGCTCTCAAATGCAAATTTAATTAGAAGTGCGGCACCGAAAATACCTTCTTAAATTTCTACGAATTCTATGATTCACGAGTGCTTACTTATTTATTGAATTCTTTGCTCTTTGGGTATTGTGCCATATTTTAGTCTATTTTTTAACAGTATTCAACTAATATTTAAGAAGTAAAATATTGTTTTTACACATCTATACTTTAGTTTAAACGTAGAAATTTTGATTAGTCCGATCTGTTCGTATAACGAAAACGTAACTAACGAAAACATTTAGCTGTTAAAAAATAATTATCAGCTTCATGCTATTTTTTTTATCACAAAATCACTACATTTAATGTGTAAAATTAGTAAATTATAAAATGACTAACTTGATAATTAGAAATCATAATACACAAATTTTAAAAAATTATCTCGTTGAACGACTAATGCTTAGAGGTTACAATTTTCGGACATCTCGAAGATGACATGAATATAAGATATAGTGGTCTTTCAATCTCAAATGCAAAAAGTAAAATTTTATGCAAAATTTTATTTAAAGTAAAATTTTATTATAATTATTTATTACTAAATCTGAAAGAAAAGTAACCAAATGAACCAAAAAGATTACGAATCAATGGCGACTTTGAAAGCAACACGTGACCTTCAAGGTTTTTTGCAAGAATATGAAAAATGTAAATCGAGAGCACACGGCAGACAGAAAATAAAATGTGACCTTCGCAATAAAAGTTATAGAAAAGAACTAACAGTTGTTGCTCTCAAAGCTAGAGAAATTCTAAAATGTTTTGGCGATTTCCAGCGAATTTTTAAAGTATGGTGTTTACAAATATTGAAATAAGGCGACAGTAGAATTTCACCTCGGTGAAATTTAAGTGATAAATTTTATATTTCTGTCTATTGAATCGTGAAATATATCTAAGGTTTTTAAGTATGTGTCGTTCTGTTATGAATAGAATTATTACGACAACATACAATGCAATGATTATTCATAACAATTCAAACGTTCTTTCAAACCAAAAAATTAGTTTTTATCAATATATGAAATATAATGAAACGTTAAGCATTATATTAACATTTAATAACTATTAACATTATACAGTAGAGAGGCTCAAATCTGTTATCGTCCGGTCTTCGATTCCAAATTTCAGGCATTCCCGGACCTCGACCCTTGGCAAATTTTATTTATGTGCAAGAAAGTAATATTTATACCATTTTCAAAATCTCACAATTCGTGAACTTCATATATATTCGAAATTCATTTGCAGGAATAAGCAGATTCGTTCGAACTCTGTAATCCCGAACAGAGAACGAAGATGTGAAATCGTCATATTCAATCCTGTCAGACACGCACTTGAATGTCCCCTTATATGAATCCTTCGTTCTTTTAGAACGGATCGGGGGTGCGGAACTGTAAAATTTGAAATGAATATAAAATGAAAATCTTTGCCACCAGAAATCATTAAATTAGTGTAACGTCTGACAATACAGTTTTAAAAATTGTAAATTTTTATCCAATTAATAAATATTATGTGTAGATAAAATAAATAATAAGAAAATCCAATTTTAAATTATAAGTTATAAAATTGACTGAATTAAAAAATTGACAGTTGGAAACATGTCCGGATTTAAGGCTCTCTACTATAGCACATGTATGTATGTATGTGTGTGTGTAATATTGTGTATGTATGTAATATTAAAATCCCTTAATTACATATTTTAATGTTAATTTAATAACTTCTTTTCATAAATTACGTTCGGGTTTGCACATTATTCTGATGTTTCCCTCTAGACACGCTGTAGACTTAATTCAGTCTCTGTCTGTACATCTTTCGTCAATAGTAAAAGCGTTCTCTTTAAACATGGGTATTTTTATCACGTGATCAAATGTGAATAGGGATTATTCGTAGTCTTTTTACCTGAGAAATCCTTACTTAAAAAGGGTGTGCACAAGGGTGCGCGCAAAAGGGTGTTCAAAAAGTTCTTGGCTGTTGTATGGATTTGATGTAGCGTCACCAAAAATAAAATGTGCTTTTGGATGAATCTCACCCATGTATATATATATATATATATATATATATATATATATATATATATATATATATATATATATATATATATATATATATATATATATATATACACAAAGGGTAAAAAATCTCTTCGTCTGACATTTTTACTTCAAGTATTTATGTTTTGGTAAAATATTCCGCCTTCCCTTTTTGTAGACATCAATTTTTTTCCAAGCCAGTTGCGAACTTGCGGAGATACGTTTCTCCAAGTTCTGCTGATGAGTCATCGAAAGAGAATGAATGACATCAATGCGACCTATGAAAAGATCAATAGAAAATAACGCACGACTACCGAAAAGAAAAAGTATCCCCATTCCCCGTCACCAGCGAAGGGCAGGTACCCGCCAAGCGGAAACAAACTCGTGCCTCTGCCCTTCTTGGCCAGCATCCCAGTGGCACAACCGGCCCTGGCACAAATACACGTCCGGAGAAATACACTCCCGCTGAACGAAACACAAAGGGGTATAATACCTCACGTAATAATAGATTAGCCTCCACAGAAATCGAGGTTATGGACGGAAAGGGCAAGGCCGTCCGAAGTAAAATGGGATGCGAGGAATATGAGGGAATACCCCACTCTTCGTGAAATATCATTCACTTTTTTCTTCCAATGAGTCACGCATGAATCGAATTAGAGCCATTGCTTCAAACTAGTTTCACCGAGGACTTATATGCATATGTATGCTGTGTAAATATCTTAATTTTGCTCTCTAATAAAGGATAGTCCTCCATCTGAATGAAATACGTGCAGGTAAAGGAAAATTTCGTACCGCCAGAAAACGAGCAGGATAAATTTGGATCTGGATGTCCTCTCGCTGGGCAAGTGGGAGAGGTACAGAATCAGCAAAAATTTTTCCAACACCCTCTTGAGGATGATCTAAATTAAGAGCATTCTAAAGCGGAGCATCACAAACGTCTTACCCCCGTCAGAGTAGGTATCCTGAAGACAATTATCTTAAATGCATAGTGTGTACTTACTTGCTGATGAATTTGGTTTTTTTTTACACGTGTGCGAGCAAAATATAAATTAAAAAAAATTAGTTTAGTAAATCATTTAGGTCAGAGTTAAGCCTTAATAGATCACTGAATATAGCTTGTTTTACACAGGCTGTTGGGAGGACCGAAACTGTTTAACTTTTGGTATATGACCTATTTAAGAACACAAATTATAGCTTATTTAATTAGAGAATGGAGTTAAAACATACAAAAACAATTATGTGCATACAGTTTTAATTATTGCTTTATTCCATGAGTTACTAAATCTTTCGTAACCAAATTTCCTAATTATTATTTTAACTTTTTAGGTGTCGGAAAGCACATTGGGGTAGATAGTTAGATATAGATAGTTATTTATTTCTATAAAGTAAATGCAAGCTAATAATATAATTATTATACAGTTTAGTTTGAAACGTTCCGTATTTTTTGATCGTCAAAACAATGACAATGGAACGACTTTATTTTAAAAGTATTTTCACAACCGATAAAAATATTGAATATTTATTTATTTATTTGATTAAGCAATTGTTCATGAACTGCATGAAACGGTATCGCAGTGTACAAATAGCCGCAGACTGCACTTTGATTACCACTGTTTTGGCCGTATGCTGATTAAAATATATCCCTATGAATCACGTATAAAGTGGATTAGAAAGAATGTGTACTTCAAACCATCATGTAGCTATACCCTACTACCCGTTCCATGTGTAATTATATGCATAAATATGCAATAAAAATTTCCAACTTCATATTCTAACAAAGAATAGCTTCATTGCAATGAAATAATTGTAAGAAAATTAAGTATAGCTATCACTACTTTAGCGAGATACTGATAAGGATATTACCGTTTCTTACATTCTTTAATCAAGGATCACAGTTCATCTCAAACTCAACTCTAAGACTAAAACTAAGAATACTTTGAAAACTCAAAAACTTTCAGATCCACAAGTAACTATTTAAAAGGTTTTTTATAAATTATAATGATATATATCTAACTATATTATTTCTTGTATTTTTCCTATTTCATCATTCTATTTCAACCTTTTGTCTAAAGAAAAGTTTAAAATCTTCATGTATCACATTTATCATCCCAATGTACCGTGTTGAAATATTTGCATGGAACAACTGTTTAATTAACACTGGGTAACTGATTTGTAAAAATACGATTTGTAACAAACATTTGATTATTAAAGACTAAGCCTAATGCAGTTGTATATAACTAATATTTCAGGACTGCAAGCAAGACTGGATGTATCTTTACGTAATGCATTTCTCACGTAATATGGATTGTTTTGCATTATTTGAATACCTCTGTTATAAGCTATTTCTGAAGAATATTATTTTCTTTATTTTGGATTTATAACTGTAATAACTTTTTATAAGCAAATTAATCACTATATGTTAAAGTTTAAAGCCATGCTATTTCAATAAAGATGGTTGTCGTTTTACACCTTGCCGGTAGCTTTTAAGCAATGTAAATTTGCCAAAGTTTTCATTGAATTTCGCTGCACTTTTGTTAAATACGATAGGCTAAACATGGTATTTCAAACATAACATACCAAAATAGATTAATTATATGTCTACTGAATGCGTGATTAGATAATTATATTAGCTACTCAAATACGTTTTCTGGATTCTGAACAATCTATACAATTTACCCACCATTCATTAATATCCTCTAACGATTTTAATAGAAATATTTCCCCAAGTTTTAGAAGCGAACACGGTTACATAAATGAAACAACGATTTAAACAGGAAGAACAATAATGTAACTACTTACCTACATTAGACTAAAACATCCTTACTTCATTTGTAATTTAATGCGGACAACTGTCACGTCATTTCGGACATTGTCTCTAAAAACAAAAGGGGTTTCCGTTTTCGAGACAATTGAATATAACGCTTTTATCTTTAGCATGAACGGGGAATATTATTAATCCGTAAAACTAAACAGCAGCAACAGAAAAAAAAGTGGACATTAAACATTTTTACTTAATTTAATTTTTTTCACTAATAAGTACTCCTGCCTTGGGACTACCTAATTGAGAACGGTTTGAGTTAATGTGAATAAAAAAAAACTTTTTTTTGTAGAGCTAAAAATGTAAGGTTTTATTTTTTTTTAACACTTCCGCCTATTAATCTTGTGTCTTGTGTTAATCTTGGTTAAAAAATAGCGTATATAATTTTTATATTTTCTTGGAACAATTTTTCTTTTCCAGCAAGGGTAAATAGCATTAAAAACAACTCATTAAACTTTCAAGCATATGCTATTATTTAAATTTGTCTTTTTCATCATTTTTGGTTTGGTTTGGAGCGCTACGGTCTACTGTTTTGCACACAAGGGCTAATGAGACCGGGACCTACTGCTTAAAGCCGATTCCGAACGGCTACGAACATCAATGCCGTAATGGGATTCGAACCCACGAACTCCGGTACCGACGATTAGCGCCTTAACCAATCGGCTAGCGTTCGGTTTCATCGTTTTGGATGACTTATGAAGCCCTTCCCATAAATTTACTTTTTCGCAGATATATCCAGTGAAATTATGACGAATAGCGATATCTATTATAAAGCATACTTTACGGATGTTTACATGATAGCAAATGAAATTCTTACTACGAAGTATTTCTTTTTATACAAATGGTCTCATATAATGTATAAATAACAGCTCACACAGGATTGCCAGTAAAACTCTACAAATAAATTCACTAACTTTCCCGGAGCATTATACATGCGATATTAGCTCAGATGTAATTAAATTTAAAAGCATTATCAACTTTAAAGCTGCATATTTTAATATCTTAATATAAAACTAATATAATATAATAACCTTAATATAAAACTAATAGTTAGCTTTTATTTAAAATAAAAAATTAATTTCTAATTTACAAATTTCAAAACACATTTTACGGGTAAATTTATTTTTATTTTTTTCTCCTGGTGTAACTATTTTATATTTTTTTTAAAATATGTCATGCATCCTATAACAAAACTTAATATTTCTTACAAAATTAGATTCTTATTAATAATTTGAAAAAAAAACTTATTGTAAAAGAGCAGAAATTTATATTTTATATTGAATAAAAAAATGTGCTATTTAAATGCAGACTTTTTAACTTGATGGGTAACATGCCCCTTTTGAGATATATTAAATAATATTAGTTGGTTTGGGGGAGCAGTAAAATTAAATCTTTTACAAATCTAGTGATAATTAATTCCGCCCTGCTGTTTATAAGCAAACACAAAAATTTTAATATCAGCATCCATCAGTTAGTTTTAAAGTTATTCCGACACGATTAATCAAGAGAATTAAATGAAACCCACACGACTACTCGCATATTAAATTAGCGTCGAATGTAAATGATAAGTTACTATAAATAGCTTTAGTCATTAATTCATTTTGCTGCTAATTTCGAAATTCTTTTTCTTCATTAAAGTGGGAGAAACACATAATGCTGCCAGCGGACGCATTAAGCCATCTATTTAAATCTTTTCACGTTCTTAAGGTAACATATTTCCATTTAAAGAGAAAATATCTATGAATCTCCCTACGCACAATAGGACTATAACATTTTTAACACTATATTTTTGAGAAAAAAAAGTTAAATAGTATTTTTATTAATATAACCGTCTCTATCAATGAGGCTGCTAATAAAGTCCTTCGGTCAGAAAAATTTCACTTAGCATTACTTATGGTCTATTTGTGGAAGCATTCGAGTTATACATATATGCAAGTATATGCGACGATAAAATTAGAAACATTAATATCGATTAAAAGGAATATGGCACTGATAATATAATCAAGAATTTACAAGAAACTTGTCCTAGCTGGTGTGAATTGCTCTGACTTTTGAAAATTATAGCTTCAGGAGAATCATATGTAAATACTTTTCATATTAGGGGACATATTATTAAATCTATTTCATGTCAGGTACCGAATGTAATATAATATAAAATGATAACATTAATTTTAGTTCTCGTGTCACAGTTCTATTAAAACACAACGGAAATGTAGAAATATATCAGATTTAACAAATCAAGACTAATTTGAAATTGGAAGAAATTTTCAGTTTAACCAATTAATTTAATAAACTTTAAACAAATATTGAATAAAATATGGGTTTTTTTAAAACTATTTCCAAGGTCTCCTATTCTACACGGGTGTCAAAACGAGTGTAGTTAAACGAAGAAGCTAAGAATGGAGATGGAAATAGAATCAAAGAAATGTTAATGGTAACCGCAATTTAAGGGAAAGAGTCATGATTAGAGGTGACAAATATCAAACAAAATTTATTTTCATTTATTCCCTGACTATACTGCTAAGAAAGGTGGATTAATAAATATGGCATACATACGATTTACAACAAGATACAATAAAACTGTCTGAAAGATATGGCTAAGTGTAGATAAATAAGCAAATACGTACAATAGAAAAGACTTCCTGATTGTCTTTCGACTCTCTGTTCATGAAATACTCCCGTTTTAACTAGCGCATTATATAAGAGAGAAATACAATAAAGTTCAATGGGGGGGGCAAGTTTTTTTTTCTTAAATAATCTATACAAAAAAAAAAAATTAGTTCTCTTAAGTGGTTACTTAAGAGAACTAAGTCGATGTTTTTGCTTCAGCAGGTATACTTAAAACTGGAATCTATTTCTTAATGACGATTCTGTATAACTATACAACATCCTGGCAACAGTAGCATTCAAACCCATAAACATATTTTCGAAACTCGGAGAAATATCTCTCCAGTTATCATAAGAAATGATTCGTAGGTGATTATGCAACTGCCGAAATACCTGTAACGGATCCTATAACATGGATGGCTAAAATTTTCCCACTCGCGGCTATTCTTGTAAAATTTTGCCTAAATCAGTGAAATTTATTATTAAAAATAACCTTATTGGTTATAGAAAATATAATATAATTCGATTGCTTTATTATTGTCATCGTTATAACTTACATGTATGGTAATAAATGTTTAGATATTATTATGATTCATTAATTAACAATAAAACAACTATAATATTAATGTACTTTATGGTTTGTAATTTTGCTTATGCTTTTTACATTTCTTTTCATTGGCTGGCTGGATCACACACCGGCATGTACATGCATTTTGAACGCAGAAGCCCTCAAGACGAGATGCTAAAATAAACTCACGGTGTTATTTCCAAATTTCCATGACCGCCACTAGAGTGCACCTAATTCAATATGGATACTTTTTCCTCATTTGTGGTGGTTTTAAATGTCCATTATATATCTATAAATAAATGCATCCGTCTGTAATGTGGGAGAGTATGTCATTTTGCGACTACGTGAACTGTTGTATTTAGCTTATGCTATGTGTATTACAAGCGTATGTGTTAGAAATCTAATAAAAAAAGGCTTTTATTTTTACTTTTACTTTTCGAGTCCTGCATCTCATATAAGTTTGAACCAAACATATATATTATAGGATGGGCCTACATAACACAAAATACTTTGTGGACTGCATTGGATATATATTTTTATACAGGTGAGCCGAATTACGTGTGTGCGTTTCTGTGGGGTGTGTATATGTGCACACACACACACACATCCCACAGAGACGCACACACGGCTCACCCGTATAAAAATACATGTCTGGTTAAATATGGTTCAAACTTATATGCGATGTAGGACGCGAAAAGTAAAAGCAAAAATAAAAGCCTTTTTTTATTAGATTTCTAACACATACGCTTGTAATACAAATAACATAAGCTAAATACAACAGTTCACTTAGTCACAAACTGACATACTCTCCCACATTAGAGGCGGACGCATTTATTTATAGAAAATAATAACAAACATCAAGATTCAAACGACGCGTAGCGGTAGTGACTTTGAACCCGAGAAAAAAAAAAGAGAGGGAGATGGAGAAGAAATTAATATTCTACTGATAGAGAGAGAGGACAAAACAATGGCATGAGGAGTGAGTGAGTCAGAAGGGAAATCGGGGGCAGCAGGCGTTTCTTTTCCTCGATCGAAGAGTCGATTCACTTCCATCAAGGAAGCGGGCACGCAGTTTCACTCGCCCCGATGTTCATATAATAGCAGTGCTAAGACGCGATCAAGCGGCACGGACGAAGAAAGTGGGGGAAGTAGATTTTGACGACGGAATGGGACGACAGAAATAAGACGTCGCAAATGAGCCATAATCAGCGCGTCGTCGTCTTTTCTAATTATGGCTTTCCATCCCTTCCTATATTTTAAGAACCTAAATGGATACATTAAAGATCGAAAGTAAAAATCGTGTTCTGAGTACTTATAAGGAGCGGATATGATCTTTAGCGCAATTTCTTAGTTTTGTTTTAGAAAAATTCTTAAACAGTATATTTAAATTATCAAAATTTGAAAATAAAATACTTCATCGGTATTTCGATCTATTTCCTCTTCCATTTATATTTTAAAAATATACCAAATACATATTTAATTTGGCCTTAAGTCCATTTGAACATAGATATTAAGGCTAAATTTCCATCGAAAATTTACCCTTACACAATGTTTACACATTTTCTATTCGTTGAAATATGAATTTGGATAAGTAGTATTTGAATCCTTGAGTTGTAACTTAACCTTCTTTACTATTGCTATTTCTATATTTGACTATACTCAAATTTTAATCAGAAAAATTAATGATATTCAACATTGGTACCATTTTAGCGGAAACGCTTTGTAAAATGACAACTTTTTAGGATTAATGTCCGCACGCTTCGATTAGTGTTAGTATAATAAATAGTTTGAACCCTCGAGACTTATGTTTATCCACCACTAATGACATTTTTGTCCGCGTTGATATATACTTTGCTAAGAAAATTCGTGTCTCCTGAAAATAAAACCTAATCAAATATAAGCCGCCCTAGCAGGATTTTTCAAGTTAACATAAGCCCCACGCCGAAAATAAACCCTAGTTATAATCGCCAGCTCAAATTCATCAAAGAACGATTCTCACAGGAATGATTGCGTGCTCCAAACATTTGATGTTGCAATAAACAAGATATCATTCGCACACGGAAATCGATGACTATACATTTAAAATAGATTGGAGAGAAATCAATGTGAGAAGTTTGTGAAGTCTAAGCTACAAGAAGTTGTTACTTTATGGGTAAACAATGCATGAGATAAAATAAAAGACAGCTGGTGTTGTCAATGCCCTGTGAGCAGCAGGCTACGTAGATAAGAGCTCTATCGCTGAACATGAGAAGCTAAGGCCAATGGTCAGAGAGAAAATGAAGTCGCGAAAAGCTCAGGCCTGAAAACAGATTTGGAGCTTTATTCTAGAAGACGACGACAAGCCTTTATTGGCATAAAGAATTTTGTTCAATTTTGAATGTTTCTTAAATTGGAATAAATGTGTTTCTTGAACATAAACAAATTGAGCGAGAATAATAAGACATGTCCTGAAAACAAGCCCTACCTTGCCAATTGTAGCGAACATTAATGTAATACAGGACCTTATTTTCGGAGAAACAAGGTATTATGTGAAGTGATAGAAATGGAAAAAAAGTAATTCTAAAATGACAATGAGTTAGATAACGGAGCATACATAACAAACACGAATATACGACTATAAGATTCGCGACTTGAAGCTCCAGATAAAAATTAGCCTCCACCCTTCTCCAATGTCGATAACTAATTTGCATGAATAAAATTTCTATAAAAGACAACCTGAACTAACTGGTTATACAAAATTTCGCCATAACTCTTTCAACGTTATGGAGTATTTAGTGAATATTTAAAAAGCCTGAATTTATGAGCCGCATGGAGATTCATCGAGTGAAGAGCCAGATAAACAACAGAACTTCAGTGCATTTACCCTCAGTTGCGACACTAATCGATTTGGATTACAGGCCACGTTTAGAAACATCACAATAAAGCTTATAACTAGAGCCTGAAAGGAAATTCTATGGAAGTCTTAGAAAAACCAAAACAAAAAAAGACAAATAAATCCAAAGCAAAGTTAGTCAAGAATTTCTCAGAACTATTAATTAAATTTAATTTAACCACTCAAAATTATTTCTAGTTTCCCAAAGTTTTAATTAAATTTAACGATAAAAACCAGATCAGCTATACAAAGCGTAACGACCGCCTGTCTGTTTCACAAAAGTGGATAAACAATTCATGAGAGAATGCGAAATAAAAAATAACCGTGTACTTCAATGCTAACACAAAAGAAAAATAGTAAAAAATACCAGGTATAACGTCTGCTTTTTCAAATTGAGGATAAGAGAAAATGAAACAGAATTAAATTATGGATAATAATAAGAAAAAAAAGTTCAAAATTCGAAATAAGAGAATTCTTAGTTTGCTTTTTTTGATTCCTTTATGATTTTATATCAGTTATCCGCATTCCGATCAATTGGAATAAAGCCAGAAGAAAAAAAGGGGAATATCAATCACGTTAATCCATTTAATAAAGAGCTATTTATTAAAGTTAATCTTATTTCCTCATTTTAAAAGCTGCCGAATATTTATCAAACAGGAACATGTATAAAACAATCTTTTTCACTAAAAAAAGTTTTTAATTGGATTATTCAAGAAACACAAAATAAAATTACATTCATTTGCATTGCTTTACCTGGTTAGTAAAATGCCTACTTTTAAATTATTTCTTCTCACTGTTCTCATTTGGAACATATCATCTTTTTTTCAAATCAAGGATAAATTTTGCTCGGCAATAAAATTTTGCAATCTCTCTACTATTTGTTATACTGAACAGCTTGCTATTATCGTATAAGTTGGAATAGTAATAAGTAGTGGTGTCATGTTTTTATCAATACAAAAAATTTCAATTTTCTTATTTTTGGCACTATGTATTGATAGTTTCCCACAGCTTAAAATAATTCTGTAATTAAATTTTAGCACGAAATTTATGTATAGAATAAAGCAGTTGTGTTTTATAAACATTTTGACCATTTGAAAAGGCTATTAATCGGACCCATTAGAGCTTTCGAAATGTGTCACATATCAATTCAAATATTTTGTAAATGTTCTTAAGAATAAGTGTTGAAACATATCCATGCAACGCTTACAGTAAAAGTTAGAAGAAAGCGAACCAAAACTACAAGAGATATTTGATGAGGATTTTTTTAAAGTTAAATTAATAAAAATTAAACCACCTTATACTACCACGTACAAAGTTGTACACGGTATCTGAAACATAGCTTAAATTCAGGTAGATATGCCGCGGTTTACACATGTTTGAAAGTTGCGATTTAACATATGCGGTGTATCTGAATATATTATATGTTTCCTATCACCAAAAAATATCATTTTTAACTGAATGTTTTCATGCGCCATAGAAGTATTACAGAAACTTTGAATATGATAAATTAAGGAGATGAAATAAACAATAATAAATTTAAAAATCTGGACATGTTTTGGGAAAAATCTAACCCAAAGATAGTATATAACTCTTTACGCAAAGTCAATTTTGCGCAAAGTCATTTATTACAATATTCATAAGATATAAATGTATTTTTTAATAGAAAATACATTTTTTACCAATTCATTTTCATATATATTTTTAAAATTATTTTAATTTTTATTTACATATTCGACATTTTAACATTTGAATAAATTTTCTTTAAATCGTGCTGGTTAAACTACCAAGGGTTAACAGGTGAAATAGCAATTTTATAGTTTCAAACCGATACATTAATGTCTTGTTTAAACGTAATTGACTTTCTTATGCATTGACTTCAATAATCTTATTTTATGGCCAACACCCTTGTTGACGATAATTCCACAAGATGTCTCTCCCAGGCGAGATATCCACTGGTTTCCGTCATTCTCCCACCACCCTCTCGAAACCCAGAAGAGGTAGTGATAAGAAAATTGTACCGAGAAGGAAATAAGTGGAAAAAAAAAAACGGTTAATACCAAAATCGATCCACTGTTGAATATGATGGAGATGGGTTTTGCTATATCATTTTCTTTATCGACTCCACTAATAAGGGCGTGTCACGAGATCAATCACGATATGCCTGACAAATATGTGGGGAAAGAGATAAAAATGAAAACTTTCACCTAATATGTATGAATAGCTCTAAACAATGTTGCATAGCGATCTATTTTAGATGGTTTCCGAAAATAAATGTAGGTAGGGAATTGCACAAGGGTCAGACAAAAATTTAGCTGCGTTGCTTAAGAAAACGAAACAGGATCGGTATTTTACAATAACTTTATTTGTAACTTAAAATTACAAGCAAAATCTGTTTTCGTGGTAGTTATCTCCATTATTTAACCCCTTAAAGCATTTGCCCGTGTCTGACAAGGCGAAATTGAAAATAAACATGTAATCAAACTGTTTACACTTTGTATAACAATTCTTTTTATAATTTTTACCTTCTCCGCTCCCTAGTCACAACTTCCTAAATAAAACTGCACAAAATAACTTAATATTAACACATCAAATGCGGAAAAAGTATTAGTACGTTTTCTGACAACGCAGGACAGGTACTAGTACGTTTTCTGACGATTGATACTTGAGCGCGGATCAAGTACTAGTATGGGTTAGTGTAACAATATGGTTTGTTTGTGGGTACAATAATAATGGTATATACAGGGAAACGAGGCCGAATGTTCTTGTCTACTACATAGATTCTGGAAAAATTTAGAGAAATAAAAACTAGTTTTTAGTCAGTCGATACGGAAAACTATATATTTCTATTTCTATTTGATTTTTCATATTTACGATACTATTATAAATTTAACCACTTATATATATCTTGTTGACAATATATAATTATATATATATTATATATATATATATATATATATATATATATATATATATACATATATAGTATATATATGTATATATTATATATATATCTATTATATATATATCTATTATATATATATATATATATATATATATATATATATATATATATATCTATTTATATATTTGTTTATATATTTCAATATAAAATGCGAAAAGTTGGTTAAAAAATTAAATAATTTTCGATCTATTGAGATTTAACGGAATAACTAAATTTACGAGCAAAACGCCCACTCCTGGTACAATTCCGCTGCGACATGTACCCGCACACAATGTGTTAATATAAATTGCACAAAATAATCTATATATTCTTTTCCAGTCGAAAATAAAAAAAAAACTTATTTTTTACCAATTTTTTAAACCCTGCTTTAAAGGGTTAAACATTTCTTAAAGCCTGGCAGAAATTTCTCAATATCTCGTGGGAAAAAATATAAAAAAATACTGTCCAACATCCGATAACTACTCCTGAGTTGAAGCTTCGCCATCAATGTGGTATCGTCGCTCTGAAAGTTCTTTTACGGGATGAAAAACCTGGAAGTCAAGAGATAAAATGTCTAGATTATCAGAAGCGTGATCCCAAGCTACCCACCTAAATTTTTTCAGACAATCACCAGTTTGTTTTGCTGCATGCGGTTGTTTCTCGAAGGCTTAACGTTATTGTACTTTCACAATACACTTGATGCAAATGCCGATAATTGCAGAGCAGTTTAATCGTTTTAATAAAAAAGAACAACTGCACACATTTCTAATTTGCCACCTCTTACAGATGCCACGACATGCTTACAGCTGATTATCAAACACATCACAGTGGCAAAATTCAGGAGAAACAGACCTAATATTTTCCTGCGATAGTTTCCTAAAAATTCCTTTTATCAGAAATGTGTTACATTTTGATCCAGCAGAGGCAGCGTATCTAAAGCGGTGGGGTTTGTTACTTTTTTGTATGTATATAAATAAAAAGTATTATTTTATGTCTTCGCTACGCCACTGCATGCATGCATACATACATACATATTCATACATGAATAAATTCATGCAAGTAAATAAATCAGATAGCTAATTCTCTCCATTTCAAATGTCCTTTGAACAATTTGGTTTTGCAATGCTTTGAAAATCAGAGTTAAATCATAAATAATAGATGGTATTTTTTTACAGACTGCGTGAACTGCGGAAAAGTAGAAAAAAAAAACGATAAAGACAGTAATCGAAAAAAAAAGGAGGAAAAGCATCCTGGTATAATGTTAATATTTCAACCCTTTCCACTCCAATATCTCGCGCCTGTAATTACGTGTCATATTAGTGTTTCACAGGGTAAAGAAAAAACAGAAAATGAAAACATATGACACGGCGCCACATTCTTCTCCTCCTGATTTTTTAAGATAGTATATGGATACGTCCGTTTTTAATTTAGGAAAGAAAAACTGAATTAGAATTTCCCATTTTTTCAAACTTATTTCGAGAGGATATCTCATTTCTCACAGTTATGTGGGTTGCTTGAAAATAAATGAACAATTTCAATTTTAAAAAGTAATGTTT
This sequence comes from Pardosa pseudoannulata, assembly GCA_032207245.1. Lineage (NCBI taxonomy): Eukaryota > Metazoa > Arthropoda > Arachnida > Araneae > Lycosidae > Pardosa > Pardosa pseudoannulata. The sequence continues at coordinate 175,010,494 of CM063505.1, read as the reverse complement.
ATAAGTAAATTTTACTTGAGAAGAATGATTGAGATTTGTATTCTGAATAACATGGATATATATATATATATATATATATATATATATATATATATATATATAATTTCTTTTTTTTTCCTTTTAAATAACTTTTACAGACAAAGTGTTTCAAATTTGTATTCAAAATAACATACATTTATGTATCATTCATGCTGTTCATTAAATAGTGAAATCAAACGTTTTAAAAACGTTTACATAATTCTTTACTTTTTCTTTCACATTTTTTATTCATTCAAATGAAAGGATTTAAATGAGCATTCATTTTTAATTAGTGATTTCAATTAATAATGACTAGATGACATTTTAAAATTCGAAAGCATCTTTTGAATCTGAAAACCATTGTTTTTATTATAACTAACATTACCATAATTGAACAAATCGCATAAATAGTATTTGCATTTAGTTGTGAAAGATTCTGAGTTTTTCTCGAAATGTATTTATTTTGTATTAAAATAAAAAATTAAAATTGTAAAAAATTAATTACTTTTAACCCCTTTTCCTGAATTTGAACAGTTCGTAATTAATTACGCTCACGGGTATAAAGAATTAATGATAAATCAATAAAACGATATCCTTTGTCTCATTGCAAAAATTTTGTCGATTTAGCGATAAATCTTATTCTCTTAAAATAAATCTCATTACTAGAGAAAATTAAAACAAATATACATTTGAACAGACTTTTAGAGAAATATTTACTCGAAATTGGTATAAAAATTGTTATTTAACACTAGATGTTATACTTGTTTACAAATTAACAAAGTTTTGAATAAAATGTTTAATTTTCCACCTTTTCATTTGGATAATGTAGAATAATTCGAGACCCAATATTTGCAGATATTTGAATCAGTTAAAAAGATACAAGCTATGCCCGGGTACCAAAATGGGTTCTAAAAGTAACCACCTTTGAAAATTGCTCAATTGAATACTATTGTCTTTAGTGTTATTTTATGTAATTTAATATGTGTACTAACACACATACAATATCTATTTTAATATACATGTAATCCAGGAAATTTACAGACTGCTGGACAAGGTGAAGCCTAATCAGCTAGATGTAATAACGAACGATGCAGTCTGGCCACATTGAAGAAAACAGCACAAGTCTAATTAAAACTTTAATTTAGAGCTGCTAAAACGGGCATCTTTGCTAGTCAACGACAGACAAAAGAAAGACACAAAAATCACTCTGCTCGAACAGAGGTGCACCCAAGACCGAAGACAGAAAGAATTTTACTAAGAGACAAGAAACTTAGTCAGCGAATTAAGATCAGGAAAAACTCCGAGTCATTTGCCGGTGACAGCTGGAAAACGTGTTGAATAGACAGAAAATTTACATCTATAGGACAGAACGCTTTGGAAAATGCATCGAAAGAATTTTAAGTTGAGGACACTCCTTTGATTAAGACATTTAGAGGCTGGAAAAAAGATTTTAAGGAATTAGAATGGGAGAGAGGAAGGTTTTTAAGGAAATATTAAAGTTAAATAATTTTGATATATTACATACATATATGTTACAGAACTACGAATAGATTTAGGAATCCAAAAAACTCATGTAGAAACTACTCGTTAAGACGATTCCTAGTTAAATATAACAGTAATTTTTTCCTGTATTGTAATGATAGAAAACAAAAGTTTTGGCAAGAATTTATAACTAAAACTCAGACTAGTCACTCCATATTAATCTAAGGGGTTGAAAGGTCTATGGAAATGGACGAAAAACCAGTGTTTCCCATGTTTAATTCCTGCTTAGTGACACTCATATCCGAGGCTATACCTCAATTGAGAGGCTGGTTCAATAAAGCTTTTCGAGAGCCTTACTGATCACTTCAAAAAATCTAGAACATAAAGCTCAAACATACTATTAGATAGCAGATCTGAGATTTTTGAAAATTATTAACTTTTCTAGCTCACGGTGTAACGCATGCTGCCATGTCTGCTTCTGTCCGCGACTAAAGAGTGAAGACATAGATCTTTTCCTACAGTATGAATAGTGACCAATAAAACTAAATTATCCAAAGATGCTGTTGGCGTCATCTTAAATTAGTACCAACGCTTGCAGTCGACCTGTATTTGCCAGTCTAACAGTACTTCAGTAACTTTTTATAGTTCATGACACACACACACACACACACACACACACACACACTTAATAATAGGTGGATGGGTGACATGGTATTTCCCTTTCTTTTTACCTTTACTTTTATATAAAAGACAAATACTTCAACAATAGTAGCAGTTTTCAGATGGAACTCTATATAATATAAATCAAGGGTGGTCAAGATGTTCACAGAACGATTACGAATGTCGTCCGCGAAGCTTGTATAAATAATGAAAAACTATACGGGTGAATCCAGAATTTATTTAAATATAATAAATAATAAAGAAAAACTTCAAACAGATTTTTTCATTCAATTATGCTTAACCACCAATTTAAGTTTTTTATGGACCAAACTTAGACAATTTGCTGAAGCTGTACAGTGCCAAGTATTAAATAGAAGTAATTTTTAAAATTTCTTAGTTTCTAATTTTGCCGCAAAATTTGTAATTCTAATACGATACTAAAACAATATATATTTTTTAATTTCTGCATTCTCTTGAATAGTTTAAATTTCAGAACCAATTCTAGAAAGCAATTGGTTAGAAAGACTTAATTTGAATCTTAGAAAAATATCGTAATCAGCTTCTAAAAACTTCGATATTTATAAGTATCTAAAACACAGGCTTGCAACTGCTAAGGTACTTTCAAAAAGGTGAGAAAAGTGACAAATAATACAGAATAAGTGACTAAAAAGTGACTAAACATTAAAAAAAAAGCAATTTTTTCTCCTCTTGATTACAGATGCTATTATTAAGATTTTTCTATTTATTTTAACTCTAAATCAAATGATTAATGCAAGACATGATTTTAGCGTCAAATACAAAAAGGTTAAAAATTTTGTTTAAAACAACTCAACATTACTTTTTATTCAAGGAAATCTATAAATTAGATTTGAATACACACAATACGTTAATTTTATAATCACAATTTTCTGCTTATATTAATGATGTTTTGAAATATGTACATAGCTAAATTAGAGTATCTAAACAAAAATTGTGAAGAAAAAGAAAAATAGAAATGTGTGCTTTGACGTAAGTTACTACTTTAATGTATTAAATGTACATTTCAGTACAAAAGTAGATTTCAGGAACTTCTTTCCGACTTTTTAAAATCACTAAATTCTGAAAATTATATGACTAATTACATTTTAATAAGAAAAATAAGATTAGAGTATCACAGGCTTTTTATTAAAATATTTTGTTATTAATTTAGATTATCTTTTTTCAACAACGGAATTTTGCTGTGATACACCCTGAAAAAACTGACTAAAAGTGACTGTTTACTTAAAAAAGTGCTAAAAGGTAAAATTATTGTAAAAAACAATTGTATAAAAAAATGAATAAAGATGAGAAAAGTGACGGAATTGCAAGCCTGAAAACGTTCGTGTAAAAAACATCAATTTCTAAAATAAAAGTACTCGCCCACAGATATATATATATATATATATATATATATATATATATATATATATATATATATATATATATATATATATATATTTACCAAATATGTCGTCCCCAACATATGAAAATTTGCTCACGCTTGACATAATCAAACGAATAATCCTAAAAATTCAATACCACCACACTGAATATGTATATAGATCAATAAATATTTATATCTTTTGAAAATTTTAGGAAGAATTCCATGACCTGACAGCAAAGATTTAAGACGTCCAGCCGAGGAAATTACTTAAGCCAGCTTGAATAATGATTTCATCCTCTGGAGGAAACTGAGCGCAACGGCAAAATAAGGAATACCAAACTATTTTAAGTAACATTTTGCCGCATCCAATCGAACCAGGGATAAGACTTTCTTTATTGAAAATTGCAAATAAAATCCTTTTGTTCGTAAACAACAATTACGATGACAAGGCGCTATATCAGGATAGCAGTTAAGATGGAGATATTCTCGCGATATATTACTTTTGAGGACAGACGACTGAAGTCACTTTCTGTATTTAACGAAAGAAATGTCACTTAATTTTTAGAGAAGTAATACAAAAATTTTGTCACCATAGTACGCTTACACTTGTCACATTTTCCTTAGAGATTGGAGGAAGAACGTTTCACTTTTCCGTTTCCCTTGGGATAAGTAGGCTTTCTGAATTAATTTTAAGATACAAGAAAAAATCTTTCGGTCAAAAGATGAAGAATGTTGATGAACTCGAAGAAATTCACTATGATAAAATAACACTCCTTACAATTAATCATGAAGTATAATAGTTTCCTATCACACACACACATATATATATATATATATATATATATATATATATATATATATATATATATATATATATGTATACATATATATGTGTGTGTGTGTGTATAGCTTGCCTTTTCTGCTAGGTGAGTTAAGGGCATTGGCAAAAATTTTTAATTATACGTTAATACTGAAATATTATATAAATTAATTCTCCCTTAAATTTAATAGAGAAAGTCTCAGTCTTCCTTGCTCTTCTATAGTAATTTAGTTGTGATGTAATAACAGCTAATTCCATGGTTGTATTTGATCCATGACTTCCTTAAACATGAATCTTTTGACTGAAAAAAAAACTTTTCAGGGAAAGAATCAACATTTTGAGTAATTTATCATTAATACCCTTCTTATTTACAAAAATAAAACTTAGCGAAATGAGTTCCCGAAAACTTTTCCAATTGGTAAATTAAGTGTCTCTATCAAAATCTCCCGTATTTCACGAGTTGAGGTTAAGTGCAGACAGACGAAAATTTTTAACAATATTTAGATAACGAAGAATATTTATATCTTTAAACATTTTAAGAAAAATTCCATGGCCTGACAAAAGAGAATTAAGACACCGAGGCGTACAGCGATGAAATTCCCTAAGCTCAGCCTGAATAATGTTTTCAACCTCTGCAGGAAACTGAGCACAACGACAAAAACGAAAAACACCAAACTATTTTAAGTAACATTTGCCGCTTGCAATCGAACGAGGGATAAGACTTTCTTTATTGAAAAGTGCAGATAAAACCCTTTTGTTCGCAAACAACAATTACGATGACAAGGCGTAGTTTGAAAAAAGCAGTCGAGTCGAAGATTTTCGCGTGGTATATTGCTTTTAGATGCCTGCAGTCAGCTTCTGCGTCAAAAACAAATAGCCACTAAACTTTTAGGGAAAGTGTTAAAAAATTGTGTCGACATGGTAAGCTAGAAGAAATGTAAGCTTACACTAGTTACATTTGTCTTATGGAGAGGGAGAAGGAAGTTTTTAAGGAACTTCTCCTTAAAAGAAAATTTTCAGGTCAAAAGATGAAAAATGTCGACGAAATCCAAGAAATTTAAGCTGGGAAAATAATACCTCTTAAAATCAATCACAATATACAATTCAAATTATATATATATATATATATATATATATATATATATATATATATATATATATTATATATATATATTTATAAAGATTCTTTATGTAACATTCAGGTATTATTCGTGTACCCGCACTGATCGTTTCCGGATTCTTCTTTTTTCCCCCAAGTGCCCTCAATATTTCTATCCTGCTGTTGCATCTAATGGAAATCTAATTGACCTTATGTCCGGTTAGAGTAGATAAACTATGTCATATTTTCCATATTTCATATTTTGCCTAAAAACAGCAAGACATTTTATATATAATACCTAGGCAATGCCTGCTAAAATACAATGTCTGCATTTCATACTTTGACACTAACATATACAAGATATAATATTCTGATGTTAATATATGATTTCTCCGTGCAACAAGCAGAAAAAATTATTAACAATATACGGAAAAAGTAAAATAATAAACAGAATATGGTGAAATTCCCCATTTCTCAGCTTAAAACGCCTTTAAACCACCAAAGTATTACATCAGTAGAATTGTTTGCTAGATCTATTAATTGTAGATTTATGCTATACATGGTTATTAACCGAAAGAGAACTTAGTCAAGAAGTTTTAGGGAATGTGGTGAGAATTTATCTCTGACCAATCAGAATAGTCCTCTCAGGCGATTACAAATAATGATAACCATAGAAACAAGAAATCTGTCATTTTGAAATTCGATATGTGGATTTTCTTTTTAATTTTTAAAATATTTCATTAAAAAATACGTATTTTTTCAGTTTAAGTAGGGAAAAGAAGTTTGATGATCAGGATTACAACATACTTTTAAAAGAATATAGACATATGTGTGTATGTGGCACCTAGGAGCTAGCAGCTCTATATCCACGGTAAACTTAATTGCACATGTGGCTACATTAACAATGCAACTTCTGAATCATGTTTACATAACAAAAACCAAACACATTCAAGACAATTTTTAAAGAAAACATTTATATATAATACTTACACAATATGGGATAGCTCATTTTTTTTCCTTTGCTACACCCTTTGCAAAAAGTGAACATTTCAGAGATACACATTTACAATTAGAAAATAAATAGAGTTATCAGAGGTAACTTTTTTTTAAATTTAACAGTCCCCTTTACACAGGCCTTGCAATTGACTTTATGCATAAAGGGAGAATGATAGTGGTTCTAGGTCTCCGGAAATTGATTTCGATATAATCAGGCAGGCTGATAACTTCTTTATTATTAATAGTATATATCCTACTGAAGAAGTTTACTGCTAGAATTTAATAACTTCCCAAATTGGGGCTGCTTTGCGGTTATCATGGATTAATATGTTTGTAAAATACCATAGGGAATTAAGTATTATTCTGAATGTTTTGTTCTGAACGGTCTGCAACTTTTGAATATGAGTGGTCTCCGCAGAGCCCTCAGACCGGAGCAGTGTAAAGTAGTATGGGCCTTAACACCATGTTATACAACCATGCGTTGTTTTATAAGTGGTGGTCCAGATCCCTTTAAATATTCTATTTTAGAAAGGAAAATTTTCAGATCAAAAGATAACAAATGTCGCCGAAATCGAACGAATTTAAGCTGGGAAGAAACACCTCTTAAAATCAACCACAATATACAACTCAAATTATATATATATATATATATATATATATATATATATATATATATATATATATATATATATATAGATTATGTATCATTCTGGTATTATTCGTGTACAGCAAAACAGTTTACAGGGCCGAGAAATTTTCCATTGGGAGGGAGATTTTGGCCCTTCATCTTATATCTCAAAATTATGTTTGATGATCAGGATTACAACATACTTTTAAAAGAACACAGACATAGACATATGTGGGTATGTGGCAACTAGGAGCTACCAGCTCTATATCCACGGTAAACTTAATTACAAATGTGGATACATTGGTAATACAACATTTATTTAAGCCACCTTGTGTATACAACTTATAGCATTGATATACATAATAACCCTCAAAGGGGATTTTAACCCCTTAAACTCCCCTCCCCCATCGCTATGCACTTCACAGTCAAATCATGAAAATACCGTATACCATGAAACCGGAGAGGAGAACAATAAAACTGCTTTTGTTATTACGAAATTAAAAGTTATAAAGAATTATAACGGTCTACTTTACATAAATCTTTAATCTTGACTAGAAACAATTTCACATGACTTTAATCTGAAAAAAAAATCGAAGGAGTGTGACTATATATCGAATCCATATAATGATACTACAAGAAGCCGAAGATGCATTTCTGAAATTAAACTTTGCATTGGAAACCTGATATAATGCCATTAAAGCAGGGTGCACACGCATTAGATACAGAAGACAAGTATTTCAGCTTTTTATACCCATTACACAGCCAGATCGTAATATACACAATATTTTTTACCTTCTAAAATCAATTTAAATTGTACAAAAAATACACAAAAATACAATAATTAAACGATAGAATTTAACAACATAATTATTTTTCAATTCTATTGATAAAATAAAATTTAGAAAAATATATATTGATAAAATGTAAAATATTTAACTAAGAGACTTTAAACACATTTTTGAAATTTGGCATACAATTTTTTAAAGACGTCCACAGGCGTTGTGAAATATTATTATTGGTCAAATATGAATGTTATTTCGATTTTACGAAATTCATTGTGGAGTACAAAAATTCACATCAATAAGGCGATTTCACGCAGTAGGGCAAATTCTCAAATTATGACAATTCTGGCTTTAGTTTCAAACGGAAGGGCAGTTTATTGTTTGTTTATTGGCTGTCGTAAACATGAAAATGAATGGAAAAGGCATAATAGTAGTTCGTGACGTTGCGACAAATTGTCTTATAAGTTAACCAAAAATTGAACTTTGAAAAAAACAAAATTCTCTCTTTAGTTTGGTTAGGAGAGCTATGGTCTACGTTTTGGCAACACGAGAGCTAATAAGACTGGAACCCACTACTTAAAGCCGATTCCGAACGTCTCCAAACATCAAAGCTTCAGTGGGATTCGATCCACGAACTCTGGTCTCGAAGATCAGTTCCCTAACCATTCATCCATCGTTCGGCTCTTCACATTTGGATATTTCGATTCAGGAAAGAATTTTCAAAACTCAATTATTACAGAAATAGATATTTGCTGAAGTTGTAATGCCTCTTTCAGTTCTAATTATTCCAGTTCTTCACAGCCGCTTTTTCAATAAGTATTATTTAAAAAATTGATGATCAATTTTCCATAACATCGCCAATAAATAATTTTTTTCATTTACGTTGGAACAAAATTTACATTGGGGTTGCAATAAATTCGAATAAAAAAACCCATCACTTGTCCACAGTTGTATTATTATATGGAGGAAGGTAGTGTAAAATATTTTAAAGACTCCTTTAGGTATATAATTTATAAATGTAAAGAAGCGGTCAGAATGAAAATTCAAAATTTTACAACTCACCACACCAGATTAAATACTTCATCATAAACAGGAAAAGTTAGATGACTTACCTAAAACAGAAAAAATAAACCTTACTATGGTAACAGTAAAAATGTGTCTTAAAAATGATACGGCTAAATTGATTAGTTTGGTTAAAATATCATTACACACACACACAAATATACAAGGCCGATAGTAATAATTGTGCAGTGCGTGCACGCATGCAATCAGTCAATAGAGAATATTTATTAGGTATATGCATTGACAGGGAATGAACATATACTATCTTGCACGCAGGAATAAGGGCAGACAAATACTACATTGCATGCATGTGGCTAATAATCTAGAACTAGTTCTGTGGGACGGACGTATGTATGTGTGTATGTATATATATATATATATATATATATATATATATATATATATATATATATATATATATATGTAATATAGGCGAGACTCATTCAAAATCAAAACACAGTTTATTTCTGGTAAGAAACATGAATTCCATACAACAGGCAAACACTTTCACAACCTCGTGCACATAGACAATGTCATCCCGCACATACACTTTTTAAGTAGGAATTCCTCAGGTTAAAAGACTACGAATAATCCCTAAGCACAATTGATCACGTCATAAAAAATAGTCATGTTTAAAGAGAACGCGCTAACTTTTGGCTAAAGTCGTATACACAGAGGTTGAATTAAGTCTATAGCGTGTCTGGAGGGAAAAATCAGAATTATCGCGAAAATCCCGAACTTATTTTATGAACAAAAGTTATTAAATTAATATTACAATACGTAAATAAGGGATTTTAATATTACATATATATACATGTACATTATATATATATATATATATATAGAGAGAGAGAGAGAGAGAGAGAGAGAGAGAGAGAGATTGTGTGTCAGTGTATGTATGCTACATAATCAGGTGCTTATATCATCTGATGCCTTAACTGGATTCTAGGGAAATTGTATTCAGTATTGTCATATTTTTAAACATCCCTTATTTAAGCTATAAGTATTAACCAATCAGTCAAATTTAACGCCCACGAAAGTTTATAAACAATCACTGTCTAAGGACACATAAATGCATTTAACGTCTGATCTATTCGTGAGGTGCCACTTAAAGGCTATTTTTTAAAATAAAAACCGGTCGTCAACTGGACATAAAAACGCACTATTTCCCGTGACAGTGAAGGGAAACACAAATACAATTGAGCATGCGTTTAATGCGAGAAAAAACAGGGGTAGTAAAACTAGGTCTAACGTTCTGCTTTTCGCTTGAAATCAGTCATTCACGTACACGTGATTGGCTTTCTTGTTCAAAAAACGAGAGACAGAAAAAGGGGGAAGAAAGAAAAAAACGATCGGTGAAAAATCTATAAATAAACGATCGCTTTGCAATTTAAAACGGCTCTGCTCCGATTGTTAAGAGGTCTTTCCCTTACCACGATACCATCAGTTTAGGACATCAGTTCGACTTACCAAATCTGTGTTGAGTTGGATATTATTTGACCATCCTGACAGGCAAGTGTAGCACGTGATGGTGAACTTTATACAATCAGTAATGTGAATCTAGACACCAATATTACACACATTACAATATCAGGTAACAAAAACACAGAAATTTTAGTGTAAGAGATGACCTAGTGGTTAGTTTGAGGGGTAGAATCCTGTTGTACCGTGTTCGAATTCAAATTAGCCCGCCACAGACTTGCGCATGTCTGAAAAAGATTCTAGTCAGAGCCCAGCGAAGTTCGTATTCTACGTTGAATTTGTTTTAAAATATCTAGAGTCACGAGATTCTCTTTTCCTAATTTAACTCATGCCATTTGTTTTTCAATATCTTTTTTGTATAAGAAACAACAGTCAACTCTGGACTAGAAGGCTTAGCGTACGAAGTCCAGGCCCGAAGATCTCTATATGCTCAGTGAATTGAGAGGCTTAAAATTCCTTTCCTACCAGGATATTAGAAAGTACAAACAAATTCAAGAGAATAAAGCAAAACAAATATAACAACAACCCTGCAGAATGCAGTAGAGGAGCTATTTCTTCCACCTTCTTCTTACATATCATTATCCTTTATAGCAGGAATGTATTGTTCTCAGCACTCTGCCAACGTGATTGGACTATAGTAGCCAGAAACATCTGACGGTCAAGAAAAAGAAAAATAAACATTTGGGTCTTATCCTCTCGCAAGGAGCTTGGTGGATGTCAGCCGGAGTAATCAGATAATCAGTTTTTGAGGAATACAATACAGCTTTTATAAAAAGGAAAAATGAATTTTGTAATTTGATCAACATTCACAAATTTGTTGACGTATTTTACTTCTTTAAGTAAAAGCTATAATAAGCTACTCAATACTATTTTTACATAACAGTCAAAGTACAGTGCTATTAACTACTTACTTCCGGCAGCTTTTCAGCACTTTTGAACGTGATTAAACAGCTGTATCTCGACTTTTAAACACTCAAGAAACAAACCAAATACTCATTTCGAAAGCTAAAGTCTGATCATTAAAATAAACGAATAATTTTTTTTTTTTTTTTTTTGCGAAAATCCTAATTTGAAGTAGTAAAGACTCAAGAAACAAACAAAATATTCATTTCGAAAGGTAAAGTCTGATCATTAAAATAAACGAATAAATTTTTGTTATTTTTTTTTACGAAAATCCTAATCTCAAGTAGTAAGACTCAAGAAACAAATCAAATATTCATAACGAAAGGTAAAGTCTGATCATTAAAATAAACGAATAATTTTTTTTTTTTTTTTAACGAAAATCCTAATCTCAAGTAGTAAAGACTCAAGAAACAAACCAAATATTCATTTCGAAAAGTAAAGTCTGATCATTAAAATAAACGAATAAATTTTTGTTATTTTTTTTTTCACGAAAATACTAATCTGAAGTAGTTGGTCATCTTAAATATCGAACTATAAAAACCAAACACGTCGAACTCAAGCTTATAAACTGTATATATATACTCCTACCATCACACACTCGTAATAGTTCACTTTCACTGTTAGTAACACTCTTTACTCATTACATTCTGTAATAGGAAATAATCTTTACTGACTTCGAAAATAAAAGTGGTTTAAATCAGAGAACACAGAACTGCAAAAGTCGGGACTCTACTACAGAAATTAACGGTATTTTGCAAGAGTAGGCGGAAAGCAATTGCAGCTAAATTAATTTACATGGAAGACTTTTAAAGCGTAGGAAAGGCAAAGCTCTTTTATATTCGTTTTAAAAATGTAGGCGTATCTTTCTACGAGATGGTTGCAATTCTCCAATTTCAAAAGGTTTTCCATCCATTTAGACTGTCAAATATTTCTGTAAAAGCCTTCTTTTTTAACGGGCAAATAAATTGCATTACGAGTTGGGAACACATCACGGAAAATGGGACAATTCTTTTGATGTATTCAGTCTGTTAAAATTTTAACGGACTAAACAAGTCATCCAATTTCCTTGTACAAAGGGAGACTGGCGTATTAACAGAAATAAACAGAATATTTAAAAAGTATAAATAAGCACTGTCAAAAAGAAATTAGGGCAATCTCAGAATTTCAATAATAAAGCGATAGTCAACGCGAAAGAAGAAATACACTGATAAAAATGTAATTTGAGGTACTTAAAAAAACGCAACGAAAATGTTTTAAATTTTTAACATTGTTACTAGAAATCAAGAATTTTCACATACGTTATTATTAACCCATTCCGGTACGATTTAATAATGAAAAACTGTGCGTGAAGTAACCATTTATTTTTTATTTAAAAAACTTGTTTCATTTTACAATTCTTACATATTCTTAATTAAAATCCACTTTTTACATAGTGTTAAATAATATCAGAAAATGTATAATTAAGAAAATATCAAAGCAAGACATTAATAAGGTATACAGATAATAGTCTTCAAGATAGTGGTACTTTTCAAAACAAAGTGCAAAGGAATACTGAATTGTTTACACCGCTAGGGAGTCTCACTTCTAATTTGATTCTTGTAACACACACGGCATTTCTTAGTAGGTTTTCTTTTATTCTGACTCATCAATTTGGCAGTGACTTGTACAAAGAAATTGACCTGGCAATTAATAGTGACCTGGTATTTCCACAAGTAACAAAAGTCTTGCTAAATTCAGTATACTAGAAATTATAAACTAAATTAATTATCATATTTAACATTAACTTTAGTCGCATGACGAGTGTGGCTCGTCATTGTGCGGTATGGAATGAAAAACCAATGACGAGCTAGACTCACTTACCGGAAGGGGTTAATAAGCATATCGTTAAGACTGTTTCTGATACGTTTTATGAGCTCACACCGTGAAATACTTTAATTTTTTAAAACTACTATTTTATAATAGCGCGATGGAAGAAATGTACTGGGAAACATATAATTTTCAGGCATACAAGCGGTCAAAGCAGTTAAAAAGATGAGAAAAGTAACAAATTGCAATAAACTAACAGAAAAGTGACAAAAAAAAATATAAAAAAAAAAATTCATGGCCAAAAACTAACATTATCTAAATATAACCAAACCATAAACATTCTTCATAAACAAAGATTTAAAATTATATTAATACGGAAAAATTGCTTATGTCACTTATTCCCAAATTTTTTCAAGTTAATATTATTTTTTTCTTAATTTTTCCACGGCACCCTATTCTAGGTAAATTTACAAAATATTAATTATCTAAGGCTATCTGTAACAGATTAAAAAAAAAATAAAACTTGACGTGCTTGCATTATTGAACAAATTCATGTATTCATCTATTATTCATTTCATTTATATTAAGTTAACTTATTGGGATGGATCCGACCTTACGAATAAAAATCAAAGGATCTCACTTTTGAGCGAAAAAAATATCTGTTCCCCTTTCCTTCAATACTACGGTAAGTAGCATATTTTCTCAAATCGTAATCAAAACGAGGCACTAAATTCAATTGTTATATCGAACTAAATTGTAAAATGAATTCAAGAATGAGAATCAAAGGATCTCACACTTGATTGAGAAAAAAATCTGCCCTGCCCCCTTTTCTTCAATACTACGGTCAAGTCACGCAAGATTTTTTTCCCACCTCACGCAATAGGCAGGATTTCTATTTTAGCAATAGGATATGAATCCACAAACTCTATTACCACACAGCGGCATCCTACTTATTAGATAATCCTTCAGATGTAAGAGAAAATTCAATCAAATAATTAATAAAAGTTTAATAATTATTCAAGACATCGTTCATACGAAAAGATAAAACTTATTAAAATCACAAATATTGACAAATTAATCTTTGATATCATTGAAATATATTTAGTGCTGAATTTTCTAGAACCACATTAGGAGTAATACTTATTTATCGTCACAGAACGACCAGATATACTAAATATTTACGGTTTGTTACACATATAATGCGACGGACCCGTGATGAAATACTTTGAGTCAAATTCCCTTTCGCTGAGATGCAAATCGGATTACAGCTGAGTACACTCCTACTTTTATGTTTCCCAAGGATACAGGATACGAGATTACCTATGAATGTTAAAATATTCATTCCTCTAGAGAAGAGATATGTAGTGAATTGAGATTTGTCTTCTGAAAAGGATATAAGGAATATTTTGTAACTCAGTTAATTAAAACTCAATTGGGATGAAAACTCTTCGAGAACAACACACCGTAGTTTGTCATAAACTGGCGATTCACAAAAGCAGACAAATTTAGTTATAGGAAGTAGTAAGATGTCGCTTGTCTCCTCATTCAGTAATAATCAATTACAAATCTATCAGTTACATAAACAATGAGGTAGAATACGTTATTTATTCTTTATTTTCAGTAACTATTAATATGAAATGCGGCAATTATATCCCAGTTAATTTCATACGGTTATTATCCTAATTAAAATAACCGTTAGAACCACAATAAAAAAAGTACTAGTGTTTCTTCTATGGCTGGCCTTTATTAAACACAAATAAATCACTGTACAGCTAACAACAGTCTTAGAAAACAAATTAAAAGTATAAAGGGAATTCATTTTCTATGCATATAAAATAACATCCACTAAAAAAGAAATAGAATCCATTAACGTTTACATAAACTTCATGTTGCCGTTTTATAATTTGAATGCGGAATACAAGAACAAAAATTTCAATAATTTTCCCCCAAACCTCACTTTCTTTAATATTTTGCATAAAATCGATTGAGCAAACTGCTGCCGATTAAATTCTTTGAGAACTATAGACACAAGCTCCTACACCTAACACAATGACTCTGTATGGAAAACACAACACGCAAACACAAACAAGTGAACTGAATGATTTTTTACGTGAAAAAATGAAAAGAATAAAGAGTTCTTATTCAATACATTTTGTAATAGTCCCTCTTCAAAGAAACACAAGACGCCTAGGTTATTGAAATTCGGCGGCGAAAATTTAATGAGCACCTGAAGTGGAATAAATTCTTTTGTTCGGAACACGCGCCCGGCACAATTGTTTGCCTTTGTGGTGGCTGCAAGACCTTGACCTTTTTAAAGACACCATATGTTGCGCCAAATATTTCTGTAAAATTTCAGTAGTGCATTCGCAGGCATGGGAATTTAAAAATTCTTCGATGCATCCGACTCAGAATTGCAAGAATTGCTCTTATTCCGAAGCTTGTTTTTTACAAATGATGCCAATCACGTACACTTTTTGGAAATATAATAAAACACTTGATTTTTGCTTTCACGTTGGAAAATCTTCGAAAATGAGGATAGCGCCCTGGGGCAGCAAAATTCCTTTATTAATTTCGAATATATTTGATTTTGAAACAATTTTGATGATATTTTATTATGATAAAGGTCCATTAGGTCTACTCTAGAACCAAAGCTTTAGACTCCTGCAATATTAAGTTGTCATCTACGTTCTTTTATTACGATGAGTAACACCGCAATGTGATCTCCGTGAGCCAGGAGCCTAGAGCCTACAGGTCTGATTTCTGTAGATGCCATGGGATCTAAAAACTCAGCAGGAGCCACAATTCGATTTTCTATTATGCTGCTGCCTTCAGCAACCACTCTTCTTTTATTATTATAAAACTTTTAAGATATAACTTTAGTCGTCAGGAGTTTCATCGCCCGCTCCCCTCACCCAGAATATGTGCTAAGTTCCTAAAAGCATTTTTTGAGCAAGCTAGTCACAGGAGTTCAGCAGGGTGGACTAGCGACCGTTCCTAATGAATCGTAACCGACGGAACACGCAAGAACTATCTAAAATTGAGACTGTCGCCTCTCTAAATTTCTTGTTTTCTCTTTTGGAAAGCCAGTTGACCATTTAGAAGTTGCCATGATCATAAATTCTCTTTAGCTAAACTTGTAACCCAACATTTTGACCCATGGGGTTTGTGCCACCAACTCTAATTTAGTAGTCAGGGGCACGGAATATGCAAGAGAACCTAGTCTTTTTCCAAATTCCATACTGGGCGCATTTTAGATGCAGTCGCTCACTCTTGGTGCTTGCGATGGGATAGGCGCGAGCGGGTATTTCGAAGGGCTATAGCATGGGGCTTCCTCATACGTGTCATCTGACAACCACCGCAGAAGGCCTTCGGGAGAACCTCGCGGTCAAATGGGCCCGCTTAGGTGCCATCTACACTCACGAGTTACAAAAAATAATTATCTCTGCTTTTACAACTTTTATGCATTTTTCAAGCAGACAGGCTCATTTCTTAATCCAACATCACCAATAAATCCAAAACTTTCTCTTTGCGACAAATATAATCTACGAACGAATTGAAGGAAAATCACATTAAAAAAAAAAACGCAGTAAAATAGGCCACATATGGAAGCTTTCTTACTACTAACTTTAAAAGAGTCATTGTAGTATAATTAAAACTGCACAGGCATAAGAAAACAAATACAAATTACTTAATTCCACACAAAATTAAAAATCAGGCTACAAGGCTTGTTACAACCCTCCCCGGGTAAATTTGCTGCAAAAATTTGTATTGCTTTTTCTTCCAACATTTTAAGCTCTGTCTCAAATGTGATCCTGTCTGCTGAAAATAGAGTGTTCCCTACGTTTCTTCTAGTTTAGGAAGAGATTTCTGGAATGCATTTTAAGAGGGGGGGGGTTGTGCAGGTCTCTTGTTGCAATGTCTTGGACCTTCTCTAAGCTTTGGAAAAGACATTCTTACAAAGAGATTTTAAATAGGAAAATGTATGGTGGGATTACGTCTGTGAATAGAGTGGGTGAAACATAACGAGATTCTGATGTTTTGCATGATAACTGTAGAGAAGGAGCGGCTTGAGAACCTGCGCATTGTCTCTCTGCATCAAACAAGTCTTATTTTCCCATAATTTCAAGCCTCTTGCTGAGCAAAAAAAATTCCTCA
>CM063505.1:174880699-174988199 GCA_032207245.1 Pardosa pseudoannulata | reverse complement strand
TAATAGTACCGAATAACTGGTAATAAACCACTAAATTTACTCATTTGAACAAACAACACGTGTATCAACTCTACCACAAAATGACCTTCGAATGCAGCACGCCAATTATAAATCTCTGATATGCGAATGAAAAGGATTCCTGGTTGGTGCTGTCATTTCTTTTCTGCTGTAGGAACTGCATCGTTCATGTCCTTCTGAGTACCGTCAGGAAATACGTCTTTATTAGGAATATATAGGTGTTTGATTGAAGCGGTAATTTTAAGTACCGTCAGGATAAAAAGGGTAAAGGCGGAAGTCGGCAGTGATGACAACTCGACTGCAATATGGTAGTACCCATAGACTACAAAATGGTAGTTTTATTTCAGTTGTAATCTCATGGAGATACTATTCTGTACCATTCTCATGAAGTACATTAGCTTTTAGTCAGCATGTTTTTTTTTTTTTTTTTTTTTTTTTTTTTTTTTTTAAAGTTTACCATAGGTTGGAAAGTCTAATCGGCGTCAAACTACCATATAGCAGTAATAGTTAATTCCTAATTACCTATAACATGATGTAAAGGAACATTTATCTTAATAGCCGACTAAAGCTAATTAACAATTACCTATAACGGAAATACGTGATATTTAATCGGTGATTAGCTCTCATCAGTAATGATTTAGAACAGATAGATATGCTACACATATCAAATCAAATTAACTGCTTATTTTTCATTTTTTATACAAAGCATACAGATTGGGACACATCCCTTACGATTGACAAATTACATACTTATTTTTATACTACTACTTTATGTGGCAGATATTTCTGCTAACTCATTTTCTAGTTAATGTAACCAAGAGTGTAATGGGTATAAAATAACTCGGAAAAAAAACTCATCTTTGATCTATAGTAATTAGTAACTAATACAACAATCAAAAAATAACATTTAAGCTTATTGGCAATTATAACTCCAAAAATAGAATGAACTAAAGAGAAGATAGTGAAAGAAAAGAATTTCTTTTCATAAAAAATCACTTTTGTACGATAAAGAGGCTTCTAAGAAAATGCTACAATACAGGGAAAGAGAATTGTTCTTATAACTGAAAAAATAAAAAATAAAATATGAAATATTTGCACAGAGTATCATCATCTCTAGGGAGATGCGTTTAAATAGCGCCATAAATTCTAATAAAGAAAAATTTAAACCTGCGAATTTGAAAATGTTTCCAAGAGATAATATTAGAAATAAAAATTGGGGAGTGGAAGGACTCCAGGGGAAAATAATCATTAATAAATTCTTCAAATTTATGTTACTACCTCCACAAAAAGAACGAAAAAAAAAATCAAATACTCTTTTTAAAATCTAAAACATCTTGCAAAAGCAAAAGAGCATATTTCTGTAACTTATGATTCAGTGTTAAATATTTTAAAAAGATATCATTATATTTCAATAAACTAATGCAAAGCAAAGAAAAAAGAATAAAACTGAAAAAAGTCTTATAAAAAATTCATGATCATCATAAAAGGAATGGTAAAAAGTTTTATATGTCTTCTGAAATCTATCCATGTGCATGAGTGTGTGATTAGAATTGATCACAGAACGAATGTTAAGTTATTAAAAACTAGCATACAGCCCGTCATATGACGGGATTAGTAAAATTTTTAATTTTTCAGAATCGTAAAGTACTGTATGAGGCAAGTTTGCGTTTTGGCGGACAATTATCTAGTATACGCTCAATATTTTGTTTATCTTCAGGCTCCTCTAAAGTCTCCCGATACTGTGAATGTAGTTTAGAATCAAATGTCATTTAGTCAAACCGTGTGGTTATTTATAAAAAACAAACACATAAACGAACAAACTTCTTAATTTTCAAAGATATATAACTTAAATGCTAGATATGTATTAGTCCGTGAAATGAACTCCTAGACTTTTATGAAAAGATTTTGTTGTTAATACCGGGATAAAATTTTCATTGAAACAAAAACTAATCGATGATTAAATTTAAAATTATCCCATATGTACCTAATCTATTATTTAAACCAAATATAAAAAAAAAATTATTTACGTTATATCTAAGTTCAGTGATAACACGTATCAAAATAATGCAGACGATATTTAAATAATTTAAAATAAGAAATGATTAAATGATATGGTTAAAGGAATGACGTCATAATGCTAGAAAAAAAATGTTATTTTTACCTATTTATTATGTGATAAACATAATCACCTGCTCTTAACTCGAGAAAATAGGGCTTGATAGGAGGGAAGAGTGGATTTCGAACGTTTTAAAGTCTTGCTTTCAATTTTGCTAACCCTAACTGATCAAGAATGGAATATGGATGCCCCTATCCATTCCAGGTCCAACCGCTTCATAAATTCGAGAACAGACGGGCAGATAACTTAGGCTATTTTTATAGAGGGGATTCGTTTGAAGAAATGAATAAGCTTTTAACTCTAGAACCGAGGGAAGGGTCATTTTGACCCAAAAACTATTTTGTGTTACCTTAACAGATTTATTCTTTTTCAGATAGTAATAACAGAAATAATATAAATTTTTATAAAAATATTTTTGAGGATAAGTTTTGAAAATATATTTTAATGAGTAATATATTATTTTTTTTATTATCTGAAAAAAATCTGCTTAGAAAACATTAAACATTTTTGTGTCAAAATAACCCCACCTGTTCTTGTGTTAATATATTTACTGTAATGTAAAAAAAAATCTAATATCATCTTCAATAACACCAACACTAGTCGAGGTGTAAAATTATAGATTATATTAATTATTTCAACAATAAAATACAGGACAATCAACCTAACTAACGATCGGAAGAAAAGCCATGTTTTAGGGTAGAGATTAAATTGTTATTTCCTGTGGAGTACGGAGGAATTTTAAGTAAAATAAAGTATCATTTTTAAATGAACATTTTGAAATAAGTCTTACCCCAGGGAGAAGCATAGCAACCAATCTAGATAGCTTCTTTTCATGGTTTGGTTTGGTTTGGTTTGGTTTGGAGTGCTACGGTCTACTTTTTGCAACACGAGGGCTAATGAGACCGGGACCTACAGCTTTAAGCCGATTCCGAACGGCTACGAACATCCATGCCACAGTGGGATTCGGACCCACGGACTCCGGTACCGAAGGCCAGCACTCTAACCAATCGGCCATCTCTTTTCATGGAAGTGTGTATATGTGTTATATCAGAAATGACTTACATAAATTTTTATTCCATGTATGACAATAATCAAAATAGGTAAAAGAAATTTTGCAGTGCATGAGTCATTTTGTTCAAAACTGGTCGAATGCACTTTACACTCAGGCTTTTAAAATGCCAAAAATCCATGAAAAATACTTAAAACCAGAATTATTACCGATAATTATTACTATCTCCTAAAGCATAAGAGAAATGATTTTAATAGAATTATTTATATTATCCTGAGTAAATTCGAAGACGCATATTCCTCACCCTTCTCAGTATTCGTTGAAATTACTAAGAACTAAGATCATAAAATAAGTTTAAAAGAATCTCGCAACCATTTGAGTTATATTTATTTAAACTTTTTATCTATAATCAGATTTCACAGTTATAAGTTTTCTTAAAGGGCCGCCAGTAAGAAAACGGTAGCCTTTAAGTTCCGAAGTTTGTGGGTTAGATTCCTGCTGTTGGCATGGATGTCCGGCTTTAAGCAGTATGTTCTGTTTAGACAGCCTTTTGTTACCCCCCCCAATAATAAAAGACTTTGAACCGTTCTGCCCTACATTATAGTAAAAAGAAATCGCAAAGCTCTCTTTACATTAGTGGAAGAAATTTACGAAAATTTTTCATGCTCCAATATCCATTTGGTAAAATGCTAAAATTTGACAGTAAATACTTTATAAATACATTTCTAACATAGAAATCCATATGAAATTAAATTTACGAACTTTATCAATTTTTTATTCAGCTACCGCTTTTGTTTTTAGTTTTTATAACAAAAAATGATAATGCATAAAATTACGATTAGTCTGTCATAAAAAAAAATGGTCAAAAACATATCTTAATTTTAGTCCATTCCTGAAATATTCATCTCATGGATTTTACCGCTAATTCTGTCGGAGAAAAAACTAGCTTAAAAGTTCTTTCACGGATTAAATAAAAATCTTCTGTGAATTCTTTTAAGGCCTAGAGCAATCCTGAAATAATAGTTGAGGCCCTCAGTCTAATTAAGGTAATTTTTTTCAATCTATCATTTTTTGCAAGGAGCATATTGAATAAAAATTAAGATTAACGACTTGTTCTTTAAAAAAAGAAAAGAGCCGAAATAGTTTTTATGTTTCTGATTTTTATTTAAAAAAGAGTCATGCTTTTCCAGTATCGGACTTCTGCTGTATCGGATGGAGTGATTTTACATTACCACCTACAATCGGGGAAAAAAAGTTAATGGTCCGAGCCCTAAGAAATCAATCACTTGTATATTTGGCATGTTCCATTTCCGGATCTATATACACTTTCCTCCCTCTCATCTCTCATTCAGACTCACATTACGCTCTCTTTCCATCCTTCTGCAAGACGCGGTCTTCGTATACATAACTGAGTTAATTTCAATAAGGCAGAGACAAGGTTCATGCTTAAGGAACAATGAAAAGATTATAATTAAGAGTGGAGGAGAGGGAGATCACATATTTGCAGAGCTAAACGGAGAACGAGATTGTGAAACAGCATTAACTCTCCCTCTCTTGACGTTCTCGCACTGCACCTAAGTAACTGCATTTCTGACACAGTTTAAGAGGTAGGAATTTAATTCGCAAAACAGAAACAGATTTGGGAAAGTTGTTGCATTTTAATGACGTGAGGAAAACTAATGCAGAGAGGAAGTGATATTTGAGCCCTGTCATTTATTTCGAGTTACGTTTTCTGCCAGACGAACTCACAAGATGACGCCAAGAAGTGTTTCCAGTGAATAGCTTAGCAATCTCACCCTGTTTACAGTTTGAGAGTTTTAGTAGATTTATATGTTACACGAATGCAATATTAA
The DNA here is from genome assembly GCA_032207245.1 of Pardosa pseudoannulata. Classification (NCBI taxonomy): domain Eukaryota; kingdom Metazoa; phylum Arthropoda; class Arachnida; order Araneae; family Lycosidae; genus Pardosa; species Pardosa pseudoannulata. The sequence goes on along the minus strand of CM063505.1, from coordinate 174,983,203 downwards.
AAATGACTTAGAGGACAAATTTGTTCCTACAGGTAAACAGTTTAAATTTAATTTCCATCTGCAGCGTATAAGTAGAATTAAAGCAACTCAGCTGTTAATGATATTATGCTATTCCCCCAAGTCGTAATATGCAAGAGACTGAAATGTAAGTTTTAAAAACGTACTACACAAATTGGATGAATTTACAATTTGGTAGCAAGTTTTGTTAAATTTCAAGAAAATGTTACTATTAAATAAAAATAAAGCATTCCATTTTTCCAAAAAAAAAAAAAATGTAGAAACATACTTTTTACTTTAGTAGTACCAAATAAAAAATTACAGTCGTGTTAAAAATAACAAATACAAAAATGGTGATATATTAATTAAATAAAATGTATCTAATGCAATATATAAACTATTATTATTCACGAAATTTATGTAAATTAACTAATACAATATGTATTACACTATTAATTTTATAAACAGCTTTCAGCCCCTTGGCTATGCCATTTATTTCAGAAAGTGTATTTCACACGAGAAATTTTTTCCTTAGCTAATTTTCGGTTATATATCACCAACAAAGGTTAGAAAATAATTATTTCGCTATGAAATAAAATTCTGAATGAGTGAAATAATTACTATATTTGATATTTTTACATAAATGTCAAAAACTAACGGAACTTTTAAAGAGATAAACTCTGTTTGTCTTTCCTGGAATAGGAACTTTATTTTTTTTCTTCTGCCCTAAATCAGTTCGGGCATCACAATTTAAGCTGTCCGAACAAAATTCGGGGGACACTGGTAAAGGGTTAAATTCATTTTAAAAGATTAGGCTGATTAAAAAATTCACCATAGCACTATATAACATGCAAATTTCTTGCTAAAATTTTATGCAGCACAATTTGTTCTGGATATAACTTATAAAACCAAATCTAGAAACTTAATTAACGGTAGTTTGATAAAAGATAATTGAACAATTTTGACACAACCTGAATGTAAAGGGTATAAAGAATAAGTGAATACGAGCATCATTCTATACATCTACACACTAACTCATACACGAATCGTAAACCTCGACCTTCAGATGACAATAACAATAACAGAACACAAAACAGGTAGAATACAAAATAAAAATAAAAATAAAAAACCTCTTCGTCTGAAACATATCCGACCAACCTCCATTTTGCTTTCACGAAAGACTTTTATCGTCTGCATCTGTTTGGAACAGAAGACTTGGTATTTGCCCAAACCGATAACACCTTAAATATGATATTATCGAAAATCCATACTTCAATTTATAAAGTATATGCATAAAATAACTTTTCAAAATTGAAATTGACTTATAATAGCACTTTTATGGCATGAAAATGGAATGAGAAAATAACAACTCCAGAGATGAATTTACCTCAGATATCTTCAACAAGAGTATATAGAAAGTCCTAAACAGTTTTAAAGACATTTTAGATTTTTTTAAAGATATTTACTAAAAAAAGGTATAAGCTAGCAAAGAAATTATCGCAACACAAAAATATTTTATTCGTACTCCCCTTTTTTAAAACAGAATGAATAACTCAACAGCCCTTAGAGCGTAAACTTCTGAGGTAAAACAAATTAAATTTTTTTTAGTACGATATAGTAGTAAAAAATCATAGTAGCTCTGTTTTTTCATTTGCTGATTCAAATAGAAATAAAAATAATTAATTGAGAGCTGAGTAAGTAAATAAATATGAATGACAAATCTTCACGTTGCAATTACTTATCTCAAGGTGGTCAATCTATTATGCCATTGAATTTGAGTGACAGGTGTTTAGATTAACACAGTTACATTAGTAATTTTTCTACTCACATTAAACATGGCTCCATGATCCGTGAAAGTAGCAAAGCATTTCTAAAAGTCAAATATTAAATTCTTGACAGACACTAAGTTAAATTTCGATGTCAAGTATACATATGGGTTAGAGTTGATCAATTTATTGATTCGAAAGTTTCAGTGATTTCGGATTCAAATTTGAAGAGAGAACTATTTAAAACATATTTTCTCTGTTTTGAAATAACTAATTATTCATAAAATATTCGCAATATTACAGATAGTATGCAGGGTTGGCATAATTTAAATCTTGATTTAAATCAGTTGATTTTTTTGAAAAAATTATTGATTTAAATCATTTTTGATTCATTTTTCCTCATTTTTAATTCATTTATTAATATCATTTCACACCATTAAGTAATCAAGTGCAAATAGATAGCATGTGCTTTCCAAGAATTTAGGGGTTGTTATCAGAAAGTATGCAGTAGGGGTAGAACAATGATTATGACTGGTGGAATTCATTTTATGTTATGGGAGGTAAAGAGAGTATTACAGAACTTGAAATCCAGTTTATCTACTAAATAACAACAGCCGTGGCTTCATCTGCTAGAATGGAAAAACAGTTTTCTACTTTTGGTATTGTTCATTCTAGCCTTCGTAACCAATTAGGAGTGGATAAAGCATCAAAGCAAGTGTTTTTATTGAAAGAATTAAATCCACATTTCAGTACTTAAAAAATATTGAAATAATTGAGATTTGTTTTTTTTTAAATAAATAGTTTGTATTAAAGAATATTTAATTTGTTCTTTAAATTTACACCTTATTTAATTTGCACTATCCAATTACAAAATAATGGAATGTATTTAGATTAAAATTTATATATTTAATTTTAGGTAATCAGTGTGTAGAATGTACTAGATAGATAGATAAGATGTTACTTCTTATAACAAACTACTCTATGTATATTGCAAAAAACATAAAAACAACAATTAAAATTAGTATTCAGAAAAAAATCAAAGAAATCTGATTTAAATAAAAAAAATACGATTTTAATCAAATAAATCTGATTTTTTTTATTTCCTAAAAAAATCATGATTTTTTTCCAACTCTGATATTATGTACTAAATTTATAATCAAAGTAAATAACACTGTAAAACCTTTATGTAAAACTATGAAAAAATTTAAACTATACAATTTCATAACACTATATACATATAAAAATGTTTAATATTACCAACGTATAGTTCTTTAAAAGTATCTTTTAAATTATACAGGAATTATAATTAAATCAGATCCTACATTTTAAATTTTTATGTTTCAAACATTGTTTCAAGTTTTTTTTTATTTCCACAAAACTTTAAAAATATAAAAAAGGGCATAAACTTTTTAAAAACTATTTTAAATAGATTATTCTCGTGACCTACTTATTACATCGTTTACGTTATTACTTATTACATCGTTTTCTGTTCTACGTATTACGCCTGAAGCTAAAAATAGAGAGCGGGGGTATATCAATAATGCATGACAATATTTTTTAAAACCAAATATAAAGCTAACACATTGCAAAAAGTAAAAGAATCTTTTAAACTACGGAACAAGCTCCTGTAATATGTTTTTATTTCTGGATGATGCTCTAAGCGGAAGAAAAAGAGAGGTAGATAAAACTGATCAAAATACCAATATTGGTTCAGGTATAGAAATACTTTTTCAGAAAGATAAGACAGATAATGACTTTAAAAACTAGAAAGTTGATGAGGTATTAAACAATAGAAAGAACATGATACAAATACTGTTAAATAAAGGCAATTCAGATTCTACTACAATTTTGAGTATTTAAATATTCACGTATAAATAAATAAATAAATAAGTAAATAAATATGTATACATAATACATTACATACGTACATATAAAAATATACAAGCGCATATGTGTACAGGCGTGTGGTGTAGTTCATGGATACTGAGAATGTGCCGCTTAGAGAAAATTTAAAAAGATCACATTTTAATTTTGTGTATTTTCCTTTCATTCGTTTTGAATTTTCTATTGGAATTCATGCATGATTACGATATATAGATCTTCAAAATTATCCTTTTGGGCCGAATGGCAAAGCGTGGAGACAAGATAATATTCGCGAATGTTTGTTTCACACACTTGTGAAGTATTCAAACATGCAGTCACCTTATTTCACGCATGCGCACTATAGGATCGTCTAAGATGTACGGTTGTGTCGGCCATTGTATTTTTTACCATGCAAATCTGGTTGTAATTCTTGGGCTAAATAAGCTATTCCCAAATTTGCTTCTATGGGCTAAGTATTTTCTATTGGATTAGTAAGTTCTGTCAATCGATATTTTCACAAACTACACTTCAAAGTTATGAAAATACTGGGTAGTTCACTCTAATCACTTTAAATCTAATTGATTTCGTAATGAGTTTCGTAATAAATTGGTGATTATTTTTCACTTTTTATAAGCATTGGACTGAAATAATTTAATCATTTTTAGTGTATGTTTCATTCCGTATAAGATTAATTTTCAATTATTATATTCTTTAATATGGACATGCACAAATACAAAAGTGAACTTCTGGTGTTAATAATAATTGCAACTATATAACTGCAGTTATATATTATCCCACGCCTTGTTTCATAAATCAAATGAGATTTTATGCCCGCAGATTACATAAATTACGCACGGGAAACAAGTTTTATTAATAAAAGCTTGCAGTAAGGAGAATTTCAAATAGCAGTGCAACTATACTCTGTTCTTTAAATATGTAACAAATAATTACGGTAATTTATACACTTCCTTAAATGATAAAAATGTTTCTAGACAAAAAAAATGTGCCTATGACAATCTGTAAAACAAGTTTCAGAGTTAAATGAAATATCCTGTTTATAAAATTAAGCGGTCAGCCAATTTGATCCACATATTTTTACAATTTTCCCTAAATACCAATAATTATAGAAATCTTAAACTAGTAAACAAAAACTAGTAAAAACTTTTTAAAAAAAAACTTTTCCCCAAAAAATAAGTAAATTTTTAAACTTATAATTTATAAAGCATTTTAACCGCGTACACGAGAATTAAAAAATGTATTTTTCGCTGACAAATAATAAAAAACACTGTATCAAGGAAATATTTTTTCATGCAAAAAAATACGCAAAGTTAATTGCAGACTTGTTTGCACTTTCAGAATGTAAATACACTGGAAAAACACATGCGTATGTGACAAGATTAAAATAAACAAGCTTCAGCGAGTCAGCTTTAGTTTCTTCATGTATTAATGAATGCATAAAAAACTGTTTTTCGCTCCTCACGCAGTTTTTTCCCCTCCATAGCAAATATTTGCAGAGGAAAATTTCTTCGTATTACTTATGAGTAATCAATTTGATTAGGTTTTGTTATCAGAAAATTGGGTTTTACTAATACAGCCATCTGAATGGTGGTACTAAGGTAAATACCTGTTGTTTTTCTGTTGCTAATTAGAACGAATCTAACTTCTTAAAGCTAATTTCGAATAGCTATAAGAATAGATACTAACAGCAACTCTCTAACCCAAAACTTAGGTATTTAACTAAAGTGTTCTTCCTATTTGATTCTTATGAGACTAAAGAATAATTTTATTAAAGAGCTTTTATAAGTAGTAGTTGATCTATTAACATGGCCTTATTTAAATTCACGTGAAGGAAAATGATTCTATAATATTGTATTCACTTAATACAAATTGCATGCATTTAACTATTTTGCAGAAATCTACAATTGATACAATCAGATTTTTTGAAAAGTCGCTAAATTATTTAAAAAAGTTCTTTATATGGGAAATTCGTTAACTAGAGATTCATCTTTAAAAATAAACAAAACAGATTTTAAATTTACAATAAACACTAAATATTATTGTTTTAAAAAATGAATGTTTTTCCTTTGTCTGAGACTACATTACATTTACAGTTTAAAAAATAAAAGAAAATTGACTCATTTGAAAGATATTATCTATTTATTATCACAAGTAAATGCATCAAAAGAAATTATGAGTTTGAGATGCCTGAAAATATTTTGAGAAGTAGTGAGAAAACAAACTAAGATTACAACAAGAAGTTGCATACGTTGTAAATAAAGAATGCACTTCGCCATTTAGATGTTATTTTACGTATAATTTAAAAAAAAAAAAAAACCTTCATGGCTCCAAGAAATAGTTTGCACATCAGAAATATTTGAAAACGATATGCTCAATATAAACAGAGATTGGTTGTAATTCCAATTTCATATGAAAATTAAGAGCTACAATTCAATTTATATTTGTTTCCAAATTTAAAAATTAATGAAAATAAATTATATCGTATTTTTAATACAATTTTACTAAAAGCAAAAACAAAGATGAATATTTTTAGTAATTACATTATTTACCACTAAATTACACATTTTGGTGTGCTAAAACTAATAAGGTTTCAATAAACATAAATTCGAATTCAGTAGCATGATTTAATATCCTACATTTTATTTCACGTACCAATTTTAAAACAATCTACTTACCAAAGTTCCTTTAAAATACACTTAAAATAAAATAATGTAATAACAAAATATAGTTATTTATTCATTCAAACATTTCCAAACTAATGTTTTTTTACGCCTAAATACTTCTTACAAACTTTAACAAAATGACACTTTAGTTTATTTTATTAAATAAAAATAAAGCAACAGTAATCCTAAATTAAAAGAAAAGTAGCTTGTAAAAAATCAATACTTAAGAATATAAATATTTCAAAATTCTGAAATTAAAATACAATAATTGAGTCAGCAATATACATTTTTCATTTAACTTGTATAAACTTAAGAGGCATTTGTGAGTTTCTTTTATTTTTTCCTAAATGCAAAAAAAGAAATCACTGAAAATTATCAAGCAATTCGCCACAACTTCTCTAAACAAATTAATAACAAAGGCAGAACGCTGGCAGCTTTTCAAAAATTCGAACAGGATTTAGAATTTCCCCCAGTTTTTTCCCGAACGTAATGTCATTAAACAGAATCTTTCAACTGTTCGCTACATTTGCATAAGCATAAATTTGGTTCTTATCGTATTAAATGAAACCAGAACCCTAATAAATAGGGCTGCATACGGAAATGTTATCAAAATTGTTGGACATTTCAATTTTTCAAAATCAGGATAACATAAATCTTAACTGAGCGCTAGAAATAAGCATGCAGGTTAAAATAAATAAAATCTACCATGTATAGATATGAGTAAGGCATGCGTCAGTAAATCTCCTACATTTCCCTTCATGTATTAAAATAAATCTAAATCTTAGATTCATAATAAAATTAAAGTCCTAACATAGTATGATAGATTATTTTTTTATTTATAATTCGTTATACAGATATAAAAAAAATTAGGTAAAGAAATAGGGTTTGACAATTTATTAATTGATACAATCTATAATATAATTTAAAGGAAAAAGATATTTTATGTTTATCCGGGATAACTCATAAAGCTACTGAATGAATCGTAACTGAATATTTTACAGAATTTTGTTAATATATCCAAGAGTACCAAAATGCATATTAAATCTTTAAGAAAATTAAATTTTCAATAAAAGCCATTAAAAATATACCTCAAGGCTGCGATATAAACAGTATTAATTTATTAATCTTTTGCATGCATGTTGGTGGCTCAGCGGCGGAACCGTCGGCTTGGAAGGTGTGTATTTCGAGATAAGATAAATTATTCTTAAGTGTGTTGTGCTGTATATAAAATATATTTTATTGTTGGGAGCAATAGAATCTAGAGTTTATATAAATTTTAAAATGAAACTAATTTTTTTTTTGGGGGGGAGAATACCTTAATAATCAAGACCGAAGTTTGTGAGCAAACCAACAACTGTATGTGTATATATATGTTTATATGTAAAATTCTTCTGTCTGTTTGTTTGTAATAGAACTCCTCCTAAACAGCTAGACTGATTTTAATAAAATTTTGTGTATGTAATTAAGTTGATTCGAGAACGGTTTAGATTCACAATTTTACCCGATATAAAATGCTTTTTTATTAAGAATCCAGAATTGCGTGTCTATTGAGATTATTATAATGCCGCTTCAAATCCTTCACTGTCAACGTATCTGTGACGCAGTGGTCAGCACAACGGGCTTCATTACGAGAAGTCCCAAGATCGAATCCCCGTACAGGCGATGCAAGAATTTTTATTTAATCTAATTACCTTTGTGATGACTATACGCGTGGTGGCGTCAAGTATTTTTAAAATAAGTTTTGCCATACTTTTCCATGAAAACGATCCACGTCATAATTTATTTTAAAACCTTTTACAATTTTTGGATTTACAGCGTTAAAACAGGACAACGTCTGTTAGATCGTCTAGTGCATATATATATATATATATATATATATATATATATATATATATATATATATATATATATATATATATATATATATGTACACACACATACACATATGTATATATATAAGTATATATGTATATATAATATATATATATATATATATATATATATATATATATATATGTGTGTGTGTGTGTGTGTGTGTGTGCACATGAAAATAAAATGGGATACTATAGCTGTAAAGTAATTACTGTGACAGCAAGCCAGACGTGACTATTGTATATACAAACAACAGTACAATCATACACTATTAGAAAGATAAATGCCAGCTGTAATAGTCTAATGGTCATTTATCTATATCCATAAATACCGAAGTCACCTCTGTATAAATAATGACCATTCTTTTGTTTCCAACAATCTGGATGGCGTAGTAAGAATTACAATCTCATAAATAACAGAATGTTTTCTTCAGTCACACAGCACTAGAATTCTGCTCTCATTAAAAAAGTCTCTCGGTTACAATGTGACCAAATATTGAAAAAAAAAAATACCGCAAAGACAGATTCTATAATCATATCATTTAACTATCATGCCCTAACATTTGGTTGATTCTACTTCGAAGATAGCTCTGCTAGAAAAAGAAGATTCAGGATTAAAAGGAATACATTCACGTATGGAAAGTTACTAAAAAGTGCTTGTGCAGTACAACAATTATTTTTAAATCGCCTGTGAAGTAATGATATTAGTGAAATACAGTAAATGTATGGAACTAAAACTTAATTATGGCTTTTAATAAATATAAATATCTAAAGAGTCCCACTGGGATAAAACATGCATAAAATGAACAAGTGTTCCTCATAGAAAATTCATTTATACCGTAACTGCGTTAGAATTTGACACCTTTCTTAAAACAGGTTTATCAAATGATGGATTTGTTTATTGTAAGAACCAATTGGAAACCATTGTTGTCTTTTTTTTTCTCTGCTGTGGTGATCTATGTTTGCTGCCTTACGATAATAGTCTGTTGGCGGGAAAAACAATTTTACAGTGAACAATATCTGTGCTAATAAATAATTACTTTTTTAAATGTAACTATATAAAGACAGTTTTTTCAATAATTTCTATTTTATATAATCTATGTTGTCCCAAATATACGTACTTTTTCTTAAAATGATTAATGGATATCCCAGATAAAGAAAGGAATATCGTAAAATTATTCTCTCGCTGTATTTTAAAACTTCAGTCTGACAAAAAAAAAAAAAAATATCGTATCAATAGACTTTCCTCATGAAAAGTCAAGTGAAAAACAAAATTGAAAAACTTTTTATACAACTCTCGAGTATCAATTTCAGGTGATTTCAGATAATTCTGGGCGATTTAACTGGTTATATTTTACGAACTAAGCAAAGTAAAATAGGTCGGTTTTCACTATATACTACAGACACCGGTCTTCAGGTCGGTCTCTCAGCATAAGATCCTTACATAACGGTATTTCATCCCTTTATTAAATGGCTCGAATAAATACAAATTTTACATTTATTTATTTTTGAATACGTTACATTAATGTCACTTGAAATGAAGCATTATATTTTCAGAACCATTTTGAGAGTTACTGCCTAGGATGGTAATATGAAAGTAAAGAAAAAAAAAAGAAGAATGACGGTATTTTAGAAAAGAAAAAGTATACATTAACATAAGTCATACGCGTTCACATAAACCGGAGCACGCAATATATAAAAAGGCAAATATACAAACTTTTTCCGTTTCACCGGCATGCTGTCTAAAAAAATGTATTCATGCATTATGCAGAGGCCTAATATATAATATGATGTCGCATTTGTAGCACCCATCATGCATTTTCAGCATTATTCTAACGGTATGCACTTCAGAAAAATTTCCTTTTTATTTTTCTTTGCAAGGATAAGGTTGAAAGTAGCATACAGCCAGAGTGTAATACACAATTTTTTTAAAAATGAGCACAAGGAAATTTTTCGCAAATGAAGCTCCTTTGAAGCTAATGCAAAATAAAAATGCATATCACTGCGATGATTTATTTTCACAAGTGTAAATTAGTTCAGAATCTTCATTTTTAGAGCATCAAAGTTACTAAACCAGGATACTTTAAAAGCACAAAGAAATGTTTTGATCTATTACATTGGAAAAATAAACAGAATGAACCAACTATAAATAGCTTTATTATCTTAAGTTAGCTCATTAATAACTATTTGATGTATTTGTTAAAACGATTTCTATTTGTTACTGTTATAGTATAGACCTGAGATAGAATCCAGGCTACAAAATTTTTTTAAATGTTAACGTAAACATTAGAAAAAACGTTATTTTTGCACATTATTTATTATTAAGAAGTACAAAGATTGTCGTATGATGATTACGTATATTTTATAATAAGATTTATTTACATTTACATCTTTGAAGTTCAATTATTACTTTATAAATAAATATTAACTATTTGTCAAAGAATCAAAAAATTTAGAAATTTTCAAACTTTTGTTATTTTTTTACATGTGCATTGGGGATTTACTGCTTGAATATATCTTTAAAAAAATTGCAGCATACCTTCAAACCCCTACATATAATAAATTTTATCTTTTGTATTTTTCAAATTATTTTTTAAATTACATCAAACTGAAGCTAATTATCTTTTTTTATTTATCTCTGTGAACCTCAGTATATCAATACAAACAATGTATTTTATTTATATAACATTATAAATATTTTTTTAATTTTTCAATGTTTTCAATGTTTTTTTTTAAGATTTTTTTAAATTTTAAAGCTAGATAATTTTAAAGTTTTAGGTTTACAGATTTAAAAAAATACTTTCGGGATAAAAATTTAATTACAAATGAATATTGATTTCCAAAGTTAATTTTTCGAGTAAGAGAATTTTCTTTTTTCATTTAGTGTATAAATTTTAAGTTAATTTTGTCAAATATACTAATTCAAATAACTATGAAATAAAATAATTTTCAGTTAAAGTAATATAAAAGAACTTGTAAGATTTCCATTTTAAAGGGAACAAAACTGCTATATATTTTAGGGTGCATCGGATAAACGATGTTATAACGAATATTTTAAGTCTGGAAAGGTAATATTATATCCCTTTAAAAACATTGTTTAAAAAATTTGAAATAAGAATAACGAATTTAATTTTTTTCTAACTCAACAAAGAATTGTTACAGAAAAGTATTCCATACGAAGAATCAGAGACGTTGAGAGAAATGTTCTGTGTGTGTGTGTGGGGGGGGTGTCTACCGTACAAATTCTATTTCAAAATTAATGCAACAATTCCTACAAACACACACACACACACACACGTATAAAGTGGACTCCGCTTAATGTGATCGCGGTTAATGTTATCAATCGCTTATTATTATCGAAATCACTTGGTCCCGACTTTCTCTATTCATTTGTATGTAAAAATTATCGCTTTATGTGATCATTACAGCGTTTAATATTATGAGTTTTCGAAACTCATTTTAACTGGCAAAGGAATATTCAATGTATTCAGGAACCCATTCTTTTCTTTCCTTTCGCTGTTATTTGAATTTCCGAGATTTCTACCTCTTCCACCTAGGGAAATGGGGAATGAACAAAGGAGTGGGAAATTACATGTTCCTGGAATTTTTCAGTAATACGCACACCCTGCTGTTGGTCAATGGTTGTCAGATAAGCAGAAGGCAACACATTCTGATTGGAACTGAAAAGGAGCGTATTTACATTTAATGACTTGCTCGCTTACATGTAGCTTGTCGATATGGAAGCCAGAACTGATTTAATGTTAAAACAAAACATCAAAATTTTAAATCATTATGACAGGCTGATGGAACTAAAGAGTCAGATGGAGAATCTCTTAATATTGAGCAACCTCCTACAAGTACTGAAATGAGAAATGCACTGAAAGTGTTGAAATGAGGAGTACAACATCGCTCTGATGACTTTAAAAAACATTATGATTACGAACAATTTATGAATGATATTCATAGAAAAAACTGTAAACATTCAACAACTGATCAATTATTTTATTATGTATACAATTCTTGTGTTTTAAAGGGTAATATAAAATACATATATATAAGGTGAGTTTGTTCATTTTATTTTGAAATTTAGTACGTGTGAATTAAAGGGGGAGTAAATTTACCTAATTTTGCATATCGTTTATTGTTATCAATCGGCTAATGTGTATCAAAATCAAGGTGTCCCAAACTGATCCCATTATGCGGAGTCCACTGTATATATATATATATATATATATATATATATATATATATATATATATATATATATATATATATATATATATATATATATATGACACTTGGCTCGGATGACGGACACAATCATTTATTTCTTGATCGAAGCACACATTTTACACAAAATAGCAATTAAATAACAAGCATCGTCGTGTTTAGCATAGCATCGTCTTACGCTGTCACATACACACACTCGTTTCTAGTTGCTTCTGTGAGAAGGATAGATGGCGCTCTCTCAACAGGCGAAAGGTTACAGTTACGAAAGCTTCATAATTATATATATATATATATATATATATATATATATATATATATATATATATATATATATATGTGTGTGTGTGTGTGTGTGTGTGTGTGTGTGTGTGTGTGTGTGTGTGTATTTATTTATAATTCTGGTGCGATTACAGCCACCACATCTTTACATTCTCTACGCCACTGCCAAGAATTATATATGAAAGTACCATAATGCACGTTTTAAAAGAGTTTAAGAACTAAAGATTAACTGAGAAATTGTTTTTTAAAGCAATTAGGTTTGCTGTGCACAATCAATATTAAAAAAACTTACCTGTTTCTTGAGCTTGGATTGTGTAGGATAGTCTGCTGCTGGTCAACTTCCACAACACATTTCGTGCCCAATTCAATTTCTGAAAGAGAAAAAGCAAAAGCGTTAAGGCACTGGGATTATTAAAAAACATATACATTATAAGATATGTACAATGTGAGCTGGGTTAATTCAAATTGTACATATTTTCCTCCTTAAATTGCATGTACAATATAACATTAAAATTAAGCGGTTAATTCGATTGAAATTCAAGGATGTTTGATTTATCCGTATTCAGAATATTTAGTGATTATGTTTTTTAATTAGTGAATTAAAAAATAAAGACAATCGAATTTCGAAAGATTGTATTTAGTTATTTTTTAATTCACGAATTTTCATTGAAAAACACACCCTTATTTTGTCCTAATTCATTTGCTGGAACATTATACAATGAATAGAAAAAGATATAGAGGAGAAAATTGAAAAATATTTGGTTCATTCTCACTCGGAAACTTTACGAATTAAAGAAAAAATAAAGTTCTGTTTTTTTTTCTAGATTTCACTAATTTTCATTATAATCACACGTTTACTTTGTCCTCATCTGTTTGCAATTGATGCTTTTAAGCTACACAAAGAATAGAACACGGAGAAGTAAAGAAACGTTTCCTGTGTATTGTACTCCTTCCCCTGTTTTCCACAAACTGAAGTGTTTGGTCTTTTATTAGTGTTTTGGTTGGAACACTGGGATTCAGTCCGATGTCACCAACGAAAAGTGTAAATGTTGATCAACAAGTTCTTGCTTGATCGATATTTATATATATTTATCATATTGAAATGACATTTCCTCAATAATTTATGCGGACAATTGGCCATCACAAAGATTATTGATGAAATAAAGAACAAATATATCGATTCTTCTGATGGAGAAAGGGACGATAGTGGTGAAGATCATGTAGTGGCAATTATACTAAAAGCTATGGTTATGCAAAAAGAAAAGACAATTTGTTGAAATATGAAATACTGTTATAGATACTTTTATCTATTCTATAAAAGGACTTGAACATTTCGCATATTGTGTGAAGCAAACATATTAATTATTTGAAATTTTAAAATTGCTAGTGTTTGATTTTTACTTCTTTTACATGAACCTACAAGATAGTTTCAATAATCTGTTACGAATTTTTTACGAAATTGGATAATTTGAAATTTAAGCAAATTTGACGATATTCACAAATTTATAAAGTACACATGTCATACTTCATACAAACGGGAAGGATCCCATTTTTACTCTAAAAGAAACTCTAATTACTCTAAACGAAAAATACTCAATTCTGATCCAAGTTTGTATGTTTAAGCTCTACATATATGACTGAGATTTCTTTTTGCGCTAAAAGATTTATTAAAAAAATTACAGAAACATATTGAGTAATGAACATTTGGAAAACTGTGTTCAAATGACAGCTATTACCAACATATCCCAAGATTACAAAACTTGCTGATGATCAAAAAGTCTAATCTTTCTCACTAACGTTAACACTTTTGATGAAAAATCTGAAGTGTTGTTGGTAAGTAATTAAAAATATATGAACAAATTTTCTTCTGTACGGGTTCAATTTCAACTTCTTTTACTTAAACAGGGTTTGATAAATTTATTTTATATTTATTAGAAATGTATCTTAATAGGAGATTAGCAATGTGAGAATTAAAAAAAAATTCTTGATTTCTATTTCTTTTGATGATAAATAGTGTATTCAAAAGCAGTACTGTTGCTTAGAAACTTCCTAAATTTGGCGATTACTGATGAAAGATATGATCACTAATAGGCATTCTCTTTTAGAAACACGAATTTTTGCGGCCTCATAAATCCTTCGGTATCATTTTTTTTTTCGGTATATTCCCTTATTCACAATCCCAAATAAAGAAAATGAAAAAGAAAGTATCTAATCGATGATACAGCTCATAAATCCGACGAAACGAAGAGCACGTTCTGTCATTCGAAAAACTTTCCTCGACCATCCATTTATGTAACAATTTTGATGTCTTAATTTCCTTGGCAATCACAAGCCCATTAATCACCAGACAGCAAGATGGAGCTATCCCCCCACCCTCCCATTTAAAACAAACACGGAATATAGAATGCCAGCATCTTGGAAGAATAATTGAAGAAACTCCTTACAAGCGGCGTAATCAATTTCTAAGACTCTGGCACGCTCCGAGATAAGAAGATCCTTAGGACTTCGGGAATGAGCGATGATTTTTGCGGAGGGAAAGGAATGTAAAGCAAAATGCATAAAAATTTCCATTTGTAAATATTTTCATTGTTATCATTTTAAGCACGGAGATAAGGCAAATTGGTGCAACGAGTATAGTACGAAAGAATTAATGGTGCTCTTTAAACTTTTTTTTAACTAAAAATTATAGAAAATTCAATAAAATTTATATTGATTTCGGAAGTGAACGATATACTTAATGATCATTAAAAGTTAGATAAACATGAGTTTAAAACAGGGAAAGAAAAACTCAAGTTATTGTAATACATATTCTATTAAAAACAGAATAAGGTAACTTCGAAAGCTTTTACCATATAAGGGATGACTCGACAATAAGCTGTTCCTATTTTTTGAAATGTTATATAGTAGCTAAAGTATTTTCAGAAGTTTATAATATGTAAATAACGCTAAAATAGAAATTTCTAATTATTTTAGTTTCAACCGTAAACTAATGGAGATAAAAGTAATCAATATATAACTCCTTGAAACTCCCCCCCCCCTCTAAGGCTAAACAAAATTTATTTAGAAAGGGGTTAAAAGGATTTTCTCGCTTATTTCCCGCGGCAAAGCATGCACTGAGAAATAACTTCGCCAAGTGTAGCGAAATTATCCACAATTCTGGCTGAAGTCCAGGATGCACCACAGGGGATCGATCCAAATTCTTCCCATTAGATGACAAGGGTTACCATCTCTCTAGAGGTCTTGTATGGACAACAAGCTCACATTCGTATTACAGCACGAGGAAAAATGGGAAAACTGCTTGCTGTTTATCCTATCCACCGAATACAGATAGCACTAAAATTTCTCGAGATCAGTTTTTGTGATAGGTTTTGTTTCATCTGGCTTTCAAATGCCAAATGTTTTACGATTTTTCTTTCTGACTATTCCTTTCTTTCCATGGTTTCAAAAGACAACGTGACATACTGGTAGTGTTGCCAAACTCTTAGACATTACTATCGTAAAACAGTGAGCCTAAATATGAATATATTTATTTATGAACAAAAATACACTAAAGATTTCAACATTTGGTTTGAAAAACATTTTTAATTAAAAATAACAAAAAATGTACTAGTGGTGTTGCCAAACTCTAGACTTTATCTCTAGTAAAACAATTCTTAATAGCAATACATAGTAAACCAGAATCAATGTACAATATCAAGTGAAATTCTCTGTTTAGATAAATAACATTTATGAACATATTATTCTCATGTCTGCAAAAGTATCAAAATAAAATACTAAATATATATAAAAACTATTAGATACATAAAAGCCATACGGAAATAAGGAAACTAAGATATATAAAGCATACAAATGATAAACATTAACAACTTTTATATAGAGCGCACGATCTCTTCCTACATTAATAAGTCACATAATTGGGGAAATATTTAAACATTTTAAATTGTACATTACGTAAACAGATATAAAATTTAAAATGGTGCCTTAACAATGCGTTTCCCCTAGGTGAAAATCTGTGCCCCACTCGAATAAAACGTCATATACAAACATACAAACAAACAACTTTTTACCCTACAATTCATAATGGGGTTGATTCACTCTATTGAACCAGTTTCGTTCCCGGACGAAGATCTTTTACTTTACTTTTAAAAATAGAAGGAATGTTCTCATTACTATAAATCACGGACACACAATAGGCCTCGTTAAAGCCCAAACCTAAGAAATACTTTCATCAATATCTTAAAAGAACATACTGAAAATCCAACTAAGTAATCTATCTTCCCGAAGTCTATTGTTATTTCGAATCAAACCTCCGAATCACACTGGCATTCTGCTATTTATTTTAAAACAGAAGCTATTATTAATTTTTCTTTAAGCCTAGCTAGAATATATTCTTAAACACACAAAAATCTGTGTTGAAATCTGTGTGCAACTTTTCTAACTATTTTTTTTTAAATAAGAATATTCTACACTTATTTGCTGGGCTTTCCAATTTCAGAAGACTTTTAAAAGTTTTCTTTTCTATCTGATATTCCACTGTTATAGATTATTGTCTCTGCAGAGAGGTTAAAAAAATAGTTGAAAAAAATAGATATCTGAGGACAATTCTTATTGTTGAACATTATGAATACTTCCTTTTTATTTTCCATTAACTAAAACTACGGTTGGTCATTTTGCCGGCAAAATGGTATTTTTGCCAGGACAGTGGCAAAAACTGGATAAAACCTGGTAAAAATAGCAAAATCTAGAAAAACTGGTTGGATTTTAAAAATGTACAAAAAATTAATAAGTAATAAATAACAAAATAATAGATAATTTTGTACATAATACAATTGACACTTAAATCAGAATATTAATTAGGTATTTCATTAGTATTAATTTGACAATTTAAACAGTTTAAAATAATTTTCATTATTGTTAGCAATCAAAATACAATATTCTATTTTTGTAAATAAATTTATGTGATGGGGGCATGGGATAAAAAAATGTTTTCATTATTTATCAATTTAATATAATAATGTTGTCTTTAATTGTAATTTGTATATATACATTTATAAGATGTATATATTATATAAGTATTAAAAACATTTAAATCTACAGTTTGTAGGGGAAATGAGCTATTAATTACATTAAAAACAACATTATACATAAAAACTTGAAAAATCAATCTTCATTTTATCCTTTTTTTTTTTTTTTTTGTATCTCTAGGTAACTTTAGATTTAGATTACTGTTTCAATGACGCATTGAATATTCTATGTTAACAAAATACATTATATTATGTATCTTCAGATTAGAGTTAAAATTAGTAAAAGTTAAAATAGTTACATCCCCTTAAATAAAACATATCCATTTTTGTCACTTGGCAAAAAGTGGTAAATGTGTATTTTTGCCAGGACGGCATTTACCGGTTTTTTCCACAGTTTTTTCCCACCTTTGGAAAAAACGTGCCAACTCTAACTAAAACATATGAAATCTATCTTACTGAAGTCTAGAAAGCAGAAGAGTAAGATTTCTTATATAAGTTTAATAAGAATAAATAGTAGAAAAGGGGGAAGTGCTAACTCTGTCATAAATTGAAAAAGTATAAATAGGATTTAGGTAGGGGTGAGTAGTTAAACAATATTTTATATAATTTAAAGATAACAAATCAAGTTATTACATTCTCTAATTTCGGGATTTGTATTTATTATGAATTACGGAAACATTATAGTAGTAATAATCACACAACCAGTTTCCATATTAAGTTAAGGCAGTGTAACCAGAGTTGTAAAAAATCCGGAATTTTGAAGAGGTGGGAATAAACTCGGGAATTTTGGGGAATAAACCCGGAATTTGGGGAACTTTGGGAAGGAATAATTTTAACAATGTTTACATTTATTTTTTCAACAGTGGCTATTTAAGAACTAGCATATTATTTCTAAGAGATATTTTTTTACTTTTGGCAATGAGCATTTAGCTAATAGCAATGAGCATTTAAATGATTTTATAGCAGTACTTATGAAATTAATTACCCTGTTAGTCTTATCAAACACATAACTGGTTGCTTCAATTTTAATTGCTAATATAATAATTATATACATTATTTTTGATGATTATTTATTATGGTAATTGCTTTATGTTAAACTTTTTCCCTTTTTTTATAGTATAAAAATAAATCATAAAATTTAAAATAACAGTTAACTATTTTTTGTAATGCATATATCTTTTAAAGGTGTAATCAAATGACAATGTTGCATTTTGTGTCCAATTTCTACCCACACACACACACACACACACACATATATATATATATATATATATATATATATATATATATATATATATATATATATATATACATATATATATATATATACATATATATATATATATACATATACATATATATATATATACATATACATATATATAAATACATATACATATATATATAAATACATATACATATACATATATATACATATACATATATATATAAATACATATACATATATATATATATATATACATATATATATATAAATATATATATATATATATAGAGAGAGAGAGAGAGAGAGAGAGAGAGAGAGAGAGAGAGAGATTATCCAAGAAAACTACAGATTATTGCCTAATATTTAAGTAATAATAAATATATTGGATATTTCTCAAAGGAAAAATATACTCATACTTTCATGATAAACATGATACCTTGCCAAATATAGTTAGTTAATCCCAATTATTCAATTTTTTGGCTATTTGGCTTCCTTACACGCTTATTCATTACAGTTGCAAATTAACTATTAATATCAAATCATTTATGAAATGTAAAAATTGTCTTGAGCGATTAGGATAAAAGTAAACAAAATACTTCAAAATTCCCATGTTTGGGATATTTTCAAAATTCCCTTCCCAAAAAACCCGGTATTTTCCCGTGTTTAAACTGGGTTTTTTCCACGGCTCACAGCTCTAAGTGTAACGTAATAAACAATTCGTTTAACTAGAAGGTTTCCATAATTAATTTGACAATCTGCATTTATAATAGAGAGAAAGAGGACGAATGCCAGACAAAGCACTTTACATGACAAATTGAAATTACTTTTCATTTACATACATATTTTATTAGTCCAATTCAAATAAATTGCATCTGAAAATAATCTACCGGTGTAGAAGAGTATCATCACACTTAACATTATAATGACAATGTAATAAAAATGCGATACTCGTTATTTTTTCAGGCATTCCTTAAGTCATCTTACACGAAGATTAAATGTATAAATTAACAAGCAAATGAGAGAAGTTTTAATGAGAATAAAAAAAAGCAGAAAAATGCCGAAGTCGTTAATGAAGAGGGGTACCTTAAGTGGAAATTTCTTTAAGTCTTTTCTTGTCAGTTTTTAGAGACTATATTCACCCTCCTTAAAACACATAAGATTAAAGTAAAAAAATTTCAAAATAGCAGTTGAACAAGCCGATGCCTTTACTATTTGAAGGAAAGTAAAAAACCATGTATACAAAATAAGGTAAGAGTATAAAAAGTTTATAGGACTTTTTGTAAACAACCTGATTAAATTAAGTTGATCCAATTAAAACTGTAGTAGATGAATTTGCCTGAAAATGATATTTATATTTCATTGAATTACAAGATATAACAAAGAATTAAAATATAAAAGGATAATTTAATGTATACCACCTAATTATGAATATTATTACTGCCCCAACAGACAGTTAAGTTATTACTAAGAACTGCATTAAATGTTTTTTGAAGAAATAATTTTCGAATTTCATATCTATTTGTATTTGTCTGAAAATGGTATTTATATTTTCTCGAATTATAAAATATAACAAAGAATTAAAATATAAAAAGGGTATTTTAGAATACACCACCTAATTATAAATATTATTATTGCCCCAACAGACAGTTCAGTTATTGCTAATAACTGCATTAAATGTTTTTTTAAGAAATAATTTTCGAATTTCATATCTATTTGTATTTGTCTGAAAATGGTATTTATATTTGCTTGATTTACAAAATATAACAAAGAATTAAAATATAAAAAGGGTATTTTAGAATACACCATCTAATTATGAATATTATTACTACCCCAACAGACAATTCAGTTATTAAAAACAGTTGCATTAAATATTTATTTAAGAAATAATTTTCGAATTTCATATCTATTTGAAACACTTGAGAATTGCTTTAAACCTCCATATACTATCAAAAATTTACCCTTTAGAGTAAAAAATAAATTAATTAAAATTAACATATTTCATACAAAAAAAAAATCCATACTTTTAAAAATTAATTTGAATATATTTTGTAAAGGAAAACGAATACTTTAAATAATATTATTTTTTAACTACATTTTCAGCGAATGCTTACGATAGCAACTAAGTTTTATTCTAAGGACTAAAACACTTTTTTGAAGATAAATGATCATCTTATACACAGATAGGATGCGCATCGGGAATTTTCAGTAATACTACTTTGAAACAACTAATAAGTAATAGTTATTAAAATTTAGATTCTATTCTGAAATTGAAATCATTTTCACACCAATACATTGCTAAAAAGAAATTAAACTTCAAAGCACACTGTTAAAATAAAAATAAATAGTTTTGAAAGTTTACTGTCCACTAATTAATATATATATATATATATATATATATATATATATATATATATATATATATATATATGCTTGGAACAATGGTAGAACATTTTTAGAAACCTGAAAGCAGAAATCTATATTGTTTTTTAGATAGGATGCGGATAGGATCTTCACGGCTCATTATACATAGAAATAATTTTATCAAATGTAAGAATATTTATTATCATAATTATTTTAATATGAAGTAAATTTTATTATGATACAATCAATTACTTCAAATGTATTGTAAGAAAATCGTTTCTTTCTATGAAGGTCGTTGTGGCTCAGTCGTTAAAGCATCGGACTCGTAAACGGGAGGTTCTGGGTTCGAAAGTAAGCGAGGCAAGTTGCCTTTAAAAATTTAAATTACTTTGAATGTTAATTTAATGTGATCATGTACATTTATGTTAATTATAATTCCTAAATTTCTGAGGGCCTTCAAAGTCTGGAAGGTTCCAAAACTGTATATAAGCAGGGATTCCTTCAGTTGCGGGGAAATAAAATCTTCAGTTGGTCTTGAGCGTTTTCATTGAATTCACCACGTTCACCTCATCTACGCAACAGTATAAAAATCATTTGCAAGCTAATCCCTTAATAATATCTTCAATTTACTTACAACTTAAAAAAATTACTTGCCTCGAAACAACGCTTTTTACACGAATATCTTTCTAAACGCTAAATTATTATTCAAGAAAATTAATAATTCTCAGGGTATCCAAAAAGGTGCTTAACCACTTGTTCGTGACGCCCGAATTCAGTTTGGGCAATACAAATACGCCAATTTTGGAATGCCCGATCTCAGTTCGGGCAAGAGAAAAATCGGGGTTTCAATTCCGTGAAGCGCGAACTCAGTTCTTCCAATGCAGAATATGTAATTTACCATTTTTCTAATAAATCGCGATACTTTCCGGAGAAAAGTTCGGCAGTTTCGCGCCATCTGTCGGATACTGTAAAGGATTTGTGAAATTCAGTTGAATCTACGGCATGGAATTCAAGACAATTGATATACATGATAATACTTGTATTAGTTTATTATATTTATCTTGAAAATTATGTCATTCGATTTATTTTCCTATAATTCGACCAAAACTTACTGTAATACATTAACATTTCCCATATATGTAGAAATATTGAACATAGTACTTATTTCGTTTAAAATTTTGTAATTTTTTACAAATAATCTATTTTTAAAATTTTGATGATAACAACGAACAAAATTTAAGAGATTTTTTTTTCCATTTTTGGAACGTCTTTCTGATATTCCACAAGAAAGGGGTTAAAAGTACTGTGTAAAGTTTAGTAAGATCTTTTATTTTGGTGCAATCTCCGTACAAAACACAATTCAGAATTATAGCATACACTTTAATACATATCTAGTACATTTTACACAAACTAAGAAACAAAGTACTAGCAGCTCCCACATAACAGCTCTCATATCATTAGAATGAAATTGGAAATCGAAAAACAGTTCGAATTTCAATAAAAGTACAAAAACAATAAAAGTGAAACAATCGAGTAAATAGAAAGATTCTTGAGAATCGAAGAAATTCTTGTAGCCTCACGGCAAAGAAGGGCATTTCCAGACAGTATATCTAGACGAAATGTCTCGAAAAACAAAAACTTTTAATAAATAAGAGAATGCCAAAGTATATAGCATCCAACAGAAAATTCCAAGAGAAACTGACATGTTTTCTTCTAAAGAACATTCCAGTGAATGCTTTAGAATGATTGAGGTTCGACTCTTATTACACAAGCCATATATTTCAAATAAATGCAACAGCCATCTGAGAATCTTTTTCTTTTTTTGCTCTATAAAAACGGTATATATATATTTCTATATCATTTGAAATAACCCATGTAAATTTTTTAAATCTAGAAAATTTAGAATTTTTAAATCCACTTTAAAATTTTACCCCACTCCTGTAAAGGAGCCATTCAATTTTAAATATAATTAAAGTAGTTATACATTTTAAGATATATATATATATATATATATATATATATATATATATATATATATATACTTAAATATATAATTACTTAAACACACAGATGTACACATAAGTGTGTGCATGCATAATACATTGAAAATTTATGCAAGACGAAACTATTTTCCCAATTTTAATTCTATATCATGATGATAAATGCAATCTCTGTGCAAGTGCACAATTACTTCCTTTCTCCAAAGCTAAATTATTTAAATTGCATTTTATAATCCTGTATTTCATGCTACTCTCACGAGATCAACGGTATTCAGTCGAATGCTGAGCCCTGGCCTAACCCTTAGGTAACCATCTGGCTACCCTGAGATTACAAAAATGCTGAATTTAGATGAAGATCTTGGAAACCACTGGAGGTCAATAAGTTTTTCAGAGAGATCGCTGGCAACTTTCGTTAAATGTGTGCTGATGTCATCTAGATTTTAAGTTAGCATAATGAAAGTTTTATAAAGGACCTCTGTGTGAAGTGGTTTTCTTTTGGCATAGAAGTGAATTTAATACCAGAATATGATTGGTAGTAGACATTGCCCAGCCTATCAACGGCAGTACAAATAAGGACAACCCGTTTCCCAGGAATTACATGTCTAACAAAATCTACGCATGACAACTTAGAGTCAGCATTCGCAGATCTCTCTCTCTCTCTCTCTCTCTTCTCTCACACACACACACACACACACATATGTAATATTAATATCAATTATTTACGTATTTTAATATATAATATTAATAAAACACATAATTTTTCATAAGACCCTAAACACATAGATATGTTAGCTCTAGTTACACACAGCCACACAATATATAGTTAAATGTGTTTTTATATATATATATATATATATATATCCTACAAAAAATAACATGAGCTACACGACAACCTACGTAAAGGTGTTTGCCTATTGTACTGATTATGTTTATATTGTCAGAAATTGGAAAATGCATAATTAAAATATAATATAATATATAATATATAATATATATATTATATAATATATAAATATACATATATATCGAATCTCCCCGCAATTAAATAAACAGACATATAAGAAAGGTAAAGTGTTTTAGTATTATTCAGTAAGAGACCTTTAAAAATTAAGAACCTTTTATATGGTGCAGTCATACACGTGTGTTAATTGGGTATATATTTTCTGCTATTTTGTTAAATCAACACCTGTTGAATAGGATAACTAGAGACCTACACACACACACCTCTTTTATATTATTATTATATTTATTATATATATTTTATATTTTGAAATCTGAAGGGACAAAATAATTGTTTGGAATTGCTCTTTTCTGCTCTTGGCACGTCGAATACTCAAGTCCCATTAAAGGCATTTAGAAGAGAGTTATGCACCTACCACGTTTTGGTGGGAAAAATGAGCCAGTCAGACTTGAAATGCTTTGTCTATCAAACTTATAGAAATTCTTAGAATACCAGAAAAACAACTATACTGTTAAAATGAATATAGATTAAGATAAACAATGCGAATGATAAATAAAATAAAATAAACTGGGATTAATAAATAGATCATTTGTTATACCTGCAACCTTTTGTACCGATAAAACGCACTTTTTCCACTTCAACTTAAATTTCAAATGTTAAAGGCTTTATAAAACTGATATGTTATCCTTTTTTAATATTATAAACTTCTTTTCCAGAACATTAGAGCTCCAAAGTTTTCATCTTCAATGAGACGAAACTATCCGGCAGAAGTGATGAACTCGAAGTTTAAGTAACGTGCAATCCGTGTTGATGAAAGAAGGACGACGTGAATTGATAATCGAGTTAACCATAATAACGTCATTAAGTGTCACGTTTAATATAAAACTCTGCATTTATTAAAAGCGTTTTGTAATTTAAAGTAAACTTCATGATACATTTGAAAAAAATATTCAGTTTTACATAGAAGATCTTAACCATTTTTTTCCTGAAGAGCAATTTATACTTGATTACGCATAGACCCGGAGATCACCTTCAAATAATTTTCCAGCATTATTTTCTTATAAATAAATTAAGGAATTTTATTCAGATTGAATGAAACTATACAATAGTACGAAAAATATATTTCATTCGATTAGGGATGTTTCGAGGAACTTTCCATGTTTCACCATACAGAAAACACTTCAGCCCAGTAAAGAAAATCTCGGCTTAGTATCAAAACTTCGAATACTTTAATCTAGTTACAGTTCGGCAATGAAATTTTACTTTGCTTGCTTGCATTTGCAGAATTATCTTTCTTTTTAACGATAAAACAACTGATCCTTATCAAATAAGATAATTGTAACAAGATAATAAATTTCTTTAGTATTGTAATATATGAGTAAATGTTTTACTTGTCGAATGATAACCGTAAAATCTAGTTTTACCAAAGTAGTTACTACTACAGACGATTTCGTAGTTGTCGCACAAAACTGTGCTAGAATTTACTAGATAACATGTTATAATAGTATCGCTTTGATACCGAAATTGGATTAAAGATTTCTTAAAACCTATTTTGTAAAGATAGTCTTTTTAAAAGGTATTGTTTTAATATATTTTGCCGGGATATTAAAGTCAAACTGATGCAATTTACAGTAACAAACAGAACACTTTACAAAGAGCCTGTAACAAATAAGTTTAAATAATAAACTCTAAGTCTGTTGAATTGCATGAGAATCCGCCCATTGTGGCCAAGGAAATGGAAGAGTAGACTTACGAGCAAAGAGCATACAAAGGCTTCAGAATAATCATTCAGAAGTCTAGATAATGTTCTTTATTATTTCAAGATCCTAAATTCGTAAGATCAAAAGAAAACTAGAGCTGAATTTTTCCTATTAAGAATAAAGGTAGACATTGTATTCTTTCCTTCAGTTTTTGTGTTCTAGATTCCTCTAGGAAAGCCTCAGTTCCATCTCTTGATGCCATATGATTGTTAGCCTGATCAAAGTATCCATTTTAATATTTGAAGGCTTCTGGTGTACGTTGCACGACTAAGCTAATGAGTGACGATGGAACATTTATACACGAGTAGTGAAATCTGAATTTCTTGATATAAAGCGATACTGATAGGATCATTGACAAAAAGCCTCGTACAGACCTAAGATAACTAATTTTTCTACACATATTAAATCTTATTAAAATTGGACTACGCAAATACTGTAACTGAACGATGTAAACACTTTTACGAACAGCTCATTTGGTTTTGACTCTCAGATGATATTTTGGATGCATAACAAACAAATTTCTTAATGGAATTCCAAATGAAGTATAATAGGAAACATAAAAAGAGGTTTGTATTATGAAATGAATGAATTGAAACTAAAACTGTTATGTAAGTATGTGTGTGTATACATATGCACAAACTCAGAGCTGCATTAATCGACTAAGAGTAAGCCCTCAGCCATATGTACTCCCAGATCTTATTTTTCTATACTCTGCTTACAAAAGAAAGTTTTACTATTCTAGGTCATTTTAAACAAAATAAACCCCAAAAATTAGAAGATATCCGCAATTACATAAATATTTTTTCCTACACTTTTACATTACATTTAGTTCATCGGCAATAAATTTGGCGACTAGAGGACGTTCTTTGCAGCTATTCCAAGTCGCATGACATTCACTTCCGTTAGACATTTTTTTAATGCAAGTAAGCCTAAAAATGACATAGTTATTAATATGTAAAAATCCGGAGAGGGTTAATTTAATCAATACAAAGACTGATTTGCAGAGGTTCGACGGTCCAACAAACAAGTCGGTTAATATGTCTTTTAACTTCATAAAAATAATAAATAAAGCATATGTTTTAAACTCTCCTTTTTGACCTAAATTATAAATACTGAAATATGTTTTAAATTTAGCAAAATAATACCACTTAATTATAACAAAATTTGTCCTTCGGTGAATGAGAATATAAGAAGCTATAAATTTATATCCGTTGCTAAATATATAGTAAAAGTAGGGATCTTTCGGTCTGTAACCCGTAAAATATGTTCTGGATATACAGCTTCTCTAAGAGTAAAAATATTTCAAAGAGGAGAGAAAAAAAACATCGACAGAATTAAAATGATTTCCCCTATCCACATCACTTTGTCTTCAGCACAAACATAGATTGTGTGCCTGAAGAGTGGAATTCATACAAATAGAAAGAAGAGGTCTGGATTGCAAAAGAAGAAAACGAATTTCTATTTCCCAGGAGAGAGAAAAAAAAAGATAGGGAATGATGATATGCCTTCGAGGGAATAAATAGGCGTACACAGAAAAAAAAATAAAAAGAAAAAATAAAAAAACAAGAAGCGGCGAAAGTTATTTGCAAACGGCGAAAGTTAAAAAGCACAGATATCTGGGATAGCGCACTAGCTTATAAATAGTTAAATTGACGCATTTATTTGTTATTGTAGCAAAAAAGGTTTCGAGGTCGAAAATCAATCAAGAATAAATGTCATAATGATTATAATGCAACATTTCTCTATAAGGAAACGTTTTTTTTTTTTTTTTTTTTTTTTTTGTTATTGTTCTTAAAGTAGTGTTATAACATATTCAGGTTCCAATCAATTCTTTCAAAGGTTGATTTAAAGTTGTTCAGTTTTAATCAACCTTTGGTCAGTTGTTCAGTTTTAATAAAAGAATAGGGTTTTATTAAAACTGAACAACTGACGTACTAAAGAACTTTGACTCACCTTTAACTAAAGTAGAAAACAGAGTGGTTATTTTTTTAAGTTAAAGAACACTTAGTTCTGACATTTTATTTAACCTATTTAGGTCAAAAGGAAAGACTAGTTTATAGCGTCTCAGTAAAAGATCGTACAGTCAATAAAAGAATCGGTCTTCCTGAAAGAGACAAAACAAACTGGACATCCTACCCAAAAAATAGGAACTTCTGTAATCTGTAGACCCGTTAGTCAAAGGTGATTACAGATGCACGAAGCTAGTATTTAAATAACAAGTTCGTTTTCAACTCAGTACTGTAGTGGGATTCTGCATGAATATTTTGAATCATACACTAAATTAAAAAAAAATAGTTACAGACACCAAAAATTTGATAATCGGTTACAAATATTTTAAAAATGCAAGGGTTTTTATCATTAAATTTTAACAGTTTAAGTCGAAAAATTTTCTTAGAATATTAAAATACAAACTCGCAAAGCGAAATAACTATAGCATTGACTTTATATCATTCGAGATTCAAAATGAACAGTTTGATCAATGAGCAATTTCTCAAATCGTTCAGATGAACAATCTTTAAGTATACATACTAGCTTTCTCATAAACACTTAAAAATTAAAATAGATTAATAGACAGCTATTTTGCAGATAACTAAAAAGGCAATAAATTTCCAATTGAACACAATATTTTATACCGATTGAGAGATCTCAGTGATAACAATAAATGATAAAATAACTCTTCTAAAGTTGCTTCTAGTTCTTTTAAGGCACTACAGCCCATTACAGGCCAAGGCCGTTGCAATCCATCACCACCATCTGGTCCTATCCGAAGCAATACCCTCCAGTCTACCTTACGTAAGATTTTTAATTGTTACTCGTTATACATTTCGCAATAATACTTCATTTGGTTTCTTATATTATTTCATTTTCAAAGTATAATTGAACAACTATTTGCGAACTTTTCCTCAAAATCGATAACATTTTGTGAATTAAAATAACCTCTAAACAGCGAAATGTATTCTCTACCACATTAATAATTTCTTACAATCCAATTTCCCCCCCCCCCAATTTCTCAAAATATTTCTGGACATTACAAACTTATTCTTTAACACATTTACTTGTTATAACAAATACGATAATGTCATTAAAATTAATTTTATATAAAGTATCTTTAAGCAGAAAATATGGTTTACGGTTACTCAACAATATTTTGCTTGATTCTTGTTTTTCGCGGACATTTCTTTTATGATAAGTAAAATAAATAAAACCAATAGATATTAACGTATACAAAAAAGTGTGTTTAATCACATTTTTAATAATATTTAACGTTTATGAATTTAAAGTCCATTTTATGAACTTTAAAAAGTAAATATTTAAAGAACTTTCGTTATAACGAACTTTTGTTAGTAAATTTAGCAACTTTGTTAAACAGAGGTCTGACTGTATTTGACTTTGTTTCACCAATATGCCATGAATCATATCAAACTAGGTGAAGTTGGAATTATACGAAGTTAAATATCATTAAGATATGGTAGAGGTCCGACTGTATGTCACTATACATACGCCATTCTCGATGATTCATATCTAACTTGGTGAAAACTGAATATTCATGTAGATTTCTAAACCATAACTTAAACTCTTACTTGTTTAATCAATAATTTTTAATGAATCATTTTTAATGGTTTTCTTTAATGATTAACACACAACAGTTACAAATAATGTCTGTCTCCAGCCAACACAGGACGAAGAATATTTCACACGAAGACAAAAAATAGAATTAATAAACGACATCTTAATGCGCATATCACTTACAACAAAACACTTCAATCATAACTGAAACTTTTACAGCAAAATCAAAAATAATGGAATAGAAAAAGTGTGGTGATGCCATCTATTGAACAAAATAGCAACCACAGCAATGAAACACTATTGGTAATTATACACTGAACATATATGTCAAGGCAGAGAACGCCATCCTAACCTCCCAACACCCAAGCCAAGTCAAGTGATCCATTTCCACATATGCGCAGTCTCATCCTAACGGACTTGGGAAAATCTCACCAGTAGACGACGGAGCGAGCGAGACAGTTGCTGCTGTAAAGACGTACGCCGCGATGTCACAAGACGCGAGACCAGCTCTCAATTTATCCTATGCTATTTACTTTTGATTAACCTCTGTAAATACTCGTAAATATTAGTATCTTCAATTAAATCATTTTAAAATGGACCGCTTAGCTCAATTCCTGAAGCTCGTTGAGTGTGCTGACTCAACATGTATACACTGAACACTGAATGAAGATAAATATCACTCATTAAGAAAATAGAGAAGAGCTGCGATACTGTTGAATACCACGGCAATATACAAAATCGACTTAAAATAATGGAATGGTTAAAGAAGATATGAATACACTTAAAATTTAACTTGTCTTCTCTCACTACTGCACCACTGTCGAAACACGCTAAAGAATTGAACTTTATATTAATTCTTGTATATTATTTCTACTTGGCGGTTTTCAAACTGGGTGAGCGGTACCCTGGAGTTCTCCAAGAGTAAAACCACGGGTGCCGTGGTGAAAAAAGTTTGAGTTGCTATAGATCTACGATTGTATCGCACTTATGTTTGCTAATCTGCGATGATTCATACCAAACTAGGTGAAATCGGTCGGAATGATACAAAGATAAATATCACCCATTAAGACACTTTTACGCTTGAGTACATTTTCATTAGTCGCTTCACAAAGATCACATATGCCCTGAATACAATCCTCATCAGTTCATTTCTCGAACAAACGATCAGTGACACATGCATAAAATTCATTGTGGATGAAATGTGGACAAATACATTATATCTGAGAATGCAAACAGAGGAAACGAATCCCATTTAACAGAGTTCAACGTCATTTCAGAAAAATTGAGTGCATTGCAAAATTTATAGTTGTTGGTAATATTTCTAAATGTATTTCTTTGGGATTAAAATGGGATCTCTTCAATCAAGAGTGAGAACAGTGACGCTGAAGAATTCGGAATGAGGTCAGCCACAAAAGCGATATCCATCTTTAAAGAAACTGTTGTCAAGGGGGAAGAGAAAAACATTAATTGTTAAAGGATCGGCTTCGAGGCAAGACAAATGATATAAACAAGAACTTTTTGTGGGTGAAGAAATGGATGGTTTAACGGTCGATTTCGCTCTCAGTGCAAAAAGCAGAATGAATGTATTCTAGCTCGAGGAAAGTTATTTAATCAGGAACAAATAATAAAGTTTGGCCTCAAAATTAAGTTAATTTGAGTTAACAAAGGATTTTAGAAATGACAGATTTTGACAAAAAAAATATGATTTTTATTTATTTTTTAACAAATGTGGGGTACTTGTCTTTACTAGCATCTTACCACACCATTGATTTATTACTCCTTTTATTATGGGAGCACCATGTATAGAGGGATACATTTCTTCCTGTGACGGGATAATAGAAAAATATAACGAAGCCTTACTCGGGAATCAAACACAAAACCATCGGGTGAGAGCACAATACCATAACCACAATACAACCCGGCAGGTGATTCTGAAAAACTTAAATTATACGTTTTATTATTAAAAGACTGTCGAATAACATGATTATTTTACTTCACTGAAACATGTTTTTTGTTATATGCCTTCATTTTAAACTTTTAAAAATATTAATAACCAGTTTGACGATTTCTGTATAGAATTAGTCATTTAAAAATACTCCTGGTGTAACATGTTTATGTATTTCTTTTTTAAAATTTGAGAGATTCTCGATTCTCTGTTTTTGTCATTAAATTAGGCATGTTTTGAAAATCGCAAAGTATTTTCTCGATATAGAGTATTCAGTACCATAAAGCTGTGTAAAAATTTCCTAAAACATCGTATTATTTAAAATAATTGACTTATATAAATAGTATTTAATATAAGTAAAAATTGATACCCAGTTTTATTTCTATAGAGATTCAAAAAAATAAAATGAAAAAAGTTAAAGCAATTGGTTAGTGTGTTGTGTACTAAGAATATTTTTTAAAGAATATTACAATTAAACTTTTATCACACATTCTCGTATTTTAACACTAAACATATCATATAATGGGTCAAATGACCCATAAGATTTATGTAAAAAATGCGATGGGAAATGAATTAAAAATTCTTATTCTTTGTGTTTGCAATACATGAAAATTGACAATATACAATTTTGTTTAGTTATAATAAAGTTTATTTGTCTATTTCCTTCCAATTTTCATATTTCATACATTTATAATCAGAAAAATTAAAGTCCGGTCATTTGACCGGCTATGGTAGAAATAGGTATGTATTCAGTGTTGGTATGTTTAGTGTGAATAAAAAATGATTTTCCACTAATAGACCTTTGTGTCTTATATGTTCCATGTAGCAATGATAAGTACTATTCTTATTATATAAAAATATCGTTAAAGAATGAAAATACAAAAAAATTGAAATTCAATATCTCTTGACCCTTTAAGCATAAAATAATTCGAAAAACATTCTTTTGAAACGATAAGACTTTTTGAGCTTACAGAACATAGTACATTTCGAGAATTAAACTTGTAGCAGTTTTCTTTCGGTTCGTCATGAAACAGAAATTTCTACTCCAATTAAAATCCAATTTTTACAAGTATTTTAATAATGCTCGAGTTTCAAAAAAGAATTTAACTTTGTCATTTGAAGTAATATATTTTTAAAATAACATTAACAATATAATAAAATGAAAAAAAAAATGAAAAACTTGCAACATAACTTTTGAAATACGTACACTAGAAATTAAATTCTTATACCGAATTCAAGAACACCTGTTTTATTTTGCAAAACAAAACCTTTAATGGTATCTGGCATTTTAAATTATTAAACACACTAAAACTGATAAGAAATTTAAAGCTTAAAATAGTCTTTAATAGGCTATAAAATAAAATAAATTATTGGTCGCATTAATATAATTGAGGTTCACAGCATTCAAAAGATAATTAGCTTCTATTTTAAATAAAAAAACAGTTTTTAATTTTCATTTAGAGTATTTAACTTTTAATATATATGTAGTAGAAATTAAATATTCATATAAAATTGAAGTAAAATATTAATTTATTCTGTAAACCTAAATCTTTAAAAATATCTGAAATTTAAAAATTTTAAATCTTAAAAACTGCAAAGAAACTGAAATTTTTTTAAAAAAATTCGCCTTCATTATGCTATCTATAGTATTAATATGATATGGATTCACAGAATAATTAGCTTCTACTTGATATAAAAATTTAGCTTCTAACTCAAAAATTTTAAAAGTTATTTTGAGGGTAAAGGAATTTTGACATTTTTCACTTGGTGCACATATTTTATATTCATAAAAAATATTTAGCTTCATGCAAAAAAAACTAAATAATTTCTAACAGAGCAGGATTTTTTTCTAATTTTATTTTGTATTAAAAATGAACTATTACAATGACTTTCCAATTCAAAAGGTACTAAGTTAACATGTTAAAAAAAACTTTACCCGTTACATATCCCATTAAGTATTATATTTTCTCCATGAGAAGAGTAAACACGAAAATTAAATTGCCTCTAGTAAATAGCGTTCATTATTGTCATTTTCATCGACCCAATAATGACAAATTAGAATCAGGCTCGGAGATCTTGCTATGTTGAGATTATTGAACTGTGAAATGGGAGTGTATTAATCATTGCGACAGGGTAAAGTAATTACATGTATAAATTCTAAAACTTCACATAACGATTAAAGTTTCTGTTCAAATAAGACTATCATTGCATAATAATGTAAACCAACAGACCTGGAAATACTATAATTAAAAAGACGGTACATTTATCAGGAATTAAAATGGAACTTAATACAAAATTCATATTGCATTCATGATGATTCATTTTCTCTTAGATAACTTAGTTAAAACCAAATATCACGGAACATGAAATGTTAAAATTGAATAAACCAAATGGACAAAATTGAATGAATAAAAAATACTTAATCAAAAGTTATTTTAATTTCCTTCTTTGAAAATTGTCTCCGATTTCCTAAATTATAAAAACCATTCAGCTTTATCTTTTCGCCTAGGCTACAGAATTTATTAAATAAAATCTTCGGTTCTTATCCCTTACTTTTGTCAATGTTTATCATTTACTTGAAAATTTAAGAGCTTTAATGAGACCACTCGTTTTGCTTTCAGGAGCAATTTCAGTAATTGATGCAGAAATTAGGCAAACAAGTCCTACGCTAAACTCTGTTTAGAATCAGATTACAATCAGCTTAATGGAAGGCAGTCTGAAACATCAGCAGCTCTATCGAGAAAATTTGTTATTTTAGAGAGCGGAGGTACGCGATAAGAGCGCATTTCTAACCATAAACTTAAGGTGGAAATTATGCGATGAACAGAAAGTTAGAACAGCAGATGAAGAGGGGGGAAAGCTATATTTATTAACATTTTTAATCCATTCTCTAGAAAATTCAACTTAAGAATATAAATCCAAGAGTTTGAACTCGTCCAACAATCGCATTAAGAGAAAACTGCAGTTTTCAAAGTTTAGTTCCAAAAAAGATAAAAAATAAATCACGACTACAATTAAAGGACATTTACGATATAGAATATAGTAACTCTCTTGCCAAGAAACTAAATTAAAATGTTAATAACTAGGGATTAAGCATAAAATAACTTCTACTGTACTGACCCAGAAATTTATAACAATTATCCTCTGTAACGTCACAGGTCCAGGGTAGTAAATATTTTGGTAGTGGTCGAGTGCATTACTTTAATCGTCTCTCACAAAGAACTTAGGTTCACTTCGAAGTCAATGCCGCCCCTCAGACTTGCAGGGGAGAACTGAAGTAAAATATTAATTTATCCTGTAAACCTAAATCTTTAAAAATATCTGAAATTTAAAATTTTTACCTTTATTATGCTATCGACAGAATTAATATTATTTGGATTCACAGAATAATTAGCTTCCACTTGATATAAAAATTTAGCTTCTAATTTAAAAATTTAAAAAGTTATTTTGAGGGTAAAGGAATTTTGACATTTCTCACTTGGTGCACATATTTTAAGTTTATAAAAAATATTTAGCTTCATGCAAAAAAAAACTAAATAATTTCTAACAGAGCAGAAATTTTTTATTTTATTTTAAATTAAAAATAAACTATTACAATGACTTTTCAATTCAAAAGGTGCTAAGTTAACATGTAAAAAAAAAAAAACTTTACCCGTTACATATCCCATTAAGTATTATATTTCGAATGCAGAGCGAAGGGAAAAACACACTCTCAGCTACAAAGGAACAGACGACAGAGAACCCCATAAAAAAAGGAAATTAATGGCAGCAACCAGGTTGTTCATATGCGATAAAAATGAAGACTTGAATGATGGGAAATCTTTGGTAAAAATACGATGAAGAAAATGTCCCGGGCCTCTCAGTAATAATATAATTACTGAGCTCAAACTATCTCAGTAATAATATAATTACCTCTCATTTCGACTGACTTTAATGCGGGCAGAAAAATACAAGCATTGGCATAAAAAATATAATTCTAACTTGAAACAGTAAGAAAAAATACGTATTAAAATAATATTCCAGTAGCATTTGTGATGTTACACTTCTTTCAAAATTATATACAGAACACACATTCTTTTGAGAACCAATATCTAGTTGCAAAATTTATTTCGACATAGATAGTTCTCTCAAAAGACTGATTTTCCAGCATCCTTCCCCCCCTCCAAAATAAATAAATAAATAAATAAATAAATAAAAATAAAACTAATAAATAAAATTTATTTGTTTGTGTGTTTGCTTTACTTTAAGCGTCAAAGATTAAGACGATATTACCTGGTTATTATTTAACTCTGTAGATCAGACAGATTTGTTATCGTTTGTGTCTTTCAAAGAGTTTAAATTTTAAGGTCTGAGATTAAAGCTTTTACATGTGATATTTTAGAATCATTCTTAACACAAAAGAAAATTTAATAGTTATTACATATTAAGTATTTAGTATGCTAAGCACTGTAAGGGATATAAGGATATAACGGGCAGACTTGAAGTTTTGTTCTGGACTTATCTTTTGGTAAGCAGTAAGAATTCGGAAAATGTTAAACAATTGAAAATACGTGAAATTGAAAATAGCTGAATCTATAGTATCAAAAGCGGCAGATCAATGTGTTCTTAATGGATTAATTACTTTATTCTCTGTGAAATACACCATCAAAATACAAATCCGTGAATGTATTTTATTTTTATGATCTGTCTGACTAAACCCACAGTAATATTTCTATTGAGAGAATATTTTTTATGAATTTTTTCAACTTTTCATACAAATTTTAGCTTTTTCCCCGAATTAAAATTGAAATTTCTGCGCACTCAGTTCAATACATTTAATTTTCTGAAATTTTAGTTTAACATGAAATAAACGAACGTCATCAGATATACTGTTTTCAAAAGGTAAATGTGAGCGAAATTACACCTACATAATACCTTTTCCACTTTTATTGAAGGTGCAAGTTTACAATACCATACATTTGATAACATATCTAACAGTTCCTCTTGTACCAATAAAAAAGAAATCCGTGCTTTCTCTTTTCTTTTATCTTTTTGCTTTGTTCACTGTTCAATTCCAGAGTGTTCCAGAGATGATAAGGAGGTCTTGGATGAAATCGATTGCTAGTATTTTTGCTCCTGAGTTTGTGACATTTTTTTTTTTCGCCTCTGCTTTATGAGAATATTTTCTTTAACTGAAGAGGTTACTGACCGCATAACCAAGAAAAAAGAAATAAAGATTCCATTTTTCAAAGAAAAGTTCCATTTGAAAAGTACTATAGACGTATTAAAAAAAGACCTAAACTTTAAATTTTTTATTAGAATAAGTGCATCAGCAGCAATCTTCAGAATCTTTACAGAATCTGTACACAGAAAACATATAATAACTGCTAAAATAGTAGGATATTATTATAGAAGAGAATTTAAGAATATCTTCATAAGTTATAAAGATATCCTTAGATAACCATTAAAGCAAAAATTTCTACCACACTTGGAAGAAATGCTCATTTTTTCATGGATATACAAAACAATACGTCTTTCTAATATGGCTTTGTTATTGTAAACATACGCTCGTGCACACACACATATATATGTATATATGTATATATGTATATATATATATATATATATATATATATATATATATATATATATGTGTGTGTGTGTATATATATATATATATATATATATATATATATATATATATATATATATATATATATATATATATATATATATATATATTGGGTATTTTTTTTTGGGCTAAAAAATAACGTTTAATAATGCCAAATGTGTATATGTAAACTACATATGTTGTAAATATATGAAGTATAAATTTATTTATTATATTAATAATCTGTTTATATTTGCACTTTTTGTATATAAATAAAAAAAAATATATATAATGTATGAAAAATGTGCAATAAAGTATAAATATAAGTAACATAAGTAAAAGCAATAAATAAATAATAATATATAACTAAAAAAAAAAATATATAATGGTTTTTTGTTGGGTTTTTGAAAAGAAGTTTTTTTCTTAGAATTTGTTTTAGAAGCAAAATTTTAATAAAATTTTAATTTATAATAAATGAAAAGAAAACCTAGTCGACAGTCTTTTTTTTGTTAACTTGTTTACATTTTTTTTTGAAATACATAAAAAACAAAATAAATAAATAAAAAAACGCTTATTATCTTATCATTAATAACTTAAGATGTTTATGTGCAAAATAAATCTAGTGTAAAAAAATAAAGCTTTAAATAATCTTTGTAAATTTTGTGTAATTTGATAGGATTCCTAGTGTAATATTTTTAATAAGGTTTTAATAAAATTTAATTTTTAAAAGACAAAAAAAACTGTCAAGACTGTATAAAATTGATATTCTTAATTTAAAATTACTAGACAACAATTTTAAAAAAACAAAATAAATAAAGTTCTTATCATTAATAACTTAAGATGTTTATAGTGTAATAAAACAAAGCTGCAATAAAAATCTTGTAAATTTTAGTAGGATAAAGCTTTGATATCCTATTTTTCTGCTATTTGATCAAAAGGTGCGTTCAAAAATAGTCAAAATTCAAATTAAAGGTTGAATACGTAAAGGGATAAAAATAAGGTAATTATTTTGAACGGAAAACTGTAAGAAGCAAGTATTTATAGTGTAAAAATTACGAAATAAACATTACAATATTATAGCAAAACCAATATAGTAGTATCAATCTATTGGCCTTCTTATATAAGGGGCCAAATATTATATTCAAATAATCGGTGGTACACAGCACACCGTATGAGAACGTACATCAAATACATTTAGATCTTAAACGAATGAGTAAACCATAACAACATTTTATACCATTAAGGAACAATTCGTATTTTCAAAATATACATTACACAACCCAACAGGATGAGAGAATAATTAAAAGGATAAATTATGCGACATTAAAAGACGTATATTACTATAAAAATTCAGTCTGAAAGAATTTCCAGTCATTATCGTGATATTTAAATATTTGAATCCTGGACACATTTTTCCAATCTGCAGAAAAGTTTATACCTCTATTGGACTTGTGTACGTTTAAATAGAAAAACTTACTAAATGAATAAAACGGATAAAGCTTTCAAGTAACAGAATGTAAATGGAAATTAATTACTGACGGAATGCGCACAACTTATCTATAACAATCTCTTCTTATTTGAACATCTTATCGTTACCATCGTTGCTCAACCCCCTTCCACCAAGGTTAAAAGATACTAGAACTAATTTTCCTCCATATGACGATATGAGATGTTCACATTTGTAACAATAATAATAATAATAAAATAAAACTGCACACATCCCGGCTGTGTAAGATAAGTCCCATTTCTCCCAAACAAGGAACTGTTTTCCATTTTTAAATCTCGCGAATCGAAGTAAGATTTCGCAGAAAACACTTTATTTTACTTGGATTCCTGGCAACACACCAAAAAAATTTCTCGTGACGTCAGAGCACCACACACAAAGATTATCAGCGCGATAAAAGAATTGAAATATGGATTCTCCTAAACTTGATGTTTTAGGATAACACAATGATTCATTGTGAAGATGCTTCAATTCGTAACACACTTTAAACTGCATAATACTAGAAATCGGACTTGATATCGGAAGTTTTATTAGAAGAATGTTACGTCATGTAGTCAGCCTTGATTTTTCATCTTGTCGAACATTAAAATCGAATTCAACAGCGATCTTTGAAGTCAGCAATACTAAAGATGTGCAACTGTTCTTTGTGAAAAACCAAATCCCACGTTCAGATCATGTAGGAATAAATTTCAGGCGATTCGCCAAAGAATTTAAGAAAAATTAATTGAAAATACAATGCTTTAAGTCTAATGAACGATTCTAAAGTATATCTGGTCTACAAACTGAAAATAAACATGATTTACATTTAACATAATGGAAAAAATAAGTACCAGCTTTAAATATGCCTGTACATTAACTATAACGCGGTAAATGCTATTCTAAATTAAAGTATTTAAGAAAATTTTTCCTGCAATAGCTAAAACGGTAAAGTGCTTCGAATCATACATAGAGAAATGAAAGAGTATATCAAAATATCTATTACACATCATAGACAAGAGAGAATATTTATGCAAACTACGGCCCGTGGGTCGACTCCCGCCTGACTGAAGGCTCTACTCAGCCTGTAGTAAATCAATATATACATATAATGCTTATTTACATAATGGGAAAATAATACCATATTAACGACTTGGATGTTAATATGCAAAGAAAAAATCAGCTTAACGACGATATCTCGTTTTATATCAGGTTTGAACTAAAATTTCACATGTTAATAAGCAGCTAGCTATAAACGACTTCCTGATATCCTGTTCTCAGATTCAGTTCCCTCAGATAATCAAGTCAAACTTAAGAGTTATAAAGACTCCCTAAGAAAACTGTATTTTCAGTTCAAACGTAAATTTCAATGCCATAATTGCTATTTTCAATAGTTTTCAACGTAAATTTTGAAATAACGAAGCCAGAATTGCAGCTAAAATTGATTGATACCCAATGTAACAATACTCTCAAGCAATTTTTTCCCATCGTAGTAAAATTAGAGAAAGCAAGAGTCACAAATTTATTTCATGGCTAGGAAATTGGTGTTATCATCTTATATATGTTAATATGTGTTTTCTACTATGAGGTTTAGGAAATATTTTAATAAAAGCAGACTTACAGATAAGCATTTAATCCCTTTTCAAAATCAGTACACCGTAGTTCGAACTTGAACATGAAGAATTTTTTTAAAAGCAGATTTGGTTTCATTCATCCAGTTAATACTCATATTGTAAGAGTATTTATATCCTGTTTTCGAACAAATTATAATGTCCCGCTAAATC
This sequence comes from Pardosa pseudoannulata, assembly GCA_032207245.1. Taxonomy (NCBI): domain Eukaryota; kingdom Metazoa; phylum Arthropoda; class Arachnida; order Araneae; family Lycosidae; genus Pardosa; species Pardosa pseudoannulata. Next base: position 174,942,816 of record CM063505.1, on the reverse strand, counting down.
TTTTTCTTTTGTTTTTAGGCCTGTTTTAAAGAAGGTTGCATTTTAGTATGTAGTCACAAGTGGAGGGGGCTCTACTTTCCCAAGCAAACATCCAACAGTAGATCTACAAGGAGTCATGAAATTATGCGCTAAGTAGAAGACATTAAGTACTCTCAAAAACAATAAAAAGGTACGCTCAAAATCCTCACAGAATATATCCAATTACATTGAGAAGAGGAGAAAGACAAGGCAGACTGTAATGTTGTTTACCAGCTGAGGGAATCTAAACCAATTTCTTCCAGTTTGGATATGGTAGACTCATGTAGTCATCCAACTCTTTCACAGTGCCTTTTCCTGTCCGTAAAACAAATTAGCATCCCCTTTCAATTCTTCACATTAATATGTTATATACATTCTGTAAATACTCGAATGATCTGGATAAACTGCTGTTCAAAGTTTCATAACTGTGTTAATAATTAATAAATATTGTTAATTTAAACTTACTTTACTGTTTCTAGTTGTTTTAGATAGTCTTGATATTAGTTTTGCAATGAATAGAATCCTGAATGTTTGTCTGATTTCTCTCTCTGATTATGACCAGTTACTTAATATTAAAGAACGCATATTATCTAGTGTCTCACTCTAGCTACTCTATCACCATCTTTTATAACACGAAGTCAAAAGAAGAAGCAGATGAACGGTGTATCTGAAAATTTAGATACACGAGTAGTCAACATAGATATCCCTGCTAAATAGAATGAGCACAATTTATAACAGCAATTATGTAAAAGAAAAAGGCAACTGACGGAAAGAATGTCGATCGATCGCGAACGTTAAGAACTTGTGCTCAACATTTTTCTGTCTAACTTCCTCCCAGTCGAATAATCCGTGTCTAACGACCGGAAATAACTTGCAACTGCCGATGCTACCCCAATCGAAGGATTATTAAAATGGATTTTTTTTCCTCCCATCATGGAATGCGGACAGAATTGTCAGCCTATTTCAGCCATTAAAAGACGGTATAATCAGGAAGCTCTCAGATGTACCTCGAGTCCAGAACTCGAAATCATTTCCTTTGCTATACAAGCTTTACAACAACTGGAGAGATATTGGGAAATTGTGAACAAGGAATCGGTGATTGCTCTTAAATTGAATAAACTGGGTAAAATAAGATGCCTGAAACGCTATCTGATTATTTCTCCAGCTCACGTGCTCTGGCGACAAATTACTTAACTGTTACGTTTCATTCACAAGCTGTAACTATTTTTTAACGCAGAGGTTTGTTAAGTAGTTTACTTTTACTACATTACCAATTTTCTTTTCTCAATTAAATGCAAAGTTATCTAAACCAGCGGTGCGCAAACCGTTGTCACGACAAAGTTTTTGTAGGTCACTAAATACAAAGAAATTTATTTAACGATAAAAAATATCTAGTTTTTCGAGAAGTATTAAGTACAAGCAAAAAATAATAAACTAAAGTACTTTTTAAAAGTAGACATATATATATATATATATATATATATATATATATATATATATATATATATATATATATATTAATCCAGAATCATGAAAAAAATATTTCAAACAATGGGGGGGATACATAGAACGCAAATAAAACAGTTTCTGCACCACTGATCCAAATTTGTTACCTTTTCCGATCGGCTGTTTAATAAGTAAACAATTTATACATAAAACAGATTACCATTAATCGTCAGAATTTTTATGCTATATTTTGAAGTAACAACCGTGTGAAGCAATGCATTTGCATCGACGTTCTGTTCCCTTCTTAAACACACTTGAAATTTCTCTTTTTTATGACGGATCACACCAAAGTCGTTTAAATGGCTAACCGCGATTAACCCATGGCTCCAACCAATGGTGGGACACAATTCTCTGTTTAAACAGAGATTCATCGCGGTTAGCCTTTAAAAGACTTTCGTGAAACACGCCCTTAGAGCCAGTCTCACCAAAGTTGTTAAATGGCTAACCGCAATTAATTCATGGCTCCAACCAATGGTGGAAAGCAATTCTCCGTTTAAATATAGATTATTCACGGTTAGCGTTAAACGACTTTGGTGAGACCGGCCCTAAGAGTTTTATAAAATCTGAGGCTAATTGGATAGTCAATTTGGATCGCTACGATTACTTTTTTGATGCATGAGGGTTAGCGAAACCGGGGATTAATCGACTGTTTAAAGTCGATTCTGAACGCCTAGGAACATACATACTAATTAATAGTTGAATTCGAACCAACGAACTTCTTTTCAATGTGGCTCCTTGCATCGAGGGTCACATAATTATTTATTTAATGTACTTAAAAAGTCATGCAATTTATAATATGCACCCTAAAAAAGGCAGTCCAAGCTTCCATTTAATTTTTTTTCAAAAAAGCATATGAATGTAAACACATTCGGCAAATAGAACAGCCTTATACACGCCAGTCAAATATTAAGTTAACAGCAAACACTCGATTTAATTGTTAGCAAACACGTATGGCTACTAAATTAATCCATAATATATGTTTTTAAATGGATTAAATAACTTTTTAAGTTCCTAGAAAAGAATTAATTACGAAAGACGTTGGAACAATAAAACTAGAACAGTTATAAGTCCAAAATAAATGTATAATTCAAAAACGACAAAGGCATTACAAGTACAAATTGATATTTCAGACTTTGTTTCTCAATTTCCACAATCCAAAGTTTAATAGAATGAAAATATATACAATAAAAATATTTTTTTTTTCAAAAGTACACCCAGTAAAGTAAAATACAATTTTATGTAAATCTTCATTCTACAAAATGGGATGGTAACCCCACTAAAAATGAAATAATTCACTATTAAATATATATATATTTTTTTAATGAATACCATTTGAACATCGGTCACGAAAACCGATTCGACAAGCGCTTAAAGTAGCAGTTAGCTGAAATCCGATAAAGAATTCAGCAAACTTTAATTGTTAAGAGGAGAAATCAGGTAAATGGAAAAATGAGAATTTAATGTGACGAAACATTAAATTCGGGATTTCAGGCGTTAATGTCTGTTCTAAGCTTTAATTTTTGTTCCCGTTAATGATAGTACAGGGCAAGATGAAAGAGAAGGAAAGTTTTAAAACTTCCATATAATCTCAATAGAAAATCAATTTAACAAAACACGAAAAAAAAAAAAAAGCCTCAAATAGAAACATTTCAGAGGGAATAAGTTCTTTGAAAGGTGCTTTCAAATTTTAACATCAAAGGTTTTTATAACAGAAAAAATGATTATGCCTAGTTATGATACTAAAGGAAGAAAAATACATAAAAAATATAACGATCTATAGGTAATAGTAAATTTAAATTAAACCATTTTTTTTCTATTGTTTATTTAAGTTCAAAGGAAAATTTATAAATTCGAATCATTTATCGCTGTAGAAAGAAAAATATATTGTATTTTCCTTTTACTTTCAATGATGTATGAATATAAAGTTAAACCCGATTACAGCGCCAACATCTGATCTAATAACAATTTGGTGCTGTAATGAGTTTGGTGGTAAATCGAACTATGGTGTGTTTGTTGGTAATCCACCTATTATAAAAGTAAGTGTACAGTGTGCGTGTCACTAAAAATCAAAAACGGGTCCGGTGCGTTCAAGGAAGTTATATTGTGTTAGCCCTATATCCCTTATCCATGAAGAAAGTTCCTGTTTTTGCCTGAAAGTTGTGCTGTTGACGATATAAGGGCTGAATGTTTCGCCCTTACACATACTACGGCTAAAAAAATATCAGAGTTCAACTCTCGAAAGATGATACAACAGCACAATTTGCTCAAAAACTTTTACTAGTATACTAAGGCACACATCCCTACTGACCAGACGATCGGCCTGTTTGAACGCAACATTGATTTTTGCAACACAGCCACTACTGAAAACGAACTCATCAACCAAATTTATCTAAACATTTGTTCACAACTATAACAATCCGAAGTGGCTATTCCAAAGGGCAATTTTGCCAACTAAAAATAAATTTGTCGACGATATCCTGGGAATATTGAAAAGAAAATTCCAAGTGGGGGAGATAATACTAAGGTTGGCTTCATTTGCCTAACCTGAAAAAACCCGGGCGGGTTTTTTTAAAATTGGGTTCTCAAAATCTTTATTTAAAATTCCACATATTTAACTAATAATAAATATATTGAATTAAATCTATAATATATATTTCATCTTTAACAATGATCCTTGATTTTGTTTAATTTGAGGGGTTCTAAACTGCTAGAAAAAACAAAAACTAAAAAAAAAAATAGTTATCTGTATAACAAATACAGTAAAATCTAAATTAAACAAAGTTAATAAGAATGTATGATGAAAAAAATAAGAATATTGAAGTATTACATGTGATAAAATTAATTGAAAAATGGACAAGAAAAATTGGGGAAAAATATGTATAACAACTGCAAATAAATAAACATGGGTATAATATATATAATTAATTCTGCTACTTATCATATATAAATTACAAATTAACTAAAAAAATATCTTCTGAATGCTTTAATAACACAATACTGCTAATAAATATAGAGCAATAATTTAATACATTTTATTGAAAAGAAAAAACTTCAAATGCAACTATTTCAAAGCCAACTTTTAGTATAAAATAATCGCATTCAAAACTAGTTTTTTAATGTTAGAAAAATTTTGTAATGAAAAAAATTATTTTAAAATTTCAAAATTTCTTTTAATTTAGACAAAAATTTCTTCTGCATAATTTAAAATTGATTTTTAAATTTTTAAATTTTAAAAAGTTATTAACATTTTAAATTTATTTTAATCATACAATTAATTATATATCCTGTCCTTTTACATAACAAAAAACCTAAATAGTTTTCAAATCCCCAAAAAAGCATTTAAAATCCATTAAATTATAGTAAAAACCCTGATAAAACCCGAAAAAATCCCCAAAACCCTGAAAAAAAACCGTAAAAACGTCAAAAACCCTGAAAAAACCCCACTGGGTTGGGTTTTTTCTGAAAACACTCGGGGTTTTGCCAACCCTGGATAATACACCAATGAATTGACACGATGGTAAATGTTGAAGAAAGTGTCACTTTTATCTACAGAATTTCTAAACTCTGTACAAGTACCAGGAATGCTATTACACAGCCTTCGACATGCAAATTGGATCTCCGATCACACTATTCGGAAATTTGAACTCACCAAAGCTATGTAATGGAACAAGGATGATCGTCAAACAGCTATCGAATAACATTAATCGAACTCATGACTCATGAAAGGTCAAAGGGCGCACAGTTTTATCCCCAGAAAACCAGTGATATGTACTAAACTACCATTCCAGTTTAAAAGATTGCTACTTCCAATAAAATTACCCTGTAGTTCTACAATTAACAAAGCGCAAGATCAAACTTTTAAACATGGCGGCATGAAATTCAAAGACTGCTTATCTCACGGTTAACTATACTAAGCTTGCTCTCGAATAGGGAATTAGAAAAATTTAGACACACATACCCTAGGTAACAAAATGAAAAATGTTGTTTATAAATAACTAATGTAAATAGTTACAATATGTTTTCAATAAAAATTTTAACCTCTTTTATTTTAAATTTTATCCTTTTATGCTAATTAACACAAATTCCCATATCAACTCCTTGATCGAAGCCGGGTACCCTAGCTAGTGTTGAAATAAATCGTTTATTCACAGCAGATGGTAAATTAGGTATTTACATTTATTAAAACACACATTACGATTTAAACATAATTCTTATTTTATTAAATCAGTTTTTGACGTGAATATTTTTCTCTTCAAAACTAGAATCCCGTTAGTCATTTCGACTCCATGCTTTGCATATTGTTGTATAAAATTCATCTAGTTAATCAATCTCTTAATATCTTATATATTTTCTAATACTTGTAGTAAATTATTACTGAAAATCTTTGATTTCGCTCCTTCAGTGTGTCAGGATTTTAAATATTTTAAGATATTTGACTATGCTTTTAATTGCAATTGGTTAGGAAGATGATTTTATAATACGGATAATTTTTTCTTAGAAAACCCTTCTATGGCACACAACACTTTTAAATTCCTACCCCAGTCTCAATACTACTATGTTACAGAGGAATACATAAAGCGGTTAATTCACCAACTAAATGTAATGTGAATTTTAAAATGAAATCTATTAAAATACCAAAACATTATTTAAAGCTTAAAACAAACTAGGGTATACTATGAATTCTATTTTTGAAAAGAAACATAAAGACAAATATGGTAAAATAAAAGAAAAGAATGGCAGATAAAGAAAAAAGAAAAATTCAGACAATTTTACACTTGCTGTTCTTGACTGGGAATACAGCTTGGAGTTGGCACTTTAACGGATTTCAAACATTGTAAATCCTATAAGATTTGTTCTCGCATTGGCGTTATAACAGAATTGGAGGTATATCAGACTCTAAATCGGGGTTTGACTGTATATATAGATTACGTAAAAAAATCTACTAAAATAAAAATTTTGCAAAATGTTTTCTGTTTTATCGCATCAAAAATATTTTTAAAAGATGTTACAACAGATTTACAGTTTCATCAACAGTAAATACAGCATATAAATGGATTTTTCAACCAAACAGAACTTTAATGGGATAACAAGTTTGTACATTAGATTGAATTCTAATAGGATCATAAACACTCCGATTATACGTCTGTATTCAGTAGCGAAAATGAATTTTAAGAATGCTGAACAGCTACGACAGAGTTTATTAAAGAAAATACTGCGAATGTTATAAATAAATCATGGTGAAAAATGATTATTAACGTAGATGGTACGAAAAGATTAAAAAAAAATGATTGCTTTTAAAAAACAGTAAACAGCTCCAGATGACGCGCTTGTTTTCCATTTTGCCAAAATACACGCAATTTCTTTATTATCACTTCAACAATAGTTTTAAAAGGTTCAATTTCTAGTTTCAATTCTACACTAGATAATGGTGGAGATGGTACATTACGGATAGATGTGGTAAATATACAAACAGTAATTCACGAGGAAAATGTTTTCAAGCGAACTATTTAAACATCTTGGGGACAATAGGATTTCTGCGTTCAGTTTCAGCTATGTACCAGTTAGTCAGTGCAATTACGCCTCTGTTTAAGCGTAACAATGAGCTTCCAATTATTTTCATTCAAAAAACAGGGTTTAAAATTAATCTTAGCGAGAAAAAGAATCCTGTGTTTACCTGTTCAGACTAGTCTTCCTTCGGTAATTATAGAATACAGTGGAAATACATGTATACGAAGTAGTCAGTTATACGAAGAAATCTTTCTCTGTCGGAATATCGTATAAATGCCTACGTAAAAATTATTTACTTATACATACAACCAGTTATAAGGAACGTTTACTTATACGAAAGAATGTTCGACTCTGTACATTTCCGAACATAAATTTTATTCGTTTATATAAAGGGAACACAATTTTTTCTCAAACAGACTTGTACTGCGCATATTAATATCCTCAATAAACAATATTATTTCTTAGGTTTTAACCGGAATCGAACTGACAGCTTTTGTCAATAGAAAGGTGCATATTTTCTATCTTTATTAGCATTTAATATTGTTTTGGTGTAAGTATTTTGTAAAGTGTTCGATGTATGTATTTATGATTTTAATGAATGCGGAAACTTATTATATTTAAATAATACAAAAAAATTGATTTTGTCGTAGTTTAGAGATATTAATACAAAGCTCAAAAACTCATTAAAACTGAAAACGTAAGGTCAAGTACAAAATTGTATTTCTTTTGTTTAATAACTTAAAAGTAAAAACTGTAAAAAAAGTAATTTATGGATATTAATAAAATACAACTTATCTTTAAACTACGTTTATTTATTAAAAAACAAGAAAAACATTACAATAATATTTTCATAGGCGGAAGAGACTAATATTCACAAATACGAAAAATTATCCTTTTCCCTCTGGCCTTCATATAAATTTTTCTATAGCATACTCATTTTGGCATTGCTTATTGTTTTCATTTCCAATGCAAGGGCATTTATGTCTTTGTAGCATTCGCCCTTACTAAGCCGATGATATATGATGGCCATTTTATTATGGGAGCAATATATAGGCAATCATCTTCACTCCCTTGGGAAAACAAAAACAAACAAAGGGGATCCTCCTAATTTAGAAGCTAACCGTGTTCGCTAAAGGGGACTGGGTACGTAAAATACGTTCGTGGTGAAAGTTCTCAAACGATATCTGTGGGGGTGGCACGACAAGCCTCTGCTTGGTCCATGCTTCTAAGTTACGAGGACCCAGCAGGGGTAATATTACTCGCGTCCGTAGCATACCTTAAGCTACACGTGCTCCTCGGTTGGTGCTAAACGAGTAACGGGTTCGCAGCCTTGTTAAGGCGTTAGGATAATGTCTGTATCGCCTGCTGCGTTGGAAAAAAACAATTTAGAAGCAGGGTTCAAGTAGAGGATCTCTAAGCTCAGCCTGCCGCCTCCAAAAGTATCGTTCAGAAACTTGATGAATCTTGCGACCTTAACCGATGCCCATTAATAAACTAGGCAGATCTTGGACCGGCTTGGGCCTCGAACTCGCAACAATCCGGTTATGAGATCGACACTATTACAGCTAGGAATTGCTTATCGAATCGTTTAAATTTCAAAGCACAACCTACCTATACCCGTAGTTGATATTTTGAACAAAAAGAAAGAATAGGTCTAACTTATCTTACCTCACTTTTTGTTCCAACTATAATCGATTTTTTTTTTGTGTCCCAGTGTGTTTATTCTTATCCTGGACAAAACGTAATAACATTTTTTTAATTCAGACAAAATGGCCGTAAACGGAACAATTTAAATCACATTAGCATGACAAATCACTCGATCGTAATCTACTTACAGCTTATTAAAAAACACAAAACTTTATATTTTATTGCAAAGGTAATATTATGAACATGCCTACATCTAACTAAAAGGTAATAATACATGTAGCGCAACTTAAGATTACAGCAAACTTCGCTAACAGTGCATGAAGGCCACAAATGATAAGAAAGGCTTCTTTATCTATCTGCGCATTACTGTAACCATTAGTCTTTATGACCATAGTGTAAATGTATACTTAATCTTTATTCAATCTAATTCGTGAAAATATATTTTTTTAAATATATAGCTGAAAATATATTTTTTCAACTGTGATGTAACGGAGACAAATCACAAATCATTGTTTCTATCAGCCAGGTGATATATATATATATATATATATATATATATATATATATATATATATATATATATATAATTAGTAAGACGGATTTCCCGATGGATGTTTCCAGTCATATCCCATAAAAATGACACTGTTTTAGTCAAAGACTTTTATTAGCAGAACGTTGAAGGACGGGTTCCTACTTCATTAAGGGCGACAGGACAAACTGAGGGGTCAGCTAACATGAAGTTATAAGTAAAAGGTCCTTAACACCTGGGTCAACGTCTCAATCAAAATCTCTGTGAAAATCTGCCTCCGATAGCGTGCATCTCCTTTATGTTTGGGAATTTCCTAAATTGGTCGCTAGGACAATATAGTGTTATAATTGGTTACACCCCCTACTCTGAGAGCGTGAACTGTAGCCTCAGTGGTCATTTTAGGTTAGGGGTTGAAAAGAGAAAAGCAGAGAGACGCCGATTTTTTTCCCTTGACTGAAGATTTGAAAACCCCTGAGAATTTTCTCGGGCCGTCTTTGGCGTTTTATACAAAATACCTACATTAGCTTCCCGATCTAGTTAACTTTTCCTTACACACAGACACACACATATATGTATATATTAAAAATTAATATTAATACATATTAAAATTAGAAATTTGATAACTTCAATGCTACAACAAGTATAAACTGCAGGAATAAAATATTCCCATCCTGCTTGGTTAAATTCTGAAATATTTGAATTATTATTTTACTTCGCTTAATATCTTGAGAACAAAACTTTAGGATTTTTATTTTTATTTATTTTGTAATCATACATACCCAATTTCTCAATAAAAGTAATAATCTTAATAAATAGAAAAAGCATTCTGTAATCTGCCATAATTTTCTAAAGCATGAAAAACGGCTGACGCCCAAGATACTGATGTGATAAATATCGTATATTCCTATGAAAGACTTTCGTCATTATATTAAGCCATACGTAAGAAGAAAAAAAAAGCCATAATTGATATCCATTCTCGGAAAAAGGTGATCGTAACTCTTTGATGAATTTGCAGGTTCCTTTTCACGAAGCCTCGTGAAATACACCGATGGTGCTGAGGCTCATTATTCTGAAGAATAAATCAAGCTGCATAGCCATTTATCTAGATGATTTCCCCTACTGTGCGATGAGGCTTATAAAGGCACTCTGCTGCTGCACGATAGTTCTGTTTCATTAACCTCTACGATGGCATCGGTACCGTTTGTTTGACACCGCTGTGCATTCGCTCGATAAATTAAAATTTTTATAATTTACTACTCCTCAACTTTAGATAATGTAAACAAAGATGTGTCATTATCGGTTTAACAGGGAGGCAGATGTTATTTCCCTCGCTGACCTCATTCCTAATTTGGAGGAAATAATGTCGTGGTGTAAACTGCTATTTAATCAATACTGTCACGTGCTTTACTTCTCTCTCTTTTTTTTTTAATCAGCTGCTTTTCTTTTCCGCTAGAGAAACTCGCTTACTCGAGAAAAACCGACATGCATACATTAACAATGCTAAACCTTACAACCCATTGATTGCACTAAGAAACGCTGCAATCATATATGTGAACGTCCAAGAGACTGCAATGAAAATGTTTCGCAAAGAATGTATTAGAATGTCAGCGTGCCAGTCATTTCGCGCTCTGATTGGCTCTGAGGAGGAAGAGGTTTATCACAACTGCTTTCTCACACTTCAGCAAGCAACCTTTTGGAATCACATGTTTTAAGCATTTCTACCTATTTTGGAGAGTATTCGTTTATATTATCCGTGCAATTAACGATCACGAGTTCAGAAAAGTCCAAATATTCAGAGATGTGACTGCGTGAACTCTATAATTACCAATTTATAATGTCGTGGAAAATCTAAAATAAAGGTAACGGCACACTGAACTTTCTCCTAAATTTCTCTTCTCAGTAAACGCTTCAAAACAGGTTGATAAAAGCTAAATTATTAAAAAATTTAACATTTCTAAAACAAAGGGTAGTTTTCCAGGAAATTTGACTTGGTATTTCTAAAGTTTAAAGCTTGAAATTGCTCTTTTATAGAAAAGGGGAAAAAATGACGAAATTTTCAGAATTTTTACCTTGGTAGTGGATCTGAGTAAAATTTAATTCTACAGAGAAAAAACAAAGAAGAGAACAGCAATTACTTTGAGTTTACAATCTAAGTTTCACAACACCGCGTTATTTAATACTTCAAATCCATAGTCAAAATGTATACTTCTGTGAAATCTGAAGACCGAAAATTTTCACGAATACAAAACTTGTTTTACTTCGTATAAAGTATTTTTGAATAATGTCAAATATAGAGAATAGCAAAATCAATTAAGCCATCCACTTAACAATAACCCAACTTCTAACGAGCGTTCTACTCTAACCAGCTATTGAAACTAACTTAGAAAATTCTCTCTCAATTACGGGCTTTCTTTATTGATTTTCGCGTCGGGGGAAAAAAGACGCCGTAACCAAGTCAGGGATGTCGAAGACTTCTGCCACGCAAGAGCAGAAAGATAGCCAAACGAGTTAGTCTCTACTGGCAACGAGAAGACGCGCGTCAAAGATACGATAAGTTTGACAAGAGTTATTGGACGGAAACCGATCAATAAATAAGACTGCAATGGGAAGATAGACAAAGAAAAAAAAAAAGCTCAACGTTGTTCAGGTTGGAGATTATAAGGAAATAGACATATGGCGACGCTGGGGTTTGGAGGACTTTTCGCCATTTCTTGATATCAAAAGTTAAGCGAGACAGCAGTGCGGCGATTACAGTCCTCAACATACGCACAGAAAAAAAGGGTGTTAAGTTTGATCTTTAACTAGAAAAGCTTCATACAGTGAAAAGTAATAAAGTACGTAAAAAGGCCAAGAACTTATTTGCAAGGGAAACACGATGGACCATAGAGAAACTACATCAGATTGAGGAGAAAAACTAAATTTTACATAAATAATAACATATTCACGAGTGGTAAAAATTTTGCATATCTAAAACAAAGGACAAGCAAAAAGAATAATATTCTAAAGCTGGATGATGCACGTTTATACTAATAAAGAACGATTACAAATTTAATGACAATCAGTTCAAACATGAAAGCACTGAAATATGAATATACAATAAAACAATATAAATATAAAGAAGAAAATATAAAATATCAATAAATAAAAAACAATTGAATTATGTAAACTATAGTTCTCACCCCCCTCTTTCTACTTAGAAAATTCTCTGCAGGAATAGAATTTGAAATGACACGAAATCACGTCATTGTCACGAATGTGTTAAAATTATCAATCATCGCTCACAGGTGAAATACCTATGTACAGCAGGTTCCTTCAATCTGGATTTTGGAAAATTTCTCAAAAATTTACATGAAATTTACAGGAAATTACATGAGCTTATTTTACATTGACCTATAAACTGATGGAAGTCTTAAAGATCATTTTACATTCTGTGATTTTCCGCGGAAACCTTTAGAAATTTCTTGAAACTTAGGCTAAAGAAAGCAGCTGAGAATGAAGTTTAAACATCCACTCTGTACAATTAGATGTTTTACCTGAGTACGATGTTTGATAATATAAAGTTTTGTAGTTAGAGAAATAAAAAAAAAAATCAAACATCAAAGATATTTTGAAAGTTAACAAAATATAACATAAAACCCTTTTTCTATACCCATCTTTTTCATCTATAGGAGACTTATTAAAAAGACAGAAAATAAGAAATTCAAGAAAGGATATAATGTAAGCATTTAATAATCTTCCGTTGCTTTAGATATTTAAAAAAAATTCCAAATGATCCTCCAAATATGTAACGCATTCTTTAGAAACATTTTTTGCGAGTACAATGTAAAAAAAAATAAAGAAATGAACCAAGGAACAACTTTAATAATATAAACCCACAACCCTAAAATAAACATCTAATTTACTTAAAAGATATCACAAAAAAAAATCCTAGAAATTCCTCCTGCAGTAATTAAGAAAATATTTGATCGTATTAAAGCTTATGAAAGACTTAAGATACGCAGTCTGCATTCTGGGTAAAACGAAGTTCCACTTAAAATACATGAAAAATAATTCCCCTTTCTTTATGCAAAATATTTAATTTTTAAAATTCACCAACGTAATATATTTTTCTAGCAATAATCTATAAATTAATTCACGATACATTAATGCCATTCAATATTCAAAAACAAACAATTGCGTCTAATTATTACAGGTAAGGAAGCCTTCCACTGGATAATTGTGTTTTCCGTCTGACGAAGAATTATTGTCCTCTCAGGGGAAGATCGAGATTGCATATTTGCAAAGCAGTTACGAAATAATTAAATTTACGTAATCACTACATGCCAAATAAAATCTATTACATTGATTAACGCAGTAGTATTCGGGAAAAAAAGGCGAGCCAATCTTGCGAAAATGGAAATAGCCCTGTAGGAATATTTAGTTTATCTTCCGTAAGGTTAGAACACAGATTCAAAGTAAAGGTTACATGATAAATTGATCGTTGCCGTAGTATAGTTAAGATGCTAAAAATAATAAATGAAACATTTTGTTTATTTTCTTTCCACTAACTCTACTGTTTTCAGAGATTCTACGATTCTCCTAAACCTTTATTACTAGTTCAATTACTTATATTTATTTTCTTCCGAACAGAACATATCATACTTTAACTTCTAAGGATGTATTATGTGATATAAAATTAGAATCTCCATTGTTCATTTCAATTAATTTTTAACTAGCCTTAATATTTGTAAGTGATTAAGGCAGTGCGTTGTATAAAAATAGTGAAATAGATCCTAAATCAATTATGATTTACAGGATTGAAAATGCTAAGAGAAGAAATTAGTGAGACTACACAACAGTATTTAAATGCAAATGAAAACCACTTTTTATAGTATAGATAGATAATTTATCGAAGTGAACAAATTCAGTTTTCAGAGTTGAAAGTGACACTTCTCTAAAGTAACTGCGAATCCCGTTAAAATTAAAAAATTTTATACATTATTATTTTATAATGTTTTTACCTAAATGATATGAAACTGAACAGGTAGCAAATATTTTCTTTTTAACTGTTAATTTTTTCTGCCTATATATATATGTAAATATATAATTTTCATTTAAATACATTTACTTGATAATCCATTGCTTTAAAACGTAATTTTAAAATTAGTTCATTTTTTTAACACTCTGTATTAGAATGCAAATATTAGACTTTTACGCTCAAAATAATAAAAAATAATTTATATTCGTTATACGATTTCTTTCACAAATGCAATTGATTACATTATATATTCACAATATGCAACATTTGCAACATATGCAACATAAAACATACCATCACTTAATACATATCTATTTCTAACATAGTCGGTCAAATGACCGTACTTTATGTTTCCTGATTGAATATATAAAATATGGATATTGGGAAGGAAATAAACGAATAAATTTTATTACAATTAAACAAAATTGTATGCTGTTAATTTTTATGTATTACAAACATAAAGAATATGAATTTTTTATTCATTCCCATCGCATTTTTTACATATATATAACCGGTTATGGTATGTTTAGCGTTAAAACGCACACACACGAAAGAATATTACCAAATCATGTTGGTAACTAAATAAGAAAATAACCTAATTTTAAGTGCTAAACATTAAAAATTTAAAAATAAATCACAATTATTAGACTAATGTATAAGAAGAGGTAATATTTATTTATTTACAGCACGAAAAATTTCATGGGGTTATTAGGAAGAGTTTGAGCTAAATAATACAAAACTTTAGGAGGAGTAGGGCAACGCCCTCTGAAGGGTATGGAGTAGGGAAAGTGCGTTAATCGGCCATACTTTTCCGTTATTTTGTTCAAGGATGCCTGTGGATTATGATAAAAACTGTATGCCTACCCACGCTGATTCACCGTAGCGCTTTGGTTTTTATTCAGATTCTTAAGTTTTAAGTCGCAGAAAACTTACTTGTATTTTTCTGCATTTGCCCCATGGAATATTCAATTAGCAGCGAAGGATTTAGAAGGGAGCTAAGCACTTATCCCATTTTAGTTTGGTTTGGAGTGCCATGGTCTACTTTTTGCAACACGAAGGCTAATGAGACAACATACTATATAACGGGTCAAATGACCCATAAAGTTTATGAAAAAAATGCGATGGGAAATGAATTAATAATTCTTATTCTTTGTGTATGCAATACATAAAAATTGACAATATACAATTTTGTTTAATTATAATAAAGTTTATTTGCTTATTTCCTTCCAATTTTCATATTACATACATTTATAATCAGAAAAATAAAGTCCGGTCATTTAACCGGCTATGGTAGAAATAATTATGTATTAAGTGTTGGTATGCTTAGTGTTAAAGCGGATTCCGAAAGGTTACAAACATCCATACCACTGTCTTATCTCATTTTGTGGACTATCGATATATAAATAAAATAAAGAAAAAATAAAATAGAGAGGGTATAAATAAGGGGAGAAGTTCATGTATCACATCCTTTTTATTAGCTAAAGGTATAGGATTTCCGAGTTGACATTATCTGCTTACATTGCTTTAGTTTTACAAGTTCTAATGTGCTTTCCAATGTGGTATAATGTGAAAAATCCAATGAGAATCAGGAAAATGATATAAAGTTGTGTGCGACACCAACACCCGTTTCGCTAAAATAAATAAACCCGAATCTAGGTACAGAGCTATCGGTAACACACAGAAAATATTAAAGCAACAACAGGGGAAAGGGGGAGGTCATTTCTTCTGTGTACAACTGATGATACAGGAGAAACACAATATTTATAAGAAAGGAGCTGGAACTTTCATTTTACCCTCTGACAGACGATCGTTTCATTTTAATCAACTACAGAAGTTGGAAAAAAAAACAGTGAAATGCGTAATATCGAAAATTTGAATTCAAACTTAATAAAGGCGTGAGACCAAAGCGCACGAGAGGAAAAAAAAAACCTCAAGATAAAATGTTGCTAAATTTAAAATGAATTTCAACACTGTTTTTCAATATTTCATCCGCCTGATTAAATTTTCATCCCCTTCTCTGCCATTAGGATTCGAAATGGTCCCACTAGAGGATTAACATATGTAAGAAATTGTTCAGGGAGGGAGAAGAAAAGTATTAATACTTTCTCCCTCACCCCATCACGTGACCTCACGATGTGCTGAAAATCATTAATCATTAAGCAAATTGTTGGCAATCCCATCATATCTCAGAAAAAATGGGGGTGGGGGGAGATGAATCTACCAAATTGCTGCTTCCTTCCGTGAGCTCGATTCAATTCATCAAATTACCTTTTTATTCCTCGCAGTTCCGCGAGTTTACGAGAAAAATGCGAAAGAAAGAAGAAAAATATCTCCCATTTAGATGCTTTTTTTCCCCATCTTCTTGCTTTTCTACGTGAGTTACAGCTACTTCAGTCGATGAGGTTAAAATAATCAACTTACTGATATCAGAAAACATACTATACGAAACTCGCCTTTGTTTCTCCTCTTCATCCGCAGTTAAGAGTTCCTACTTACAGAAAGGAGAAACAGAATGGACGTTTAAGGTTAGTTAAGATTCTTCTTTTTCTCCTTTATAAGACTATTAAGATAATGATCATATTCGAAACTATTTCTCCTACTTGCAGATTAAAATGCATATTTCTGATAGTGTTATTTGCTGCAATTAAGTTCGTTTTAACTAACAGCTTAAATTTCTGTTGTAATACAACTTCAGTAAACTAAAATATTTAGGCTTAATTTGATAAATATTATACATGTAAAATACTGCATCAGAAATTAAATTAAAAAATTAGATATTAATAAAAGATTTACTTTGATAGCCTTGAAAAAATACATTGCTGTCTTTAACAGAAAGCGAGAAACACATAAAATGACCGTAAATATATGAGATCTGCCTATAATCGAAATTAGGAGCTTCCAAACTCTTAAATGTTGTGACCCATTTCTTAAAACCTAATTTATTGCGTTCCACTTCGTCCTCAACGTAGTGGATTTTTAAAATTTTATTTCATTACTTGGCTTTCGACATGAATCGCTTGTTCAAGTCTTGTGCAAAATTTGTGTTATGTTGATACCATTCGCTTGATAATTTAAAGACACTGTCACATTTTAACAAATTGTGAAAAGTTACATAGATACTAGCAAATCTGAACATTAACAATTTAGAAACTGAAAGGAGATGAGTATTTTATTAGAATGGACAACAGAATTTGTCGCGAGCTCGAGATGATTAGGCTGATTTTAGTTTTCCTCGATTGGCATCATAAAAAGAAATGGAGATGAAAACAAAATGGAGCGGAGGTTGTCACCGACGATGTCGAATACAATTATGTTTGAAGAATAAAAGCCTTTAGAATCTAAATTGACCCCACCTTCTGGTTAAGACTTCGAAAAAATAATATATATATATATATATATATATATATATATATATATATATATATATATATATATATATATGAGACGGACTTCTCGATGGGGGTTGCAGTCATGGCCATAAAAATTATACCGTTTCAGCTAAAGACCTTTATTAAGATACCGTTGAAGGACGGGTTCCCACTTCATCATATGGACAGGACAAACTGAAGGGTCAGCTAGCATGAAGTTCTATGTACACGACCCGTAACACCTGGGTCAACATCTGTGGGAAAATATCTCTAGAAAAATCTGTCTCCGACAGCGTGTATCTCCTTTTTATTTGGAAATTTCCTAAATTGTCCGCTAGGGCCATGTAAGTTTATAATTTGTCAGGACCCTTCTCTGAGGGCGTAAACTGTAGCTTTAGTGGTCAATTTAGGTTAGGGGTTAATAAGGGGAATGCAAAATGACGCGGGAATATTTAGCCCTTGATTTAAGTTTTGAAAACCCCAGAGAATATTCCTTACATATATATATATATGTGTGTGTGTGTGTGTGTGTGTGTGTGTGTTCGTCATGTGAATAAACTCTAGAAAAATGTCTCTCAAAGACTGTTTCATTTAGAGAACAGAACAGAATTAACAAGAAAAATTTCCTAGTCAAAGCTATGGGTATCCATAAAAGGGTAAGACCTAAATTCAGGTATTTCGAGTCATTAATAAGAAAACTATTTTCCCCGAACAGGGCAACATGCATTGGAATTATGAATAAAACCAATACCAACCAGGAGGGGAGAGTCGTGCCAGTAAAGAAAGTTTCTCTCAGTGTTGCATTTGAAAATAGCCCCGATTTTTTTTTATTCTCAGAACTGCTTGGGAATGTTAATCCTTATGCAGACAAACCAAAAGGCATTTACAGAGACTAGGCAATAGCGCTATAAAAGCTCTTTTATTTTTTTCATCATGTACTGGGAGAAACGTTGGATACGTCTACAACTTCAAGAATAGAATTGCACTGCTATGAGAACGTTAAGTGAGTTACCATTTGACTTTTCTTCTAACGAGAGACATCCTAAAACACCACGTTTCCTATGACTGTTAAAAAATTGAGGCCGCAACTTTTGTATCAAAAATGCATACATCTGCATGCAATTTGGCAAGAGTATTTGGTTTTTTTCTCATAAAATTGATATCTGGTTTAGAAAAAGTGTATGAAAGTCCTAATGTAGCAGATATAAAATCAGAATTTGGATTTAAGAAGCGAGGAAGGGATCTAATCTCAATAAATCCCATCGATTTAATATGGATGGCTGCGAAACCAAAACTTAAAAAATAGAAAAGTGAATTTGGAGAATTGTGAGAAATTTTAGAGGTTATAAATTTTGATAAGTTTAATCGCAAACCACGAAAGACTGATTCATGATCCATAGTTTAGGGAACAGTGATCAAAACCAATGCAAGACTTTAAATGTATTCCTAAAAAAAACTATTAATTTTTTTAGATGAAACTCTAATATGGTAGACGACTGGTGTACTTACAAATGCTTATTTTATTAATCATAGAATAAATAAAATTTGGGTAAAAGCCTCAATAAAATGCCCCTAGAAATTATTTAAAAAAATATTTTGTATTACTCAAATTTTTTAAATTAGTTTTTCCTTTTATAACTTATCAAGTGAATTAGTGATTATCTCATTTATAATTATTTTTCATGCTAATATGAATTTATGACACAAGTTTTATTTAAATCTCACTGCACGTCTGAGTAAGTCTAAATCTTGTAATCAATTTTGCACTAAATTTTCTGCTAACTTCCCGAAATCTAACTGAACTTTTCAGGTATAAATAAGAAATTAACATTTTGTTGGTAAATGCGTTATTCTGAAATTCCTTTTTAATGAATGACAAGTCTGTTTGTTAAATCAATTCTCTAAATTTTAAACAGACCAGAGTGATAAGAAATAAAAATCAACAAATCTGTACTAAGCTGGCAGAAAGGAAAAATTCTATCAGGAAACAAATGGTGAGGCACATACTAAATGTTTTGAAAGGTAAAACATATTTTTTATAATGATTCTTCTACCAAATAATGAAAGGCGAGTATAATTTACCGATATAACGAAGGGTTACTGTATTTCTATGGGAAAGCTTTTAATTACAGTTTAATTTACCACAAAAAGTGTGAATAATTTTTCTATTAAAAAATTTCAATTTCACAATTGGTCATTTTTAAGATAAATTGTAGCATGCGGTAACTAGGTCCTTTAGCGCCCGTGGCAAAAAACTGATTTGCGCCCCTACCACCCAATAGTGAGAAAATATATAAATGCTTTTTTTCTATATCATATATTTAGAAAGAACTCAAAGTATTTTGTTAATTCTTAAAATGCTCCTAGTATATTAATTTTTAATTTTTTCTTCTATATTTAATTTATTAATACTTAGAAATATTTTCGAACACTCTAGAAGTATTATTTTGTTGATAAACTGGATAATTTATTTGAGGGGAATATTTTTTTATTTGTACGTTGAAATTTCATAAAAAAATGATGATTTTCTAAATATAAATTTAGTTTTAATAACTTAATAAATTCAAAATTTAAAACGAATACCCGAATTTGTATAAAGGCATATTAGAAATGTTTGGTAAACATTTTGTAAGAATCTATAACAAGTTTAGTCTCTAGGAGCATTTAAAAAAAAAATAAATAAAATTTATAAAATAGTAATTTTTAAACACATTGGATTTAAAAAAAAAAATCTTGTTCTATAGTAAACAAAATATTTTCAACTTTTCCTTAGTTCTACTGGGGCGAATCGTCTTCTTTCGGACCCCATTTTCCTCACGGTGCGGCGCCTCTATGACTGATGCGCCCGTGGCAGATGCCACCTTTGCCAAGCCCTAGTTACGGCCCTGCATTGCAGTACCATAATTTGAATTGAATATATTCATTAGTATAAAGGTGTTAAAATTCGCTCTTACTGGTAACTATAAAAAAAGCTTATATTTGAAGTTTTTTTTTTCTCTAGCTAAACAATACGAAATCCATAACTTAGTTAAACATACAGTAAACATTTCATTTTTCTACACCAAAAATTTTTGTAACTAAAAAGAATCGAATTTACAAAAAATTAGTCCATGCCTGAAATTTATATTAAAGGGTATCAGTATCAGATCCTTTAACAGCAGGGTGCAAAATGTAGTTACTGATGACAATGCCTAGTTACATAGAGTGATTTTACAAGATAAATTATTCACACAAAACTTCTTATACACTATTAAAAACTGTTATTAACACATTGGTATACTTCATAAGCAATCTCCTGTGATTTAGACACTTGCGATTTATAATTAATTTCAGTACTCTTTCTGTCAAAAAGGTTATCTCTGGAATATTTCTAAATAACCCCAAGGTAAAAATTTTAGAAACAAAAAAGGCTTGTAAGAACTAAAAATCGCACTATATCGAGTTAAATACGATCGTAATCTGAACACCGTTGTAAGGCAAAGGCTTTTATAAATCGCTTAAATGATTTGTCATCGCATAATCACATTCCTAGAAATAAATTAATCCCTTGAAGATTAAATTTTCATCTTTAGCAGCATTAAATGCTGTTGAAATATGTAATCGCACTCATACTTGGCGACTTGACTGCTTATTATTATTTAAGTAATAGCTTTCTCGGACATACGAGGTTTTCTTGAGTTGATCCTTTTGTTTTTTCATTGGTTGTGTTTGATTAGTTTTGTCTTGTTCCTGTAATTTGATTGGTTGGGGTCAGGATCTTTATAAAACTATAAAAGCCCAATGTACCTCGTATTTTTATCTTTATCACCTTTATTATTATTATTTTAATATCTTTAATAAAAGGTGTTTTGCTATCTGCGGCTCTTCATTATGCTTCAACAAATGCAAACTAAAATAATCAGCTGTAAATACGGTTTAAAAAGACTAACAATGAAATTTAGTTACATAAACCCATTTCCAGACAATTTAGTAGAAAAATAAAAAAATTTTAAAACTTTTCGGCTCTTCTCTTCAAATACTATTATTTTAAAATACCTACTCACCACGTAATGTATCTTCAAATACTTACACTGACCATGAAATACAACACAAAATTGCAAATCAAAATTTCTTACCTAAAAAGAGAAAGAAAAAATAATTTTAATTAAATAGTAACGTTTAATTTACGTATCAAATCAAAATTTCAATAATGTAACTAACTGAAAGTTGGTTATATAACAATAACAATTAAAATCAGCTTTGGCATGATTTAAATCAGTTGATTTAAATCATGATTTAAATCTTGATTTTAATCAGTTGGTTTTTTTTTAAATCATTAATTTAAATAATTTTTTTTCAATTCTTTTAAAACTTATATTCCAGAGACAGGAGAATTGGGAATCAGACAGCACAGAAATACCAATAAGTAAATAAGTGTAAATAGATAGCATGTGCTTTCCCAGAATTTAGGAGTTGTTATCAGAAAGTATGTAGTAGGGGTAAGTACAATGACTAGTTATGACTAGTGGAATTCATTTTATGTAATGGGAGGTAAATAGAGTTTTACAGAAGTTGAAATCCAGTTTATCTACCAAATAACAATAGCCGTGGTTTCATCTGCTAGAATAGAAAGACAGTTTTCTTCTTTTGGTATTGTTCATTCCAACCTTCGTAACAAATTAGGAGTGGATAAAGCATAGAAACTAGTGTTTTTATTGAAAAGTTAAATCTATAATTCGTTACTTAAAAAAATATTGAAATAATTGTGATTTTTTTAAATAAATAGTTTGATTTAAATGAATATTTAATATGTTCTTTAAATTTACATCTTATTTAGTTTTCACTATCCAATTACAAAATAATAGAATGTATTTAGATTAAAATTTATAGATTTAATTTTAGGTAATCAGTGTGTAGGATATACTAGATAGATAAGATGTTACTTATAACAAACTATTCCATGCATATTGCAAAAAATATAAAAACACAACAATAATTAAAATTAGAATTAAGAAAAAAAATCAAATAAATCTGATTTAAATCAAAAAAATGTTATTTAAATTAAATAAATCTGATTTTTTTTTATTTAAAAAAAACTTTTTTTTCTAACCCTGACTAAAATATAGTAACACATATAGTAATGACTACTTTCATATTCCATATAAAAGTAGTCATTACTATGTTTTTAAATTTATTAATATCGTACATATTCTATCAATTAACCCATCCACCGACCACCCTCCCCACCTTTTTCCCTTTCAAAACAGTCACCCTTTTCGTACATTCCAGGCGGAACTTACCGTACCATACTAGAGTTGCCGGTTTAAAAGTTGTCAGGCTACTTTTAAGTTATTTTCCCTGCGAGGTAAAGTAGTTCCGTTAAGCAAAATTAGTTTCTTTCATTTATTATCGCTTTGCAATATTTTTTTTCCTCAAAAGTGTGTTATACGAGTGCGAACGAGAAGGAGTCGACAGGTCCGTTTTCTAACAGGAATTCGCTGTCGAACCTCGGTCGACGCGTCCGTTCAGTGGGTTAATATTATATTTTATCCCAAGAACAAGCTTCTAAAAGATTAATATTCAAAATACTTCAGTAAATAATGTAAACAAATTGTATAAAAAGGAGAAGCTAGCCTTAATTTATACTGTTAAACTGCATAAAAAAGGAAGAAACTTTTGTTTAACCTTTTAAATGCCATATTATGATCTAAGTTCTAGTAATACTGATTCATTAAAATTTCGTTTGGATGCAATTATATAGAGTAGAGTAAAAAAAAAAAATATGAAAAAGTAGGAATGTAGCAGGTTTTTGTACGGTAATACTAGCGTATTAAACTAGATTGAAAAAAAAATACATCTAATTTTGTAAATTGACACATGTCTGTGTTTCCTTTAAAGAATTTCAGATTAGTTCGCTTAAAATAGGCTTTTTCTCTATATTCCCTATACTCCTTATTTCACTACATTTTTCACAATAAAACTACAAGTTTATGCTATAAGTAAACATCATTTAAATGAGTCTGATTTGATGTTCTATATTTGGGAAGTTGTAATGATTTGTAAAAAGTGTAACGAAAAGCTCGGGTTTTTTTTATAAATTTCTGTACGATGCAAAATTTATTTCTAGACCCTAAAAATCCAAGCTTGTCTACATGTTAGTAATTAAATTTTTTTAGAGTGCAGTTTTAATGAAACCTTGTTTATAATTGAATTTTCAATTGTTTGTTCTCATATGAAAACATGGTAATACGGGAATTGGTTTCAGTTAAACTTCATGGACCAAAACCTCTCGTTAAGAGATTCCATCAAGCATAAATATATGGGATGACTTGATTTAGAGACGAGAAATTTAAAGAATCCTGTTTAAAAATCACTGATACAAAATTAAAGAATTACTACTTAAGAACTAGCATATAGCCCGTCATATGACGCTATCAGTAAAATTTTTAATTTTCCAGAACTATAAAATACACTTTGAGGCTGGCAAATAAATGGTTTGTTTTTTGGCTGAGAATTATCTGGTACACGCTCAATAATTTGGTTATCCTCATACTCCTTTAAAGTCTCCCGAAACAGTAAATGCAGTTTAGAATGAAGTTGAATTCATTGAGAAAGATAATTCAAAGTTCTCTTAGCTAAATCGAAATTATCGTTACGTTCTTCCTTTTTTTTTTTTTTTTTTTTTTTTTTTTTGAAACAGTAGTTATGGACGTAAAGGAATGAAACTACCATTTCCACTACACCCTGGAGGTAGATGCAATTTGTTGTTAATACCGGTGATAAAAATTTTATTGCAACAAAAAATAGTTGATGATTAAATTTAAAATTATGGCATATGTACCTAACCTATTATTTAAGCCAATTTATAAAAGAAAATTATTTACGTAATATCTAAGTTCAGTGATAAAGCGTACGAAAACAATGCAGAGGATATTTAAATAATTTAAAATAAGAAAGGATTAAATGAGATGGTTAAAGGAATAAAGTCATAATGCTAGAAAAAAATGTTGTTTTTACATATTAATTATGTGTTAAACTAATAAATTTAATCGCCTGCTCCAAACCGGGGAAAATAAGGCTTGAAATAATGGCATTAAAGGCTAGAAAAGGGGGGAAGGGGTGAATTTCGAACGTTGCTAACCCTAAATCAACAAAAGTCCAATATGGATGTCTTTATCCATTCCAGGTACAACCGCTGCATAAATTCGAGGACAGACGGACAGATAACTTAAGCTTTTATTATATAGGGGATGCTAATAAATTGAAAGGAGTTCATAAATTCAATAACAGAAGTATAACTGTATTATAAACGAGAATTAAAATTTACTAATTATGAAAATCAGAAAAATTTACAGAATGTTTTATTTTTTTAAGTAATTCTAAGATTTTTATTTTTTTTTTCAAGTTTTATATTAATTTTTATTTGGTTCTTTCAACCTTTTAGAATAAGATGTAGAGAGCTAAAGCCACTACTGTATTTAAAATTTAAGATTTCCTGATACTGTCTTATCCAATTATTAAAATTACCCTTTGCACGGCCAATAAGAGATCGAAGAATGGACCAATAGGCAATTGGAACATGGGATTAAAAAAAATAAATATAAGCATAAAATAGAGGCATCATATTATTTATGTTCTGAAACCTGTGTTGAATCTTTGGTAACTGGTGAACAGGAACGATTAATTAAATATATCGATTGTTTTTGTGTTCTCCAGAAAAAAAGATTAAAAAACTTTTATTTCGTCATTTTAAATTTTAAGAGTCTTTATGCCCAACTAATATGACTACATTGCAATCCCAGAGTAGATAATTAACAAATTTTAAGCCTAATTTCAGACAATGGGGATAATTTTCTTTTAAAGGAAAACGAAAAAGGAAATTACTCTTCAAGAGTGGAAACTTCGCAACTGGTGATGCTTGAAAAAAACTAGAGGCTCATGAAAATCTTAAATGAGCACACTTGTACACACTGATAATCCCCAGCGCGTAATTCTCGAAGATGATGTTCTAGGGGTAAAAATAGTTGAAAGGAGTTCATAAATTCAATAAGAGAAGTATAACTGTATTATAAACGAGAATTAAAATTTACTAATTATGAAAATCAGAAAAATTTACAGAATGTTTTATTTTTTTTACGTAATTCTAAGATTTTTATTTTTTTTTCAAGTTTTATATTAATTTTTATTTGGTTCGTTCAACCTTTTAGAATAAGATGTAGAGAGCTAAAGCCACTACTGTATTTAAAATTTAAGATTTCCTGATACTGTCTTATCCAATTATTAAAATTACCCTTTGCACGGCCAATAAGAGATCGAAGAATGGACCAATAGGCAATTGGAACATGGGATTAAAAAAAATAAATATAAGCATAAAATAGAGGCATCATATTATTTATGTTCTGAAACCTGTGTTGAATCTTTGTTAACTGGTGAACAGGAACGATTAATTAAATATATCGATTGTTTTTGTGTTCTCCAGGAAAAAAGATTAAAAAACTTTTATTTCGTCATTTTAAATTTTAAGAGTCTTTATGCCCAACTAATAAGACTACATTGCAATCCCAGAGTAGATAATTAACAAATTTTAAGCCTAATTTCAGACAATGGTTATAATTTTCTTTTAAAGGAAAACGAAAAAGGAAATTACTCTTCAAGAGTGGAAACTTCGCAACTGGTGATGCTTGAAAAAAACTAGAGGCTCATGAAAATCTTAAATGAGCACACTTGTACACACTGATAATCCCCAGCGCGTAATTCTCGAAGATGATGTTCTAGGGGTAAAAATAGTAAACAAGGGAAGAGCAATGTACTCGAGATTATCTTCTGAGAGTAACTGCTTCTCAGAATTAGCAACGGTTTCGTCAATATCCCTAGGGCTAGATTCCGATTAAATATAACTGAGTCAGCGGGACTACTATAAAAGAGAGTGAAATGACCCAAAGAGGAAAGTTAAACAGAATTAGGCAAAAAAGCACTTTTTTCCGTCAACATATCTTTGTATATGAAGGGCGCTTCATTCAAAAGATAAAGAAATCAAGCCCCAGTTCTGTTAATATTATTAATTTTTTTAAGATAAGAAGTCTCGGTAATATTCATTAGGATAATCTAATAGTGTAAGCAATAACATAGAATTTTCGAAAAGCATACTTCTAAACAAGTCAGGGTTGGCTTAATTTGCCCAATCCGAAAAAACCCAGGTGGGTTTTTTCAAAAAAACCCACTTGAAAAAAACCCAAGTGGGTTTTTTCAAAATCATTATTTAAAATTCCACATATTTAACTAATAGTAGAAATATTGAGTTAAATCTATAATATATATTACATATTTCATCTTTGACAATGAGAGTAGAATTTTTTTTTTTTTAATTTGAGGAGGTCTAAACTGCTAGAAAAAAAAAATTTCAGAGAAAAATAGTTATTTGTATAACAAATACAATGAAAAGATTATAGAAACAATTAAAAACCAAAACAACCATTATTTCTGCCAAGATGATGAAAACTGACGTCTTTCAGCCAATATTAAAAAGAAATAATATGGCTAAAAAAGAATTACCCAGAGGGCTTGAGTATATTTACAAGAACATAAACAAAGTAGAACTTTCTATATTGTATACAACTTATTCTAAATGTTATCCAGTCAGTGATATAGGTTTCTTTATCAGCTGTTATGATATAAGGGAAAAACTTGTTCATACAAACAATTGACCGATTAACTGTTATCTTGAAACAAGGGTATTTTAATATGATTTAGTGATATAAAATTAAATTAGTATGTAAAATTCTAAATAAAAACATAAAACTTTTATGAAATTGTTTTTAATTTTTTCCTCTTATATAGATACAAGTGTAATAAATGTGATTATTAAATAAATACTGATCTATGACAAATTAATTTATGCATAGGAGTATCGCATGCTTAGGGGTAAAATGACAAGATATTCTTTATTGATTGTTGATAAAAGATTGACTATCCATTATATATATGTTTCTTTACTCACATTTAAAAATCAAGATGTAAAAAACATAATAGTAACTGAAAGTCTCATTTAAATTTTAAGATATTTTATTTGTTAGAAAAATTTTAGAATATGTAAAAAATAATTTATTTTAAAATTTCAAAATTTCTTTTAATTAAAGCAAAAATTTCTTCTGCATAACTTAAAATTGATTTTTAAAATTTTTAACTTTAAAAAGTAACTAACATTTTAATTTTATTTTGATCAAGCAATTATATATCCTGTCCTCTTACATATAAATTATAGAGAGAAAACCCTGATAAAACCCGAAAAAAACCAAAAAACCCTGATAAAACCCGAAAAAAACCAAAAAACCCTGATAAAACCCGAAAAAAACCAAAAAACCCTGAAAAAACCCAAAAAACCCTGATAAAACCCGAAAAAAACCAAAAACCCTGAAAAAACCCACTGGGTTGGGTTTTTTCTGAAAAAACCCGGGTTTTTGCCAACCCTGAAAGAAGTACATTACTCTTCTTTCCATGCAAACAACATAAGATAACAACCTGGCTAAAAATGTTAGTATTAATTACATTATTAATCTCTTGTACAGCGTTGTACGATGTAAACATGGTTTTGCGAAAATTCTATGTTGTTACTTACACTATTAGATTTAGATTTAGATTTAGGGTGGGGCGGCCCACAAGAGCACCAGCACTGCGACCCAAGACCTATTTTACTGAAAACCCCCCATTTACTGGAACAAAAGAGTCCCAGCAACAAGTTAAGAAATATTAACAATGAGGAATTTCGGGAGGATTCGAACAGCTTAGTATTGTTCTGATAATTCCAGACTCGTAAATTCCAAAAATGTTCTCAAAAATGTAGAAAACCTGGGTCTATCATTCAGAAATTAATTTTAAAGTTAAGCGAAAATCACGTGACATCAAAACACTCCATGATTGGTTGTGACGTTATCGTTCAAGTTATCCAATATTTTCTTATTGCTTCTAAGCACGCACTATTTTCCGATTTTGTTTTAGCAAATTCTTGGAATTTTCTAGCTATCATAATTTATCTTTATTTAAACCTGAAGTTTTATTTTAAAGGTATAGATGTAATTTTATATACTTTAACTGCTCTAAATTAGTAATATTTAAACAAAAGCAAGCATTTATTTACCGAAAAAGGGTCTTCACAAACCCATAGAGATGATTTATATGATAATTTGAGGTTTAATTTCTCATCCCTTTTCATCGTATTTGTCCAGATTTTACGTGAATGTGAATCTTTGGAAACGCTGAAAAATATCTTCTCATAGCTATTAGTTGTTGTATTTTTACAGAGAGACACAATACAATATTTATAATATGATTTTTAATGAAAATGAGAAATGTGTGCTTTGACGTAAATTACTTTAATGTAGTAAATGTACATTTCAGTACAAATGTAGATTTCAGGAACTTCTTTGCGACTTTTTATAATCACTAAATTTTGGAAACTTTATGACTAATTACATTTTAATAAGAAAAATAAGATTAGAGCATCACATTCTTGGTCTTTTATAAAAATTTTTTGTTATTTATTCAGATTTTCTTTTTTCAACAA
The DNA here is from genome assembly GCA_032207245.1 of Pardosa pseudoannulata. Lineage (NCBI taxonomy): Eukaryota > Metazoa > Arthropoda > Arachnida > Araneae > Lycosidae > Pardosa > Pardosa pseudoannulata. The sequence goes on along the minus strand of CM063505.1, from coordinate 174,913,684 downwards.
CAGACTTTTGCTGTGATACACCATGAAAAAAGTGACTAAAACTTACTGTTTACTTAAAGAAGTGACTAAAAGTGATCAATTATAAAAAAAGTGACAAAAGGTGAGAAAAAGACAGAATTGCAAGCCTGAAAATCTAATCGAGTATTTGTGGGTTGGACTGAAACAGCGATAGAAATACTAAACAACGCATTTCCATCTGTATCATATTTTCCAAAACATAAAAGAAAAATATTACTTAGAAAGTAATTATCAATTTCACTAACATGATCTATTCACTGCAATCTAAGGAAAGGTTGGCTAACTCTGCACTACAGTGGTGTAATGGAGACCATCGGATGGAGAGAGCCAATCTTTTGCTATCATAACAGAGCATTTGAAAAAATTATTTAAGTTTTCACTCTTTAACTACTTATTTTAGTAATTTCACTGCGTTAAATAAATCAAGTGAATTTTCTGGACATATTCATTGCAATTCTCGCGATTGTGAGAATATGAATTCGATGAATATCTAAAGCACTAGTATTATATAGTTAATGGCTTAATTAATTTGTATTTTCCCAGCGCATTTTTAAGTTAATAAAGAGGCACTGATAAACAATCAAATTTATTTAAGTCCGCTCTCTTTAGATACTTTTGTTAAATAAACTAAGTGAACCTTCCGGAAAATACACTAAATATCAGATACCGACACTGACGCGGAAATACAAATAATAAAGAGAAACTGAGTAAAAGGAAATTTGTCTAATTTTCCTTTCCAAAATAGTTATTAAAACGACACACTCACAATGCACATTCATGATAAAGTCTTTTCAGATTCCCTAAATTTATCCTGTGGCGACCAAGCAAGTTTCTTTAAGTCTGAAATTCATCAACAAGACAATACGGCTGAGCAAAATCCAAGGTAAAAATGATAAGGATAAAAATATAACTATGTCACACTTCACGAAACTAAAGAGAACGCATGACCTTTAGACGGAGAAAAAAAAATTACGCTCTCACACACATAAATAAATTATAGCCGGTGCTTTTGACGTCTACATTTGTCTGGTGACATCAGAGGAAGTGACGAATAGCATATCAGAAAGCCGTGGGTGACGGCTATTGAGGAAAGGCAGCGAAAATTTTCCCGCAGCCTTCTCAATGGTTTATCCGAATTCCAAGTTCGAGAATCTTACAATTGAGATAGCAGGAATTATCTCAAACGACTGAACAATAATACTTAGGAGTATCTAACACAAGTGAATTTGTTCATCATACTAAGCGCTTTGAATTCAAAGCATTCTAGCGGTGTTTGTTACGTGTGACAGAGTTGAAACAGATCAAAGGCACAAATCTTTGGCAAAGATATTCTTAACTTTCAAAGTCACATTAATAATATTATGAACTGTCCAAGCATTTGTAATAAATTACACGCTACTCGGATTTCGTCTCTATGATAAACGTAGTACTGTTTAAAACTGTGTAGATAAAATCAAGCCCCGACGCATAAATACTAATAATTATTTACTCGCAGTGCCCGGTTATTAATTAAAAGATTTCTTAGTGAAAGTAAATTTTACCTAGCAAAAATTTAAAACTTATGCGTTAAGAACTAAAGTTATTGTTTCAAAAGTACAATATAAATACAATTTATACGTTTTGAGTATGCATGCGTATTTCCAGCTGAGCCTCTCGGTATTTGGACAAGTATTTTTATCTCAAGATTAGATATTTGGTTTACGTATTGTTAAAAAGTTATACGAAACTTTACCACTACGATTTTATAAAAAGCTATCTTTCTTGAACGACTTGGTTATCTTTCATAATGTGCATACTGATAATCATAATGCATAAGAAAATGTGTTAGATTACAATTCCTTATATTTTGAACTTTAAATTCAGAAAAAATATTTAAAACACAATTTTTATTTCCCAGTGGCTAGTTAGTTCTCAAGCTGTGGTTTAACCACAACGGTTACAACCGGTTCTTCTTTTCTTTAAATCTTGCACAATATATTATACGAAAATACTAAAAGTTGTACACGAAATACACAGAAATCTTTATAGTAACACCTCTAAGAGAATAAAACAGAAAGAGCACTCTTGTGCTTTAAAATGTAGAATATATCAGAAACTTTACCCTACTAGTCATAGCGTCAACAGAAACGTATGAAAGAAAACGACTGTTACCAATTAATGATAATTTTCAATCTAAAATAACATACCTAAAGTACAACAGCACTAAAGTTTTATCACTCCATGAATTAATTCATTCTCACTTTACTTTTTTATCGTATGGTTGAAATATAAATAACAAGAATCAACGAACTTTATATATATATATATATATATATATATATATATATATATATATATATATATATATATATATATATATATAATAAATTCTTTGGGAAATAGAATTCCTGTTTTGTTGGAGAGAGTCAAGATTATAGACAGTTTCGGAAAATCGTTTATGTAGTCCAGGCGTGTAAGTAAGGTAATTCTTAATGCAAATATTAAAAGGGTGAGTTTTCCTTTTTGGAGTAACTGTAGTGATACAGCACCCATACCAATGTCAAAATAAATAAATAAATAAATTAATTATTAATTTAAAAAAATAAAAATAAAAATAATAATAATGATAATAATAATAATAATGCCCTCCCATACGAGGATGGAATTTTTTACTGGGAAAATAACTTAAGTCACTAGGCCTTCGACCTAAACAGACCAGCTCAGTATCAGTACTAAATTAAGAATGTTTGCACATCCATGGTCCATCATAATAGTAGATATCAATTTAGGTACGACTAATATAATCATAAATAATTCCCCATATTAAAAACTTTATTTAAACTTTATAATAAGTACAAGCAAATTAGCATTTATTTTATTAAATATATTTTCACACATAGCGAAGATAAGCTTATTCAAAACACAGTCACCCTGATTAATAAATTAAGATAGGATTACATAAAAACTCGTTGGATTTAAGTATGGATTAAATATGAAAAAAATTTTCAGATAAAATGGCATATATTTAACATCTAATATAATTCTTAGAAATTTCTCTCTTTTTTTTTCATCATAATATTTTCTGTTATCAATGCTTATGGAACATTAAGACTTTCTGACAAAGTTAAAAGCACTTTTCATACATTTCAGGTACACCTCTCTGTTAAGGTTGTAAAAAAAACAACCTTTTACGCTGCAGCCATCTTTCCAGTCGTATATCATTCGGTGACATTATTTGTTAAAGTCTGTTTAGAGGCGGATAAGGATGACATCACTTTCGGGTCATTAAACGCATATAATCGATCGTTGTTACCAGAGAGCTAGCTATCCGAATGTTGGTTTCCAACATAATTCTCATCTCGTTTGTCGAAGATTTACCGCCAGCAAACATGCTGTCAGTAACGTGTCAGTTTACTTTTAGTAATATGCCGTCGCCGCGCGATCAACGAGATATTTCTTTGCATTTTAAATTTCCATGGTTACGATGCTTCATCAAAACACAAGTTCAGATGGCCTTTATTAAAAGAAAGCTTATAAGTCAATAATTTTAAAAGCTGATTTTATAACTAAGGATTTTTATTTAAAATATGAGCTCTTAAACGAAATGGTAATCGCGCAGTATAAAAATTTTCTTTGTTCGTCAAAGAACAGTATATGAAAGCTTAATTGATGCCTATGTGCTAAAACAGGGAGAGGGCAACTTGCTGTTGAATTTCGAGCTATTGCCTGCTTACTTCCGAAATTGTGAATATTTTTCATTTTGTATATCACCCTTAAAAAGGTTTAATACAGTGACCTAAGATAGTCTAGTACAGCAGATGGGGCTGGAATCACGTGGTGTGCCAGGCAAAACGCAATTATCTGGCAAGCACGTAAAAAATCCCCTGCATATCCCAAGAATGTTCGGGTTAAATCTATAGATCTTAATGTCATCCTCTTTCCCATAGGTTGGTAGGCGGGAGAGAGATATGAAATCAAGAGCAACTGATCTTTCACGAAGATGATTAAAATTGTGAAAAGATTCTCCAGAGTGGTCTAGAATGCCTCACCAACCCGTTACGGGCATCCATGTCAACATTACAAATCAGTATGTTGTGTGGGATGAATAGAGCGGTTTAGTTTAATTTAGTTTGGAATGCTACGGACTACATTTAGCTTCACGAATGCTAATAAGAACGGAGAATGCTTTTTAAGCTGATTCCGAACGACTACAAACATTCATGCCCTGAAGCAGAATGTGCCAAAATGTGCAACACACGTCGCATAACAACTGCAGAACAATCGCGGCTCGCGGAAACTTTTTCCTATCATATATATTTATATTATATATATATATATATATATATATATATATATATATATATATATATATATATATCTCGATGGTTTTCCCTAAGTAGGAAAGAATCGCGGAATTGGGGGTAGGGGATACAAGTTGAAGTGGCAGTTCCAAGCTTTATAAGAACGGTGAGAAAAATTAAATTTATGACAAGATATTTTTAAAGGAAACGACAAATTTGAAAGTACTAAGGTTTACTTGGAATTTCCGGTGTCTTGCCAAATTTGCAGGCAACAACCCTTTGGGAGAGTTATTTTTTGTCTTCCCTACACCCTACCAGTGTGATAGATAGCTCGCGATTTGCCTATCCTAAAAACTTCTCTTGCATTACTGTTTGGGCCAAATTATGAGTCCCATTTTTATCATCGTAGTGATATCTCAAAATATCTTATATCAAAAATAATTGACAGGACAGTAAATTCTATGTTATAATGTTATAATGCCTTGGTTTTAATACAAATATTTTTCTAAATTTCAGGTAGCACTGTTTTATTAAAATATTTTTAGTTATACATATTGGTAAAGATGAAAATGTAACACAATAGGAATAATATTGTGGGAGAGTAAATATATGATAAAGTAAATAATCTCCTGCAGAACATTTTTGATTATCTGAAAGCCTGTTGCAGAACATTGAAAAGTATTCTGCTGTGGGGCATTCATGCAAACAGCAAGATTAGAACCCACGAATTCTGGTACTGAAAAGCCGTACCCAATCCATTTAGGATTCGTTTAGCGGGAACTGAGTATAAATATTTTTTTTCCAATGCAGCTGGCAATATAGGCAGATACCTTTATGCCAAACATGGCTGCAAAGCTGTTACTCATTTAACATCAACCGAAAAGCATCTGTCGCTTAATGGCTATGGGTGTCCCAGCTGAGTCGTCGTAATTTAGAAAAAGGGATCAGGCAGAAGACAATCCAGACTTGGCCTGCTACATCCAGAGCTACAGTTTGAACTTGGAAGACATTGCAACCAAGCAACTATTTTACGTGCCCCACCCGCCATTAATGAATACGGGGGATTTTTGGCAAGCTCAAGTCTTGAAATCAGTCCTCCGATATACTTTAGAAAATGATCAGTCTTATTCAAATATATATAGAAATAATATAAAAAATCATTAAAGAACTGAAAAAGGGATTGGTAATTAAAAGTCTCTTCAGTCTAAATTAATGAAACAGTGCCGTCAAGTTTTACTAAACCTCTGAAATTTAATAAAAAATGGTGAGCCTCGTAAAATGTACTAACAAGCATTCTTTAATAATTAGCTCTCGAAATTCGGATGATAAGAAAAAGAAAGAAAGAATTGCGACGAAAATTGCAACCTTAAAAAGGTGTTTACCAGACGGGGATAAAAAAAACCCAACACGCGTGGGGCAATAGATAGAAAAAGTTTTAAAATCACTTGACAGATTAGTACTGCTATTTTCCTTAAGGCGTTTATTAGTTTTGCTTTCCTCTAAAGAAGGTTTAACTTTATTTATTTGGTCATCGACGAGAAAAGAATGCAAGGCAGATTGCACAACGAATTGCAGGCGAATTAGTGGCTTTGTGTCAACAAAGCAATCAAACGATAAATCGGATTATTTTCTGAATAGCCGTAAATTAGAGAGTCTCAGACGGAGAATATTCGTAATTAAGATGTTCGTAAGGCTGGTATTCCTAATTACCATACTCGTAAATTTAAGCCGCGCTCATTTCGTAATTTCAAACTGATATTCGTAAATAACATATGCGTAAATTTAAAAAGATTTAAAACTTAAAACGATTGCAGAAAGTAATAAATGGGGTAATCAAATCAACAGCACAATCAATGGAATCAAAATGCAGATTCTGAAATAAAAAGGATTTTGAGCGATTTGCCTTCTGCAACATGAGGGCTAATTAAACTGGGACGTACTATTTAATACGATTCCGAACTGTTATCAACACAAAAGATTCACTGTATAGTTATACATTCATTGTTTCTTTTGTATATATACATATATGTAGCGTGCTCTAATGATTCGAGCGACTAACTCAGAAGGCTATAAGTAACTAGAGGAACATTAATTGTTATGGAGCATTGTTTAGCAAACCACATTAAGAAGGTGAAAATCGCAAATAACACACACGGTTTCAAAGTCCCGATAACGAGTAAAATAATAACTGCTAAAAGATTTCTTTGATTAATAACTAGATTATAAAAAGTGGCGTGTGCTGACAGTAATGCACAGTTTCAACCGATGTAAAAACTATTTCCGGACGCTCTCGGAGATACGCTTTTAATGTTTCCGTCAGCGATGACAATCCGGGGTGTGAGACACTCTCGTGTGTCTAACGGCGTCCATAAACTGATTTAAGGTGATCCCATAATCATGTTGATTAAGATATGAAGAACATGGAGGCCGAGCAACAGGGTCTCATATGGCTACGCGGGTCCAAAATCTACACTTTTTTTTTTTTTTTTTTTCCCAAGCGATTTTTAACCACTAAGTAACGTGGTTTGCGACACTACGTTCCACAATAATGTTTGATTCTCCTGATGTCTCCAATCCTCTGAGTTTGCCGGTCAAATTTCAAAACATCATTGCATACATAAATATTAAATTATCCATATACAGTAGAAACTCGGTGTAACGACCCCTGTGGGACCAACATCATATGGTCGTTGTAACGAATTGAAAAATAATAATAAAAAATGAGCAAAGAGATGATGCAACAGTACATACGTAGAGAACACTTCTATTTATTTATATTTCCATTACTGAATTTTTGAAAAAAAGTCTTTGATTGATGCCTGTTTCAAGTTCATTTGGGAATTTTTCATTATCACTGATTCCATATCCGTTAGATTTTGAAGAATATTTTCAGAATTAAATTGTCCTTCAAAATATTGAAGCAAGGCATTGATTGCATTGAAGGCTTCTTTTTCATTCACTTTTTCAAAAGCTTGGACGATTTTTTCTCCGTCGTCGGAATAGAAGATTTCTTCATTTCCGGTAATACAGGCAATAAAATCGTCTTCATTGAAATTTTCTTGGCAGCACTGTAAAGTTTCGTCTACGGCAACAAACTCGTGAAAAGATAATTGAAGATCCGGAAATTTGACACTGAGGAGCTGGGTCATTTCATTAGTGTCTGGAATGTCATCTATCTAGGACATCAATGTCGTAATTGACGAACGGGTCTCTTTAAGCAGACACAAAGAGAGGAGTACAGGATTCTTGAAGTTGCACCACAGTACAATAATTTTAAAATAGCCCACTTGCTCATGAGTTCTGAGGTCTAAAATTGGCGGTCGCTCTAACGAAATAAAAAATACGCTTGGGGTCGTTGTAATGATTCAAAATTAACATTATTCCTATGGTAAAATAATTGGGATTTTTTAAGATGGTCGTTCTAACGAAGGGGTCGTTGTATCGTGAGGTCGTTAAAAAGAGATTCTACTGTATATAGTTTCGCCATATTTATGGCAGAGGTTAGCAAGCTTTTTTTACAATAGGGTTAGGTTTAAAAAATATTACATTCAACGAGTAAGGCTATAAAGGTATATTTATAATAAGTACTATTATTCGTAAAACTAAATTAATTTTTTTTATTAGGAAGTGATATTTTAATACTCATAATATTTATACACATTTTGATATTTTAAAAAAGAAATAAAAAACATTTTTTTGAAAAAAATGTTAAAAAATGGCGAAAATTTGTACGAATGGGAAGAATGAAACTGTTTTTTCTGAGGTAATATTTCATCATATTGGACAACCACGTTAGTGGTTAACGTTGCATCTAAAAAGCCGTCAAGTAAAACTGACCGTATTGGGATTTTGGCCACAGCGTCGTCAAATTTTATATTACTGCGCCACCAAAACAAAACTGACAGCACGTGGCGTTTGCATATTTAAAACTTTGATAAGTAAAACTGGCCGCACCATTCCCATTTAATTTACATTAATTTAATGCTCCGTTATTAAATTAAACCTCAATTAAATCATCACGATATAGATAATAGAAATAAAAGAAAATATGAAACGAAAACACATAAGCAAAACAAAGGAATGTTTTTAATAAAGTTGTGAAAATTTTAAAACTGAAGATAAATGTTCAAAAAGGCTAGAAATAATGTCATGTTACTTGAAAATACTAATTTAATCAGTTAATTCTATAAGAATATAAAAGAGAACAGAAAAACGGATACGTTCCACAAATTGCATTTTACAGACAATGATTGATCACAGACACAGACATGTGGTGGAACATGATTAAATCGATTTAAATATCCATTTAATCTGAAGGTTTCCTTTTAGTGTAAAAACAAAAATGCCTAGAAATGTTTCTTCACCAAAGACAACATAATGGGTCTCTATTTCGAAAAATTGGACACAGATGGATTTTGAGTGACTGGCAATAGGAATTCAACTGCGCACATAGCGGTAACAGATGCCTTCCTTACAAAACCACGAGATTTGATTTCCCTGAGACAAATCCATAGATACAGGAAGAATATAGAAAAAACGAAAATACTGACTTGAGATGTAAGTACTTCAATGATTGGATTGACTGGATCGATAAGTCTATTCTTATACAATTTATAGGAACTGTATATGAATATACTAGTTTAGGAACACATACCCTCCGAATGTGTATTAAAACAATGTAAGTTTCTCGCATGTCCTAACATCTTAAAAAATAAAGAAAATAATATTTAATGAGTAGTCTATTAAATAAGAAAAAATATGTTCCATCAATGTCATAAAAATAATATGGTAAATGGCATTGTACGGACCATTTATAGATGAAATATCTAAGACATTATTAATAATATTCAAGGTGTATTCTACTAAATAAGAAAAAAATATGTTCCATCAATGTCATACAATTAGTACAGTAAATGGCATTGTACGAACCATTTATAGATGAAATGTGTAACAGAAAAATAAATTGGTTTTAATATTTTCATAGAATCCGTACACAGTTTTATTTATGACTCATTTCAAGTAGTATGCAATCAAATGCATTCAGTGTAATGCATTCTATTCCATACTTTCATAGCATGACTACATGGTAATAGTGGGAAGAGGGGTTTGCAATTAACAGGTCAACCACATTCCCTAAAAAGTCAGTACAGTCAAGTGGATTTAACAGTAGCAATAACATTAAGGTAAAAATTTGGCAACATTTGTTTTACCAGATACATTTAAAAATAGATACAAAAAAAGAAACCCGTACTTTCAAACAAAATCAGGTACTCCTTATATTTACTCCGTCAAACAAGGAAACCTATTATCATTGTTTTTTTAGTGTACACAGTTTTCAAAGTTTGACCGTCTGATGCCCCCCCCCCGAAAAAAAAGGATAAAATGTTTAGAGAAGCATCTCAGATTTATTTTTGAAGAAGCTCTAGCATACACGAAATATATTTACACAATTATTAAATAATTCGGATTATAACATTTGCAGGTATCACATTTGGAGTGAACATCTTATGTAGAAAATGAATATATAGTAAAGGTCTTTCCTGGCCAATTTTGAGAACCGGTACGCTGTGATATCAGCAAAATATCCATAAAAAATAAACGAGATGTTTAAAAAATATTAAGTAACTTAATAAAGAATGCTCCTTATTAAATGAAATTTGCACCATTTTTAAATTTTGGTTTGGTTTGGTTTTGGAGCGCTACGGTCTACTTTTTGCAACACGAGGGCTAATGAGACTAGAACCTACAGCTTAAAGCCGGTACCGAAAAATCACACAAATGAACTCAGATAACGTCACACCCCTTACAATTGGTATATTTAAATATTTGCTAGAAATTTCTGCAAATTGGTCTAGTTTCATTTAACAGAATAAGCATAAATTTTACAAAATTTCCAAAAGACGCGATTTTTCTTTCGTAAAATTGAAGATCTGAAAGGCAGCTAGAGGGCGAAATGAGTTGTTTAAACATAGAGAATTTTTTCAACAATTGGGGAGCAGCAATCGGTAAACTTGAGTTGAGAAGTAAACAAATTATGAATTACTCGATAGGCTCAAATATATTAGATAAATGTCATATTAGCGTAATTTATTGTTAAAGTAGAAGAAAAGCATCGATAAGTAACTCGAAAATTAGATTTTTTTTCTCTCTGCAAGAAATATTAAATTACACCGTAGAGATGTATATATGAAAAATTTTCCAATATTATGAGGCGTGCTTTTAATGTAAATACCGTTTTGCAATTAAAAACACATAAGTGAGCCTTTTTTTTTTCAATATTTTATTTTTACATTAGAGCCTGTACTTTAATTTACTTTAAAACATAATTTCCACCAATATCAAGGCATTTTTCGTATCTAGAACCACCTTAATAGAAATCTTCTGCTTGACTAGGCCCTGATTAATGGTTTGGTTCTGTTCCTTTCACCCCCGGTCAACATTCTCGATTACCTGAGCCTTGAATACGGTGGTTAGGTTGGGAGAACTGTAGTCTACTTTCTCAGCTATCCTAAACAAAACCTACTGGTAAAAACCGATTACGAATGGCTAGGAACATCCATGCCAGCAATTCAAGAACGAATATAAGAACTCCGGTACCGCACAGACCCAAATACCAATATTCTCTTACAGAAGAGGAGAGGGGAGGACTGTCTCCCTCGAAGCTTGGGCAAGTGTTAAATGGACCGAATTTTTGTTACATATCTGGAAAAAAAAAAAAAAAAAAAAAAAAACAGTAAAACAGCATACAGATCTCGTGATCAGCTCAGGTGAAGACGGATCTAGTTACAAAGTGGAAAGTGAAAATGATCTAACAATAGCTTAACTGCTGGAGCATTACACAGTGAAATGTAAATAAATTTTGTGAGAAAAAAATAATCCGAACTTTAAGCAAAAAGTTTTCAAAAGAGTAGTTTTATTATAAACTTACATTGACGCATAAACGTTATTCCTTTCTTCAGTCATAAATAATCTATGATAATCGAATTAATACGTTTATGTTATCCACTTAAAGTGATGTGAAATAATAAAATGTATAAATTTTCATATTCACATAGTTTCCAGCTGCTAAACCCTGCGAGTTCGGTAAATCTTGAAGAAGTTAACTAAACAAAGAAGGCGATGTATGGTTCCGATTTGTTTGTAATCTACTGTTTTGATACCAGAGGGAAGCGGCCTGGAAGATTCATACCAGGTTCAAAACAAAACTATAGTACCAAAATGCAGATTGCTTAATGTAGCCCCACACTATGGCCAATTATTCACCACTTCCTTATGGTGACCTTGAAGGATGGTTCACGGGTTGCATCCACACGTTGGGCCACTAAATGAGCCAAACACGTGGATTCGTCCATAGGGTCTACTGCGCACTTTAGTTGCGCATCTGGCTGTCTTTGATCTTTGGAGAAAAACCGCCTCGGAAGCCATCGTCCGCCAAGGCTTTTTTATCGTTTGCTACCATCGACCACGATAAACAATACCCCCTCCAGATGGTGGGGATGGATTGCAGTGGACCATAGTGTGGAGGGGCCTTTACATTCAGCCACCATTTGTAGAGGGAAACGGAATAATTTTCTGTGAGCTGTGGTCAATCAAAACAAACCAAACTTTAATCGCCATCAGTCGCCGAAACGAGGAAGAAAAAGCATAAAAAGAACGTATTCGACTAAAGGCGACTTTCACTACTAAGTACCATTTTTTCCCATCTTGGTGTTTGAAGTATAACTGTCAACGCTCTAATCATGTATAAAGCTGCAGTTTCAGCAAATATGGGAAATAAAAACTAATTTCAAAGCAGATTTTTAGAATTAAACATTGTACCTTAAAATAATGTATGTCAATACCGAACGTCAAAGAAGCCAATGAATGAAAAAGTTTTTAAAAAAATGTATTCTTCACTTCATATTATCTCTCAAATCACTGCGTTTGTCCATGACAGTACTTTATAAAAGAAAAATTCACAAATATTAAAGAAATATTTTTTGATAAGTCATATCTCTTCTTTAATAAAGAATACGGGTGAATAGGTTTTATACTATTACCATCTACAATAGAGAAGACCTTGATCCAGTAAAGACTGAAGAGTATTCGGGTGTAATATTAGAGTCAGGTATCTATTCAACAATTGTTTTGTAATATCTGGGGAACAATGAATACCGACGAAACCATAAAGAAAAAGCATTTCAGACCTTCTTCAGAGTGATGGGATAAAAGTTTCTAAAAATCAAGTTTTGAACGATTTCAAATGTTATAAAATAAAAAGACATCCAGCGATTACAAAGAAAAATATGCAACCCCCCACAACGATATAAAAACAACAAACGCAATGTTCTCCCCTATAGTATTTTGTACCAAATAGATGAGTGGTAGCTAAACTTAGGAAATTTTTGAGCACCTATATCGTTTCAAAATCCTACTGTGAGCCACTAGAGAAACCAGGACAGAAATAAGAATTTTCCTTTTAAATCTTACATTTGTTTTATTGCCCATATAAATTTCTAGTTAAAAAAAGCTAAAATAAATTTTAATAAAACTACGTATAAAAAATTGAAATGTCGTTAGTAATAAATAAGATATTAATAACAATTTTCCAAGGGATATTAACTAGTTATTAACTTCTTTAATGATAAAGGTGACGTTCTGTTTGGTCATCAACAACAAGTATTTAATTTTTAGAGAGTAGGAAGTCGCTGTCACTCGAACAGAGTTATAGGAATATTCATCAATCAATCTGCTTCTGTAATTATTTTTTTTGAAACTTTGATACCGAAAAAACAAACCTTATACCGATATTTACAGCTGCACATAGCTTTCACTTTTAAACCAACCTCAACAAAGTTCTTTTTTTTTTTTTTTTTTTTTTTTTTGCGTGTCCGTGTATATTATTTCAAGAAATATTTTCAAAGCTTGAAAAAAATTATTTCAGATATAAGACTATTTGTAGTGATATTAAAGATAAATTATCAAAGTAGACAACCGGGATGTGACTTAACGACCTACTGAAAATTGCTCCACCAGCTACTAGGGCACAGGTGATGGTCTGGATGCCACATTCGGCTTTCATCAGTTTATTGTGCAAACACCTTAATTATAAAGATTGCGACAATTTGAAAATAGAGTTTAATAAAGTATGGCATGAACGCAAATTTCAGAGGCTGCTGGTTGTACATTTCAAATGTTTGAACCCCCCCCCCCCCAGTGCAAAATGGTAATGCTACTATACTAAAGCGATAGTCGAATATGTAGTTGTTAATCAAAGATTAATATTATCGAAAGTTATAAGAATACAGAATATTTTACATATTACATATAAGAATACAAAAATATTTTAAAATTTTGTATTAACACTAAACAGACCACAACCGGTCAAATGACCGGTAATGTATATGTAAAAAATGCGATGGGTAATGAAATAAAATAATTTATTATATGTGTTTGTATTACATAAAAATTGATAATATACAATTTTGTTTAAATATAGTAAATTTTATTTGTTTATTTCTTTCCCAACATCCATATTTCATTCATTCAGTCAGGAAATATAAAGTCCAGTCATTTGACCAGCTATGGTAGAAATATGAATGTATTGTGGCAATTCAGCATCTGATCGCAATTCAACTTTCAAGTCTCCGGCACGAATGCGGAATTCGACCCTTTGAGTGAGATGTCTAAATTAACAACTCTCTGTACAACAAGATGTTGTATTAATTTTACTTATGTTACATAAAGTCTTTTAACTGTTTACGAGGTCTCGTACCTTCTTTTTGATAAGAGCCACCACAGTATTAAGTGTTGGTAGATTTAGTGTTAAATAATATATGACTTAAAGTTATTGTATTAAATCTATATAATGAAATACATTGATAAAACTATACAAAAATATAATAATTTCAGAGAAGTCATATAAGCATATCAATATAATATAATAATATAATATAATATATATAATATCAGGGTTGGAAAAAAATCATGATTTTTATAAAAAATCAAAAAAATCAGATTTATTTGATTTAAATCAGATTTTTTCGATTTAAATCAGATTTGATTTTTTTCTGAATTCTAATTTTAATTATTGTTGTGTTTTTATATTTTTTGCAATATACATAGAATAGTTTGTTATAAGTAACTACTTATCTATCTAGTATATTCTACACACTGATTACCTAAAATTAAATACATAAATTTTAATCTAAATACATTTCATTAATTTGTAATTGGATGGTGCAAACTAAATACGATGTAAATTTAAAGAACAAATTAAATATTCATTTAATGCAAACTATTTATTAAAAAACAAAAAATTCACAATTATTTCAATACTTTTTAAGCAACGAATTATGGATTTAACTGTTTCAATAAAAACACTAGTTTCGATGTCGTATCCACTCCTAATTGGTTACGAAGGTTAGAATGAACAATACCAAAAGAAGAAAACTGTCTTTCCATTCTAGCAGATAATGTGACGGCTGTTGTTATTTGGTAGACAAACTGGATTTCGAGTTCTGTAATACTTTCTTTACCCCCCAATTACATAAAATGAATTCCACTAGTAATAACTAGTCATACCTACCTCTACTACATACTTTCTGATAACAACCCCTAAATTCTTAGAAAACATGCTACACTTATTTACTTATTGGTATTTATGTGCTGACTGATTCCCAATTCTCCTGTCTTTCGAATGTAAGTTTTAAGAGAAGTGAAAAAAAAATGATTTAAATCATTGATTTTTTTTAATCAACTGATTTAAATCAAGATTTAAATCATGATTTAAATCAACTGATTTAAATCATGCCAACTCTGTATAATATATATATAATAATATAATATAATAATTTCACAGAAGTCATAAGCATATCAATTTATCCGGCCTCCATAAGTACTGCCTAATTTAAATAAATTAAATACGCCATCTAGTGCTAAAAGGCTCCTCACACCTGTCCTAGCAGTTCGCGATCGACGGTTGGGCAATCTCTGGAATAGATTATTAGATAAACCTAAGAAACAAGAAGTGCGGCTGGAAAAAAGGTCGAATACTGCCGCCCTAATCGCAGGAAAGAGGGTCGCTTGAATTCGTAAATTTTTAGGATGTTCATCGCTGCGTGAAATTTCACTCGAAATTAGAGGAGGGGGAATGGCAGTTTCGAAGTAACAAGCGGTTTCCGTGAGAAAGTGAGGCGGCAATAGCCGAAAGCACAGCAAGAAGGAATTCTAGTCAATAACTAAGACTTATTTTCTTGCCCTTCTTTTTTTCTTCTCAAAAAGGAAGGACAGGAAGAGAAGTTTTCCAGTGGGCATATATTTTGAAAAAATGTTACACTGGCGGTAGTATCTATTTTTAGCACGGGTGATTTTCAGAAGAACGACGACATAGCCAAGTTATAACTGCGGATCATCAATTTTAAATATACTAAATCAAATTTTATAATGAAAATTATTTAACGCTTTCAATAATGAAATTCCGAAAACTTTAAACACAAAACTCCTTAAATTATTTTTATAAAAATTTAGAAAACTGTAATAATTTTAGTTAAGTTTATACAACATTAAACAATTCGAAAGTAATGTAAACTTTGCTTCAGAAAATTTTAAATATTATCCTACAGATTGTGACTCGTCAAACATTCGATTTGACTAAATCAACTGAGAATAACAATATAAAAATTTATTTGAATCTCTATTTTCAATAGTTTCTTTGATTTCGTGTTTTTTAATCAAAAATGTATAAATAAATAAATATATATATATATATATATATATATATATATATACATATATATATAATCACTTGCCAAAAAATTATTTTAGATCCATATGTGAAGATAAAAGAAATTGTTGCAAAAGAATGTTTCATCAAAGATTTGTTGATTATACCAGATGAAAAGTTGTTGATGCCATTCTACTGTTTAAAAAATATTAACACAAAATTAATTTAAACAGTATAATATAGATGAAAACAAAATTTTCTGTATAATTCTTATTTATAATTTCCATTTTGAAAATAACAAAGAAGTTACTTAATTTTCAGTCTAACATGGTTCAGTATTTTTTTTTTTAATCAATTGAGCAGTTTGGTTTGGCTACGATCTACTTTTTTACTTTGAAATTTCAAATAATCCCAAGAGCTCTCTTAAATACCTTATTACTCGAGATAAGAAAATACAATTCACATCTGTTTCGTGTTGCTATCTTATAAAAATACTCTCATCATAAGTAGATTTTCACTTGTCTGCAGCAGGAAACAAATACCTTGGTCTCGTATAATAAGGCCTTTATACGAGAAACATTGCTTATGATAGCCTAGTATTAAGCAATACACACCTTTTTATCTTTTTTTTTAAGGGCGATATCTGATTAAATTTTTACTGGACTAAATACACTACAAATTACAAGAACAAACCAATGGCTAATTTTGCAATCGGAAAAAGCGACTTCAAAATTAGCTGTGTTATGTAAAATAATATTCTCTTAAGAGAAATGAATAAGAAACTTTTATAACTATATTTATTTCTTTTCTAGTTTTGGAATCTTATGTCTCTTGTGATTTACAATAATCATTCAGGCGAGATTTTAAAATAAACGTATCGTAATTGGAAAAATTAAGAAATGTGTAGATTTAATGATTAAGACTTTGCGAACAAGTAATTGAATCCAATGAATGACAGAAAGATCATACACGCACAAGAAAGAGATAATTTTACAATTGGAAAAGCAGCGTAAATATAGTAAAATTGTACTTTAAGAATTATTATGAAATTTAATAAAGAAACTTTCTATTAATAGCATATTTATCTTTTCTACTTTGCGCTTACAGATGATTTTTAAAATAAACGTATCGCTAATTGGCGAAATTAGAGGGTAGAAATATTAATGATTAAGACTTTGCGAACAAGTAATTGAATCCAATGAATGACAGAAAGATCATACACGCACAAGAAAGAGATAATGGAAAACAAAGGAATAACCGATGAAAGTTCTAAAGCGAGTCTGACAAGTCAGTAGTTTAAAGATCTAGGTAGTATAAATTGCAGTTGTCTGATGTTAAAATGATATTGAAGAATGATAGTGCTTCCACGAATTACTTTCAACTGTGATGTAACATAGAAAACAAGATTAAAGGCGAAGCAAAAATTTTTATAAGAAATGAATTGATTAAAGCAATTTTCAAGTAATGAATCAAATCATTAACACGATATAAATACTATAAAGGAACATAAAAGTAATCATATAATAGTCATTTACCAGCACAGTATAAGATACTAGCAACTAGATAGCAACGACAATTATTCCAGATCAGTTATTTTTTGTAGAAAGTTCTAAGCTTAGTAAGCACTTTAGCTCTATTGATGTTCTCTCTCACAAAAAGGTTCTTGTTGAACAATAAATAAAATTTCCCGTAGCGCTCTAAACCAAACCAAACTTACAAAAAAGACAATGCATAAATATTCTTTTTATGAAAAATTATTTAAGTAGTACATCGGAAATAAAGGGTACCATGTCACAAATTTAAAAAAAAGAGCATAATAAAAATTTTTACAGATTTGTTTGAGTTACGCCGCTTTCAGTGAAAAGCCTTATAAACGGCTTAGAGGTAAGAGGTAAACATACGGCCAGTAAACATATAGAAATAGTAAAAGTAAGAAAGTTATGTCCCAATGGTAGTCTTTACTTTGAAATCATTATGGTTAAAAAAAAATGTTGGAAACTATCAGATACCAGATCTGGATTGCCCTAGACATCTGCCCTCTCCAATTGAAGGACTACGTGCCGGAAATTAAAAAAAAAAAATGAAAATATCTCCAGATAATATTATATTCTATCCGCCCTGCAGAAATTGTCCACAAACTCCACTTATTCCGTACCACATCTATAATTACTAAGCCTTTATATATATATATATATATATATATATATATATATATATATATATATATATATATATATATATATATATATATATATATATATATAACTTTGGATGAGCTGATATGTTTATACCTCTCTCTTCCAATCTGGTTTACAACCAGAAGGAATCCTCCATAGTATAGTCATTAAGCTCCAAAACTTGAGACCATTGCCCTCAAAACTTTGAGGAACTTTTTGCACAAATAGACAAGACAACAAAAACATGTTGGAGTTTTTCTCTTTCCCCAATTTGGCTAAGTCTCTCAATTTTAGGAAATAGAGGCAATGCTTTTGTCACATAATGCAGGAGAACAAATTATACACGACTATACAAAGATCTCAGTTTTGTAAAAAGAAAAAAGCCATTTCTTTTTACTTTCGAGGAGCAGATATGTTTATTCATAAATGAAACATAAAAAAACTACAAATCAACTTGAAATTAATGCTTAAGACCTTCCTGCCTTATTATTTATAATTCAACAATTAGGTTAAATTAAATACTGAAAAAAAAACTCTAGTTTTTTTTTCTCTTGCAGTAATTGTCAGAAAAGTAGCGACCGTCTCTAAAAAACACAATTAAGAAAAAGGTTTGTCCGTGGAAATTTGCGGGAAAAGCAGGACTTCTCCCACCTTACGAATGCAAAAACGAACGAGTCACGACAGATAGAAAAACACCTGCACCGCTTCCTTTCCTTCCTCCTCTTTTTTTGCACGTGCAAACGAACGAGAGGGAAATTTCCATTGTTCACGCGTTGTTGGGAAGCTTTTAACAACGCGACATAGATAAGTCCTGGCATTTCGAACAACAAAGAGAAGCGGGGTAAACCGAACACACGGACTCGTGAAAAGCACTAAACACATGCATACCAGCTTTTTAAATGTGCGTGACGTGTTCATTGCAGATAAATAACGGTACGTAACAAACAGGCGTATCACGTTTTTGTGACAGATGTGAATCGCGTTAACAGTTATTTGATAACTAAATGTTACGAAACGTTATACATTACGTTTACTCAGGGCAGAATTTAATTACTTTGGAGCACTAGACATTTTCTTTAACCGTGCCCTTTGCTCTCGTACAAGAAATAGAAAGCTCTAAAGTTATCAAAGAATAAATATAATAACACTAAATAATATAAAAAACTAAAACAAAAATTTCAAGTTTTTATTAGTAACAAATATTTAATACATAATAAATATTAACTTTTTTTAATAGAAGTTTGAACAGTTTGTTTATAAATGTAAAAAAAAAAATAATGAAAAAAGTAATTGAAATGTATGTTATTAAATATCTAACAAAATTTATATATATATATATATATATATATATATATATATATATATATATGTGAATAAACTTTATGTTAAAAAAATTCTTTTCACTAGAGTTTAATTCAGCACAGTCTAAATCTTGTGATCATATAAAAAGCAATGTATTTTCGTTTATGATGTACAGTAGTCCAACAGAAAAGTAAACTAATTTGTCAAAATAGCAGTTTAGCCCGACTCTTAAAAAAAAAAACGGCAACTGTCTCATTTGTCTATGTAATAATCCGGCTATACGTTTACAAGTAATTTCCCTGCACTATACTGTTATCCTGCATTTCTTGTCTTTAAAAATAATAATTGTTTTTGGTTTGGTTTGGTTTAGTTTGGAGTGCTACGGTCTACTTTTTGCAACACAAGAATAATTGCTTTTAATTTAATATTTGGGATTGCTAAAAGTAAAAAAAAAAACTAAGCATTACTCATTTTAACAAATATCAATTCACGATTCTATTTTCCATCTGTTTTATTTATAAGAAAAGATAAATGTATGAAGGATTATTGCAAATATTCATGCTAAAGGTGAATTAGATAAAAAAAAACACTGAAAATTTTATCTGAAAACCCCAAATAATTCAATATTTCAAGCTATTAAATAAAATAAATTTTATCTTAAAAGAAACTTAGACCTAATTAATTTTCTTATATTTTTTTCATTTGTAAGAACAGTGTATTTTAATGGGAAATTAACATTTCTGTTAATTATTATGTAATACAGCATTCATCTAGAATGCTCTATTTATCTTAAGAATATCGAATACAGGTAAATTAAAAAGCAGTCCCGTTCGTAGCTATAACTCTACCAAAATTCGATTGACAAAAATACAGATATGTGTTGTAACTCTGCTGTAGATATTGAAAAAGTGATCTCTCGGAAGTTGAGAGTTAATTTATCTCAAATACAGAAAGGGCACCTAGAACACTTCTCCGAATAATTTTTGAAAAGAATGAATCAATGTTATACGTTATGTACAGATTACAGAATACCCCATAGCTTACATGACTTTTTGTCATTTTCTCCTCCACCCTATTTTCAGAGAAACATCTAAAATTATGTGTGTATTCAACTCCCTTGATACTTTTATTCTACAAAGGCGCAATGACTATTTTCATACAGTAGAACATCGGTATAACGACCCCTGTGGGACCAACATCATATGGTCGTTGTAACGAATTGAAAAAATAATTTTAAATATGAGCAAAGAAATGATGCAACAGTACATATCTAGATAACACTTCTATTTATTTGTATTTCCATTACTGAAATTTTGAAAAAAAGTCTTTGATTGACGCCTGTTTCAAGTTCATTTGGGAATTTTTCATTATCACTGATTCCATATCTGTTAGATTTTGAAGGAAATCTTCAGAATTAAATTGCCCTTCAAAATATTGACACAAGGCATTGATTGCATTGAAGGCTTCTTTTTCATTCACTTTTTCAAAAGCTTGGACGATTTCTTTTCTTCTTCGGAATCGAACTGAAGTTGCACCACAGTACAATAACTTTGAAACAGCCCACTTGCTCATGAGTTCTGCGGACTAAAATTGGAGGTCGCTCTAAAGAAAAATAATACGCTTGGGGGTCGTTGTAATGATTCAAAATTAACATTATTCCTATGGTAAAATAATTGGGACTTTTTAAGATGGTCGTTATAACGAAGGGGTCGTTGTATCGTAGGGTCGCTAAAGAGAGGTTCTACTGTATATTTTTTTTAAAAATTCTGCTTACATCAATTTAGGATAAAAAAAAGAATTAATGGAAGAATTTGCTAAGAAGCTTTTTGAAATATGAAAACATTGTTACGTATGACCAGCTCAATATTATCCGTCATCGTACGACCTCAATCTGCTTCAGTTTCGACTACGTAAACGATCCATTCCTAAAAGTTAACGCTAAGTACGTACCATACATCCCAAAATAATTTTTATTTATTTTAAACAATTATTCTGACGATCGTAATGCACTTCTCATTCAACGTCCGAAAATCTCCAAGTTTTTGATCATTTGCAGGAAGGAGATTTTTTTTTCTCCTTATTCCATAACTATATTCGGTCTGCCAAACTCCTATATTTTTTTTATCTCAGTGTACAATGAAATGTTACTGGATTTTCTCTTACTTGAACCTGGCACACCAAGATGTTAAAATACCACGCTAACCACTAAGCCATTTAGTTACCAACTAAAGCATGAACGAAATTTATAGATAAATAAAAAATTTACAAGTAACTTCATTCCCCAAATGTCCATATTTGTAAAAAACAGACTGAGATATATAGGATCTATAATCGCGCCCAAGCCATCAATACCGAGGGTTGCCATATACAGTCTATTGTCGATGTCAGATTTGATATTAATATTGGATTTCCTGTGTTTCACCACCCCAATATTTTTATGGAATTCTCTCATCAGTTGAAAGCATGAGCTTACCACAGCTGCCATAGCCCCTGGATCGATATAGTACCCCCCCCCTTTCACAGAATGATGATATCGCCCTTTATCTAGGAATATCTGTTAGAGGGCGAATATTAAAAGAATTATTTGTCAATGTCTAAGCCATAAATGCCAAAAGTTGTCAAAGTCTATTCTCAAAGTCAAATTTGGATATTATTGGATTTTCTATGTTCACTATCCCAATATTTCTATTATTGGAATTTAAACCCCTCGCCAGTTAAAAATATAAACATATCACGGCCACCACCACCACTCTTGGATTGATCTAATACCCCCCAAAGGAGCGATTATCACCCACTCTAGAAACCACTGCTATAGGGCGAATATTAAAAGGATCATTTGTCAATATGGAATCCTTTACCCAACTTTATTTTTAGATAGGATTTCGCACCTCATGTGTTAGTAGAGCGGTCTGAGGAGACGGCACTGAACCGGATTAACAACTCGGCCATGACTGCAGGCGAGTCACGGCTTGAGGAGGAGAAATCACCGATTGGAATGATCGGCATTCGGAGACCCCGAACGGTAATATGTAAATCAGGAACAGGACAGTGGCCGACGAACGGCAGGATAGGGATGGAGATTTGGAATGCACGCTTTACACGTACTAGAATATAATTGACAGCAGCGCTGCTCCTCATATACATCCTAATTAACGACGAAAAGTTTTGGAAAAGTAAGAGGAAGAGGCGAAAAAAATGATCACTCGTAGGTCAGAACTTATATTTTTCATTTTCTTTTAAACATTCAGTGACCTCACAATCCGTGTCTTTCATTTTATAAGAAAGATATTTTTTGCTTATTTTTAAACAGCACGCAAACACACAAACATATATATATATATATATACAGACTTGGTTTTGGGCTGTTCTGGAAGGGCACTATGTAGAGGCTTTCAAAGTACCTGAGTTTTGCCAATTGCCGGGACAAGCCTGAAGGGATTTGCAGCAAAATGGACCCGGATGGATGCATGAATATCGTAAAAGTAATGTACGGCAGTCATAGCTGATGGGGTAAAGTAATGCATATTTTCTTGGTAAACGTTTGAATGGTTCTCACACCATTTTCGAAACGTGGAGAACTTCAAGATCCTCTCAAAGCTGCAAAATCTACAAAAATAGCTAAAAAATCTTTTCAATATGGCCATTTTTTCGAGAGCTTGCAGCCTGTTTTTATTTGTGAATTTCCTAAAAAGGTCGCTAAGGCTTTACAAAGTTTTAATTGGTAAGACCTTTCACCAAAAGGCGTGAACTGTAGCTTTGGTGGACAGCTTACACTACGAGTGAAAATAAGGAAAACAATGGAAACACGGGATTAACTCCCCTGATTGTAGTAGACCTGAAAGTCCCTTAGAATTTTTGGGAGTAGTTGAAGATATTTATTGGCATAAATCCAATTCGGTCTTTTTGATACATCCACAATCAGGAGGCTGGCGACACTATTTCCCTTTGGTGGCTGTATTCGTGAGTTATGTAGAAAATATTTACATTCGTCTATATATTTAGTTTAACTTTTTACTAAATATATGCACATACACATATGTGTGTATAGTTACTGGGTTTTAGCATTAACACTTCCAAAATTTCTTTGTTCTCAGGTATACCTTATTTAGAGTTTAATTTGTAAAAAAATTCATTGATAAAAGATAGAGAGCAAGAGAAAATGCTAGAACTATGAGTGAATTCAGAATGAGCCCATGTGTATATAAATGTGTTCTGATGAGACTTAAATATTGATGAAATGTTATTTACTTGCATTAATATTTTGATAACTATTCATTCAATAATTTTTTAATGCTCAACAAAAATCTAAGACCAAGAGATTAAAATCTGCAGAACCCAGAGGAATCCAATTTAACCGATATTATACGAGATAAGTAATCTATTAACCAACAGAAATCTCACTATAAAAAAGGATTAAAAAATTACGAAGTAAAAAGGAAACAAGCGTAGAAAACAATACAAGCGGTATACCTGATACAGACAGGAATGAAAACAAGATAACATTAAGCCACCCATTATACAGTCATCGAGAACTAGTCAGTCCCCCAACTCATTTTGCAAAAGTCACGTATGACGTAATATACGTCGGAAGTACGTTAGATAGCTATCGATAACCCACGAGATATTTTCCTATAATACCTTCTTTTTATTAGCGTATTTCGCCTTTTTTTATTTGATCTTTACTTTGACTGAATAATGGGTGACGCAAAGTGCAGGAAACAACTTGAAACGAATGACATGCAATAATATAGTTAAAAATAAAGGATTAAAAATAATTTGGCGTAAAAGATTTATAAGAATTTATTGAATAATAATAATAATAATAATAATAATAAAAGAATTCATAATAAAGCACTTGAATGGTTATCGTAAAAACAAGTAAAATGCTTTTATCTATCATTCATTCTAAAGTAAAAAAATAATGAAATAGGAAAAGCTCATACAATTCTAAATAATCGTCACTAAAAATACAAAAAATAAAAGAAATTAAATTATTAAATAATTAATAAAAATATCAAAAAGTATTAAATGTATAACACTGAATATATATATATATATATATATATATATATATATATATAGATATATATATATATATATATATATATATATATATATATATATATATATATATATATATATATATATATATATATATATATATATATATATATGTATATATATATATATTTCATGGACTGTAAGATTTTCTTTTACTTCAGCCGTGCTTTCTTAGCCAGTTTTTAACTAGTCCGAGTGATCCACAAGGGATGGATCCACAGTAGCATCCGTTTAGAAGGAAAGATCATGGATTACGAAGTCATATTTATGCTATTTTTGTTATTATATTAACAGCGTCTTAACTTGTTGGACTATTGTTACCTATGCTAACAATATATAAACATGACATTTATGTTAGTAAATTTAAAATAAAAAATAAAATAATAAAATGACAATATATTATCTAAACCTATTTCTTAAGACGTAATTTATATTACACAAATGAGAAGTGCATAAAATATAACTAATAGCTCATTAACTCCTAATATGACCCATACGATAGGAAACGATTATAATTCTAATACTTTTGCCCCACATCCTATTTAAAATAAAAGGTATTACATAAAATATATAAAAAGTTATATAAACTTGAATTTTGAAATAGTACAAAAAAAAATCAGATACAATGTAGTGAATAAATATAACAAATTAATTTTTACAAAAAAAAAAAAAAAAAAACAGCAGCTCGAAATAATTTTTCGTAAGATTTTATTCAATACCATATTTTAAAAAAATATTCTTAGATATTAGCATACGTTCCTTTAAAAACAAATTTAGAAGAAATGATACATACGCAAAAATATAGAGGAAACTTCACTCCTAAAAGAAGCTACATTGTTTATATAAGAGGACCCAACGTTTTTCTTTTTATTCCATAAGTTTCACTAATTTCTAAAACATCTATGCGTTTCTTGTTCTCTTCCATAAAACCAAGCAAAGTAAAAATGCTTAGAGAAATAATTTGAAGACTATTTGGCAAAAAACTTAGCGCTAATTTTAACAAAAAAAAAAGGCTTTCATACTTCTAATTTAAGTGTAATTTATTCACTAGCTCGGGAAATTCGCTTTCTTTTGAAACTTCATTTATTAAGATTTCTTCGGTGTGAAAGTCACAAAAGAGATTTATTATAACATAAATAATACATATGACTGCAATGCATTAATTAAAAACATACGGTAAAGAATACAATGTTGAATATGAAAATGATAGAAATGATCTAAATGAATAAAAAGAAAAAAAAGGGGGAATTCATAATAAAGCACTCGAAAGGTTATCGTCAAAAGAAGTAAAATGCTTTTACCTACCATTCAAAGTCTAAAGAAAAGAAATTATGAAATAGCAAAAGTATATAGAATTCTAAATCGTTACTAAAAAGGCAAAAATTAAAAGAAACACCCCGTGTAATTAAATTTATAAACCCTTTTTTTTTTCGCGATTAAAAAGGTCTGTAAAAAGGATTTGCTTTCTATCCGTTTCTGCGTTATCTCAACGCTATTCACAATCTCATTTTTTTATTACTCCGCTATTGTTTTCGAACACACGACTCGCGCTTTCCTCATAAATCAATCAAACTATTGATTTTTGGAGGAGCGTCGGATTTCTATCAAAAGCCGCACAGCAGATAACGAAGACTCTCTTCCGGAAAATCCCACTTCCCATGTTTTCAAAAATGTTTTCAACGACGAGGCTGCTCCAAAAATCTATACAGAGCTAGATCTGAACACGAAATTCTATATTGTGGTATTCTTGAGGACGAAGCATTTACTGTGAGTCTTTTGACGTATAAAATTCGTAGTAATGTATTTTATAGACGTTATGATTCTTCTCGTTGGAAACTGAAATACGGGAACATACACATAAAAATTCGATACCATAAAAAGAGTCAGGATATTGGTTGTTTTCGGATATAGAGAATAGATTTGGTTTGGTATGGTTTGGAGAGCTACGGTCTACTTTTTGGCAAAACGAGGGCTAAGATATATAGAAGATTGGTTGTTGTTAGCATTACGGTTAACTATTTTTACGTGAGAATTAACTAGACCGAGAATTATTGCTAACAGCTAATGCGTTATAGAGATGTCAGCTGTGGGATTCAAACGTAAAGAGTCACCGACAAGCATCGGCCCTAGCTCATCGGCCAACTTTCTATTTACTAAACATATAATTTGTAAAATGGCTGCCTTGTAATAAAAAAAAAGGATGTTTGCATATCCTGGACGTTTTCGTGTACTTTCCCATCAGAATAATACATATAACCAGCTTTTGTAATTACTATACACTAATTTAAAATTACGTTATTAAGTTTAAAATACACAATTTCTAAGTCATTTAGCAGCCATTAAATAATAATAATAATAATAATAATAATAATAATAATAATAAATCACCTTAATGAACTGGGTCCTACACCGCCACCTCTGGACAAAGGACGAATAGCTAGGACGCTAGCGTTTGGTATCAGAGACCCAGGGTTCGATACCGCTGCAGGCATGGTTGTTCGTACCCATTCGGAATTACATTTAAACAGTTGGTAGCGCTCAAATTAGCCCTCGTGAACCAAAACAAATGGCCGTATATCTCTAAATCGAACCTCATAACGTTAGTTTTTTTTATTATTATTATTATGCAACAAAATATACTAAAGCATTTCTATCAATCTCCTTATTGGCTCCAAAAATCCCATAAATGTTCACAATTTTGGAGTGAAATTCACAAACGTATTTCCAGATATGACTATCGGAATGTCTAAAATGTCTATATTAATCCAAAACTCAAGATTGATTCCCCTCCCCTTGATTACAATAATTTGTCTACGTATACATTACAGGAAAGAGTAAAGGAGGAAATATATTATGAACGCCTGTTAGCGATTTTCTTTCTAGCACCCGAGGTTCATTAACCACAACTGAGAAAACTAGATAGAGCGATACCCAAAATTAACAAAATGTTTACATTCTCTTCTGCACCTGATCCCCAAAGTGAGGGGCGTCAGTCTAAAGCAGAAATGGCCACTTAGTGTAATGCCACAAGCATTTCATACAGAAGTTTTTTGGGGGTTAGGAAGGAAGACTATGTTTTTGGTTCTAAACATGTATAACCGTATTTACTACATGTAAAAAAAATAATAAAAAAAATTATATCAAAACTGATTTTAACAGTTCGCGAACACAAATATTTAAAACACTATATATAATTTTTTATATATCACAACATCTACTTACGAATAAATAAGAGTTCATTTATAATGTACAGGGATCCCGTGAACAGCGACTGGTTGGTTTGAAGTGGAACGGTCTACTGTTTTCCAACACGGGGACTAATGAGACCGGGACCTACTGATTGAAGCTGATTCAGAACAACTACGAACATCCTTACCTTCAGCGGGATTCGAACCCATGAATTCCTGTTCCGAAGTGCAGCGCTATACCCATTCGACCATCGTTTGACACCTCTGATAACATGGTACTTGAATAATACGGTTAACATTTGGGGCAACCCTATATAATTAATATTTCATATGGGTTGTTCCCATTGGATAAACATCATATAACGGAGTACATTGGAGGTATATATATCATTTTGATTTTGTTTGAAATAAAAAATTTGCTTCTTGAAGTTAAATCTCATTTTAAATATCCAGAGTGACTGTTAGTTTAAAAACAAGTACCTGTGCAATAAAGCACCGGAGAGTTAAAAATTTAAAAAATAAATAAATAATAAATGCAGGATACATCATGGCACTGTACCTTTGTCCTAAAGTTTGAAAATATACATTTTAAATACCATGGAGCGTTATCTCCGAAAGTGTATGAATCATTAGTATCGAATCACAGTTTCGAATAATACACAGAACCAATTAACTGTGTCATTCGAGGAGTGTCTGTATTTCAATTCTAGTCGATTGTCTCTATTCTTTCCTACACGAGCCTACATGAGTGAAACAAGCTATTTTTAATGATATGTCTGTGCTCGAGTGTGTCAAATGATTTGTTAGAATAAATTTGTCACTCAATTTATTCTTTGCGCGTTCGCTACAAAACAAAGCTATGTTTGGTAAAAATAACTTATGCACGTAGTCAAAGTGCAGAATAATTCGCATTTCCGCAATGAGGTGATGAATTAATTGCACCTTTGAGGAAACAAAAAATTCTTTATCGGTACATAAGAAGCCTGCAGGCCTTAAGCTGATCGCGCCTGGTCTAAAGCGATTTTTGTAAAAGAGGATATACTCGTGTGTCGCAAGATATTTTTTCAAGAAGAAACTTTGTTTTTGATATATTCTAAGATAGAAACATTTAGTGCATTAAAAAAACCGACCACATTCAAATGACAACTGAAAAGAATCAGAAAGAAAACGTTCTCAAACACTAAAAAGTTTACTGTTGTTAAACTGAATAAAGTTGTATGTTACAGAGTGAGTGAATCCTAGATGACTGTGGGTTTACAAATACCGAATTCATGCATGAAAAACATGAAATTTCTGAAAAATTTTAAATTTGCTCCATTGCCATAACGGTAAAAAGCTTCTCGAATTTTAGCTGCATGTTTTCAAAGATAGATATTGGCGATAGATAAGATATTGCCCTTTTTGGTCTAAACTATATTTTTTCTTGTATTTTTGCTCTAAACGACTTGATTATCTGTAACTTAACTATGCTTTAGAAAATTTATATTCTCTTAGCTTAACGTATGCATTATATATATGCTCACATGTCTATATAACTGTAAAAAATGTGATAAGTTTACGTATTTTTTGTTAGGAATGCTTTGTTAGGAATTGCTAAGGAATTTAAAAGAAAAAAATTCCAAATTTCACAACTAAAAAAGCATGGATATATATTATAATTTTAATGTTTTCCATGGCTTTTTAGCATAAGTTTAGAGTAACTTAAAAACAATTTTTCCAGCAAACCAAATTTAAAAATTTCGGTTCCGACCGTAGCCGATTACATTATAAGAAAAATATTAAAAACCTCACAGGATCACAGGATGCAGTTGTTACAGAACTACCTGGTCCAAGCCCTCTAGTTCTGTTACATATGGGAGTTTGGCAAAACAACACTTAAGAATTTATTTGGCTCTAACATGGCAATAAAAAGTAGAAAATTGGGTTAAAACCTCAATGAAGCATAAAAAAATCTTAAACGTAATAACGTAAGCTTTCTACAATGGAACTTCTAGACATATATATGCATTAATCTTTTTTTTTTTTTTTTTTTTTTTTTTTTTTTTTTTTGTAACGCTTATTATTCGACAACAATCAATACATAAAACTTCCTGATATATTCATGCGTAAAAATAAATTTTAATTTAAAATAATCTTCCAATAACAGTAACATGAAAGGTTAATTTTGAAAATTTTAAATTAAAATTTTAATGTTTCCACAGAATTCATATTCTATTTATAAAATAAACCAATAGAAATCTAGAAAATAAATAATAAAAACGTTACATGTAATATAAATGTTACATATTCGTTGTTAGAAAAATTCAGTAACTTCTCCTATTTATATAAATATTTTAGTATAAGGTTATATGCACTTCAAAATTTTTTATAGTTTTTACAAATTTCTTAAACACAGGTTTTGTACATAAAAATCTACTCACCAAAAACTTATTTTCCATTAACAAACAATATGTCTTACAAACTTACCTAAAATGAAAACAGAAATTCAAAATATTAGTTATCAAAAAGCGTAAAATATTTTGAAAAATAAAGAACTCGTCTTATAAAACTAATCAAACAACATGTTAAATGCATATTACACAAACAATCTACATCAGGGATGGGCCAACTACGGCTCGCCGGAAGGTTTTATCCGACCCGCGGATAGAATTTTAAGTTGCCGGTCCGAAGCAAATTAAAATAAATATACATTTATACATTATATATCCATTTCCCTTTCTACTTTGCTTGAATATTATATCCCAAATTTATATTTGCTTCTTTTATGTGAACAAGTGTTTTTAACTTTGAACCTTAGAAAGAATAGTTTAAGAATTTTAATAAAAGAAGTAGACTGACAGATGAACAATTAGCATCGTTCCTTATAATCAGTACATCTCACTTCGAACCTCAGTATAAGGAACTTTGAAAAATGAAATCGCAATTTCATTCATCTCATTAAAGTATGTAGGTACTTATATATTGTTTTAAAAATTTTATCTTGGCCCGCCAAACTTATTTCCTTTCGCCAGCAGCCGAAAAAGTTTGTCCATCCCTGAACGAAATTATAATTTGGTTCGCGCCTGAGTATGCATCAAGTAAAAACTATTAAAAATACTGAGATGCGTTTTTTTTTTTAATAGAAAAATTTCCTAGAAATAGTTATGTAATTATTCAAACTAGCTGTTTAAAAAATTATTAGTTTATAATTAATGTTTAAGCCCCTTTTTCTTTAAGCTTTCTTATGGTACCTTTATTACTTTTCTTAAATGATGATTATTTTTATAATTTTTATAAATTGCTAAAAAATTATAACAATCCTTCAACAGTTTTAAATAGGAGGAATAAAATAAAGCGTATATCTTAGATTTTACCATGTGGTATTTCTGGACTAAGGAAATAACGATAGACAAACCCCTTTTGCCCCCCCCCAACAAAAATTATGATGGATATGCCACTGTCTGTTTGTATATACCTAGATGAGTATAGAGTAGTATCAGAATAATTGCAGTTTTATCTAAAATACGTAAGTACTAATTACAGAAAAAATAAAACTTAGAACACTTTAATCAATTTTTTTTATGTATTACTGAAAAATTATGAACGTGGAGATTCAAGCAAAATATTGGGAAATATTTTACCCATTTTTACAAAAACGAGGCTAAAGAGTTAACTAAAATTTCAACATCCAATATGTAATTTTTTAAGGTATCCGTCTACGTTCGGAGAACTTTTTTCTTTAAACGTAGAAACTAGTATATGTTTTTACGTTTTTAGATTTATTTTTTATATTATCATAGAGAATTGCACTTAAAAAATTTATTCCTGGAGAAGTTTTTATAAAATTTCTGATAAATAAAGAAAATTTAGTAAAAAAATCGAGTTTTTTCAAAAGGTCTAATTTTTTAATAAATTAAATTACTTCAATATTTTTTGATTCAACACATTTCTTATACACTGGACTAGTGAATTAAAGGTAGTAAAATTCCCCACACTTTCTTGCTTCAAACTTACTAATTGCCAAGTTGCTAATTATTCAAAATACTAGAAAATTGTTTAAACTAATCTTCATGAAAATTTGAAAAGTTTTGTCCAAAAAATGCTCTTTAAAAAGGCTTTAAATTCACAGCTTCCGGCTCCGAAACGCTACTTCCGTTTTGTTTTGACAGCTGTCACTGATGTCTAAACAGCTGTAACTTTTCTTTAAAATGCCGTAGATACAAAACAAAAACAGATTTAGAAACCTAAAAGTTGAAATTTTACAATAGAGAAATAAAAAATATGATAATAAAAAGGGAACTTTATAAGATTAAAAAGCAATTTTACGCAGATACTGAGATCGCTAGCAATTATAAAAAAAAATCAAAATACAAATAAGCGAATATTTGTTTTTAATCAGAAACAACATTGCAATAAGCAAAAGAATAATCCATACATTTTCAACAAACTTTTAATGAGAGTCCATGATTTTAAAGATTCTTGATTTCATATCAGCAAAATAACAAGAAAAAAAATATTATGTATCAATGTTGTGTTTTCAAGTCAGTCGGAAATCTTCATTAAAATAAATATTTTTCGAAATAAAATCATCGCGAAATTCGTTAAACGAATAATTAAAATATGCAAATTTTGCATCCGTCCAATATATTAAGTTGTGGAAATACGAAAGAATTTAATTACACGACAGCAAAAGAAAAGAATCGCAAATATGTAACTAATACTTAAAAATTCTATTTCCCTCGGCGCATCGTAATTTATAAGAGTAAATCTGAAATTCGTAGACTTGGAAGGGGAAAAAAATGGTTGCTATGACGATAGGTCTCACAGCCTTTTCTCGAACAAGAAAATGACGTCATAAATGACTTCAAAGCCGTCTATTTTTGGTAACTTTTGGGGTTACAGAGCAACGTTCAATGAATATACCCGACATTTCTTTTTCTAATATTATAAGTTTATACAGAAACGTAAGTACCTTATCATTTATCAATCTTTTGAGTTACAACTAAAAACTAAGTTTCAAATTTCCAAAACATTGCATCAAAAGAACAAACCAAACGATTCTAACATAACGTTCTTATTGAAGAATAAAATGAGCTACTTTAATGAATAATAAAAAGTGTTCTACACGTTCATAAAATCTACATACTGGCAAAATTCCGATTTTGTTCGTGGTAATAATAGAATTAATAGTTTGAATGTAATGTATTATTCATTATTTCAAAGCGGAACTAACGGATAATTGGATAAAGATGGCGACATTTAGAAACAAAAATTGT
>CM063505.1:174850699-174878199 GCA_032207245.1 Pardosa pseudoannulata | reverse complement strand
AAAACAAACCACATATAATATATTCGAATAAGAACCAGTAAAACTATAAAATTTTGCATTTAATATCATAGCTTTTAAGAAAACTATAAAAACCTTAAAATCATTTTATTGAAAGTGGTATTCTTTTCAACCTGCCCGCACTGTGAATAAAAAATTGCTGCACAAACTGATTTCAAATTTTCACAGTAAATACATAATACATCTACGGTGAAACTCCACCTGTTTTTTTGTTTTTTTTTTCGATGTTGTTTATTTCATTAGATATTTATAATATTTTAAACAGCATTTGTAAACATTATTTTAGCTTTTTAAAAAATGCAGTCCCTTGGTGTACTGTTTATGATACTTATCAAATATTTAAATAGGTAGAGAATTTTACCTAATAAACTTTGTTTACATAAAAACTAAATATTATTAATGAAATTCCCTTTGTGTTCTTCTAATGCTGCGCAAATTGTGTTAGAATTTTTTTTAATTTTTTTAAATAAGCTCTCCTTTTTCATTTTATATAAAAAGTTCCTGTTTTTGAAAAACAAAGCACATTCAAAAAATGTAATTAAATAAAATAAGAGAACAAATACGGAGAATACCATGCATTTCCGATAATAATTAAAAAAGATATTCACTGAAATTAATTTTATTATATGATTACACGTAGCGTTTGAATATTTTCAGTATCGAGCCTGTACACGACTGCCTACCTCAAAATTCACAAAACGAGGCTGTGGTTTTGAGAACAGCCAGATTGCAGTCTCCGAATTTCTAGAAGCAGGAGTTTCTGGGAACCCGAGCGATCGAAACTTTCTCGCCAAGCGTTCATCCAATTTGGAAACCCTCTGCGGTAAATTCATTTGCGATGCATCTATGGCGGGGGAACTGGATCGCGCTCCGAATATTTCTTCAGCCGTTGAAAATTTATGCTTCTTTTGGGGGAACTTGGCGAGCTTTTAGAGTTCAAAGATCATTAATCTTACTATCGGTATACGTTTTAGTGCTAGAGCTCCCATTAACATTCAATACATACATAAAACTTATATATATATATATATATATATATATATATATATATATATATATATATATATATATATATATATATATATACTTCGATATATCAAATTTGTATTCAAAGATATATTTTACTTCGGGAGAGGTAAATATATAATTGGCTAAGTCATTTTTAGGCTTAACTGCATTAGGAAGTGACGAAATTGTATAACGAAATTTTTGTCGTTATTTTTATACTATCAGCTTTGTTTTAAATTACTCAGTCTATTTACTCTTTCACACATATATGCGCAACACATATATGCATATTATAAACACACATATTCACAAAATTCGCCTGTTCTCATCACAAAAGAACGTATGTACCCGCATTTTTAAGGCGGTTTTTAGCACTTCTAAGAAGAACAATTATGTTACGGATGTTAATAAAAGCTTTAATTTTGAAGCAATAAAAAAATAATTTTGCTTCCAAAACACATTTTTACATTTTTTAGTGTGAAGCAAATGGGAAAACATTTTTTTTTCTGTGTAGAGTATAAAATTATATATAACTCGGGGTGCAAGGGTTACTTCTCTTCCTCCCACCGTTGCACCAAGTACACACACACACACACACACACACACACACACACACATATATACATACATACCTATGTTTCTAGATAGAAACATATACACACACACATACAGAAAACACTGTATTTAGATGTTTATTAGTCATTTTGGCAAATGCAACAAAGAAATGTTCAATTCACATTAAATGTCTTATAACCCTCTCTTAAACCCTTTGTAGTCTTTAGTAGTCTATAGCAGCTTTAATAACAGCAATTTCTAAAAAAATAAATAAAAATATATCTATTTAATAAAATATTACGATAAATTTTAGATAATTTAGAATAGCACACACACACACACACACACACACACACACACACACACACATATATATATATATATATATATATATATATATATATATATATATATATATATATATATATATATATATATATCACGTGTATAATGTAAGCTTGCTAAGGGCATAACGATGGGGTAAAGAATATAGTAAAATGGCCAATGTTGTTTATGTGAAACGGCTTTAACACTGAGAATGCAATATAAAAGCAATTACAGTTAAGACTTCATTTGAAAAAATCAATAAAGGTGCACTTTAGAAAAAACAAATTAGTCTAGCAAACCGTCTGAACTTAATCGATACCAGACAGACTATAAAATATAGAGCACTGAGTCCCTACCTTTTAAAATTTTCCTACAATTGGAAACACTGTAGAACAATTGCCTGATGCATAACTATTATCATGTTTGCTGCATATGGTTAGCAAGCAATGCATGCTTTGCGTGCTGTATGCTATTAACCTGTTTTAGATCTAAAATCCTTCGTAGTATTTTATTTTGCATTACTACTCCACTAACCGTTAAGTAGTAACACGCAGTAGACAGACGCTATGTTTCTCCGTGGCTCCGACAATGCAGATGATTTATTATTCTGAAGCCCATTTAACAAGGATAAAGACCAATTTAGTAAACTAATAATTATTCATTCCTAGAAACCTCATATAAATTTGATACGTATGCAGGTAAAATGATAAAGTAATGCATTCATAATGCCTATTTATTCGAAAGTTAGTTAAAGTTTATATTCTATTCAGAAATGTGTCTGGCTTATTTATTGGAGGGAAAAATCCGGATTTATCAACGTGTTTGCAATAACCGACTATTTATAACTAATTTGGAAATGAATTCGGAACATACGTAATCACGACAGACCATAAGTTTGATTAGGGAATTGGGAGATGGATTCATTTTAGGTTGACAACGAGAATCATCGCAAATCACGAGATGATATTAAATGTTTAAATGCCCGATAGAATGCTTCCTCTAGGAAATAGAGACCGATCGATGGTCGAATGGTTAGGGCACTGATCTCCGGAACCGGAGTTCGTGAGTTCGAATCCCACTGAGGCATGAATATTTGTAGCAGTTCGGAACCGGCTTTAAGCCGTAAATGCTATACGAATCGGCCGTTGTGAGAACCATTTCCGTTTACGCCATCTAGTAATTAAATCTAGCATTAAAAAATGAAAATAAAACGTTCAGATCTCTTATTACGCATACGCGACGCTGGTTTCACAATATCAACCGTAGATCATAGCGTGGAGGCGACGCTGGACTGATATAAGAGTGAAATCGATGCTTCGCGTATAAGAGACGTTGGTCGCGAAGGGGTTAAAGAGTAGGTTCCGATTTCATTAGCCCTCATATCGTAAAAAAGAAGATCCCAGAGTTCCAAACCAAACTAAACTCTAGTTCATGGGTTTCGAAATTCAAATCGGTGGTATGCACGCTTGTAATCATTCGTAACTAGCTTTGAACAGTAGGAACCAAAAAAAGTAGACCTTAAATAAAAAAAAAAAAAAAAAAATTACTCTACTTCTCTAAACCGAAGAAAATTTGTTTAAAAAATAACAGATATATGAATTAGTTGAAATTCGGAGACAAAATTATCTTATCTACGTTATGCATGAAGTAATAAAAGAAATACTTATAAGTTGTCCATATTTCACCATTCGAGGCTTAATCTGATCTAGACTCTTTCAAAAGCCGGTTCTGACAACAATAATGGCAGAACCAGCAGACTCAATTTAAAAATTTGAAAACTTTCTAATTGATCCTGCTCTTATATTTTGTAAATAAGAATATAAACAATCTCCAAACGTAAAAATTATAACTGCAACCGCTGAACACAATAGGTGTTTTCCTATACGCTGCTAATTTTATTAGTAATGTTTCTCTTAGAATGGTAATATGCGCGCACACACACACACACACAACAC
Organism: Pardosa pseudoannulata; assembly: GCA_032207245.1. Classification (NCBI taxonomy): domain Eukaryota; kingdom Metazoa; phylum Arthropoda; class Arachnida; order Araneae; family Lycosidae; genus Pardosa; species Pardosa pseudoannulata. The sequence goes on along the minus strand of CM063505.1, from coordinate 174,874,336 downwards.
ACACACACATATATATATATATATATATATATATATATATGTGTGTGTGTGTGTGTGTGTGTGTGTGTGTAACATTTAAGTGAAGACTAGAGACAACCGAAAATTCTACGTGGAAGTGGATATGTCGTACATGTGAATAGGAATCGTGCAATGACAACATGAAACCAATATTTTTTAATAAATAACGAAGTTTATTAAAAAATAATTGTCTTTTGTTATTTTTTAATAAATAAACTTAGATTAAACCTTAAAAGTTATTTTAATATCTGTAACTATAGAGACAAAAGGAATTTTCTCGACTGTATTACATCACATTGCTGAATGGATAAAAAAATTACAACTATCCCTGTTTATAAAACCCTCTTACACTAAAATAAAATTAAAAGTTATGTGAAATAGATAACACAAATAAAACGAAAACTATCTCATCTATTTTTTTTAAGAATAATACAAACTAAAATTCTAAAAACAAAAGGAAAAATTACAGAGAGACTTTACCTTAGTATGCAACTGCGGTCATGGATCACGTCATGTTCATAAAATTGCTCTTTTGGTGTCTTAAAACAATCGGTAATTTTAGTTTGTTTTGGTCATTTGTTTATCAAAATCCGCGTATTGTCCATCTTCTGTCTGAGCTCTCTGGACAATATTTAGACCGGCAATCCTGAAATAAATCCCACTATCTTCCCAACAAAGGCAGCAGCAAAGTGAGTCAATAAAATTTTGATATTTCTGCCATTTCAAGTTTTACCAAGTTGGAGTGTTCCGATATCGCCTCAGCTAACACCGTCAGAAGGAGCAGAGAAACAAATTTAAAACTCGGAGAGATCGAAGTAAAACGGAAAGTGACTAGCTTCAATGGAAGGCATTGCTTTACAATTAAAATTTAATTTTTTCTTTTTAACCGTAAATCTACAATGTAATTGTAACTTGTAGTATCCATTTTAAATGCTGTTAGTAATAGCCGTGCTAATTTTCTTCCATTTAAAACCCAGGAGGCTCCAACACGAACCCTGAAGTAAAATAAGTGAATCGATTTTGCTTACTCGAAACTACTAATTCAGAAATTGATTAGTTGTCTTGTGTAACAGGAGTTATCAACATCCTTTGGATTTTTTTTTTTTTTTTTTTTTTTGTTATGCACAGAGGGTGCTCCTTTTCCTCTTACTCATTTGTTTGTTTTATAATTTGCTTTAAAAAAACTAATAGAAAAGATCTCTTTCTCTGGATGCGCATTACACATGAAATAAGATTTTATCGCTTCCTGAATCACTCTATATACGTATCCTCGTATAACACCCCTTTAAAAGGGAGGTGCGTGGAAATGGACGACATCATAATCATCTTATAGTAACCAAGCACTCATCCCTCATAAGACAACAGAAAACAAGCGAGAAGGACTTCCTTATGAACGGAATCATCTTTCGAATGAAACAATAAATAAAAAAATTAAGTCAGTTTCTACTTTGGTCAACAAAGAAAAATTTTATTTTAGTTACATTTTACTAAATAATTACAATTAATATAAATATGTATATACATATGAGAGAATCCCAATATTAAGTGGCAAAATAGAAAGCGAATCTCCTTCCAATTTTCCTATCTATATATAGTGTTCGACTATAATTTTTGTTTGTTATTATTTATTTGCTTTCTATTTTTTTTTTTTTTCGTTTCTAATTTATGAAGCTCATGATGGTCTTATTCTATCGATCTCTTGTAACTCTTAGTTATTACAAGGAAACTTTCTATTGAGTTCCGAGCAGTCCAGTTCTCCAATTAATAGTCCATCTAATGATTTCACTCGATGCAAGGTGACATATGCTTGACCTGCTACGAAGAGTTTTCGCATACTCTTCGCAGATTACTGCATAATCTACAGTACTACCTTGCATGTTATGTACTGTTGATGCCCATCATAGTGAATGATAGCATTCTCTGAACAGCAGTACCACAGCTGCGTTTTGGAGAATTGCACTGATATTGGCTCGATTCTGTGAAAACCATTATTGCCAAAGTTCATGGTGACTGATTAAAATTAATTAAATTGAATTTGGTTTTGGTTTGGTTTGTTTTGGAGCGCTACGGTCTACTTTTTGCAACACGAGGGCTAATGAGACCGGGACCTACTGCTTAAAGCCGATTCCGAACGGCTACGAATACCCATGCCACTGTGGGATTCGAACCCACGAACTCCGGTTCCGAAGGTCAGCACCCTAACCATTCGGCCATCTTTAATTGAGTTTAATTAATGAATTAATATTTAAAATAAACTGCATTAACATCAAGTGTCATCAACAAGTTTAAAAAAGTGTATTTGCACTTGAGTGGATGAATAAAAAGTATTTTATTAACGATTGAAAATTTAAACAAGATAAAATATAGGGAGAGTGTGAATTAATAGTAGGAATTGAAAAAGAACGTTGGTGCTCGATTCATTGGATCCACGTTGCAACTGGTTTACAATCTGATAAGTCACTGTATATCAAATCTTAGGTGCGCATCACACAAGATATAAAATTTTTCGCCATTTGTTATTGTAAAATATAGTACACTTTATATGAGTGGGTACTAAAACTCCATAATTGTATTTCTTTCTTGTACTACTTTAAATCTGAAAAAATCACGGCAACAAGCTAATTCTTTACCAGTCAACCATTTAATGATTTTAAAAGTAAAAATGGAACTAGACTGAAACCTTTAAAATACTGCATCCGCTTCAGTGAGCTTCCAAAATAGCAACGGTTTATAATGCTTCTACAGCCCATCTATTTCTTTAATTATGCCCCGTTAAGTGACTGATCTTTTATAATTATTTTTTTCAATTTTGGTAGATACCCATCATTTGTGTGAGTAAAACCAAATCGATTAGCATAATCAGCTGTTCATGTAAACGGTTTTTATATATTAATTTCATTAAATGTAGCTAGATCGAGTACATTTGCAAGGCTAATGAAGCAGTGAAAATGTGATTACGCCAACAATGTTTTTTAATTACGCTTGAGGTAACAGTAGTTAAGTTGATTACTATCATATTCTTTGTTTCTTAGGTCATCACTGTGTTATTTTCTTTCAAAATTAGTGTTTCTCCTTTTCTTCTTCTAAAATATTTATTTAGTAAAGAACTTGAGTAAAGCCAAAGTCTTTATGGTCATTAACCAAATAGGATAGCAAACACCTAACTTTGTAAAACGGTAAGTAATGCAGCATTTCAAAAATTACCTCTTTTCTTCTCATGCGATTGTTTTATTGAAGAATTTGTCCAGAGAGCTAAATTACAAAGATAACTCTACTTTTGGAACTATTAGTTCCTTTATATAACTTACTAATTGAGTAGCCCGGAAAATTCAAAGTAAAGTAAAATATTAGTGCAATAGACAAAAATTAGTGAATAAATCCAATAATTAAAAGAAATTACGCAATTATTAGAAGTGAAAATAATGTAAGTAGTTATGACATGCAATACATCTAAATGTCAAAGATTTCTTTGTATAGACCATTTTTAGTGTAACCGGCTAAACTGTCACTAAACAATATCCAATGTTTACGATTTATAATGCAAAACCTATCAAATTTGAAAAGATACACATTTCCTTACATTAGGCTTACTGCTGAAAACAGTAAACCGTTTAAATCCTTGATAAACCTATGACAAAAGCAAAAATCACGGAAAAAGTAAGTAATACATATTACATTTACTAAATACTAAAAGATTACTAGGTTCTCCACTCGTAAAAAAACAGCATTCTACACACTCAAGTGCCTAAAAACGTATAGTTGGTTAAAAAATAATGGCGATGACCAAATTACACAATGCACAGAAAGCGTTCATTCGTCAGTGTTAAGCAAAACAAGTAAACCCTGCGGACTGGATAAGACAAGATACTTAAATATACAATAAATTATAATCAGTTTAATATTAAATAAATATAAATAAATCCAAAATTGAAAAATGGACTTTGCAAACTTTCGCAAAGGGCCAAAAAAGAAAAAAAAAACCCTTTAAGTCGCACCGTTAATATAATAATGTTTACATACATCCACACTAAACATTTAATGTATAAGATTATGTTTTTTCGCGTAAAAAAATTGTATCCACTGAACTCAATAAAAATTACCTAGGGAAATCATAACTTTAGAAACATACATTTGCAATGAGTCTGTGCTAAGTTTAATACTTTCTGTTTGATAGATAATTAAACCAAGTACTGCATCAATCCGATTTCGAACTGCTGTAAACATCAATGCCAACAACGGAAGTCCAACTTCAAGACTACGACAGCCTGCGAACTTAAATAGTTTGCCGTCATCCAATTTTAAATAATAATCAGTTTAGCTTATCGTAAACAATTTTAGAACAGCACCTGGCGCTGGTAAGCCCGAGAATAGAAAGTGAAGCACTATAACAATCTGCTTAGACTAGGAACACCTACGTTTTTTTTTTTTCTTGGCTGTACACTTTTACTCCTGACTTACGCTACTGAATATCAAAGGGGTTAAATTATACTTCAGGATAACGCAAATTCAAAGACTAATTAACTATATCTTTTAAAATGCATTCGTAATTTTAAAACGAAAACATTAAAAACATGGTTAATGACTAATACAGTTGAATTATCATTTATTCTGGTGTTTAACACTATAAATAGCATTAAGCGAATAAAAATGGGAGTAACCTCCAAAACAATCAATATATACACTGTCTTGAAAGAAACGCCTATTTATGATAGATCATGTTTCAGTTATCCCCAGAACTCAGGAGGAGGCTTTGACTTCCCGAAATGGAATCGTCGTCTTACATGGAATATGACAGGTTGTAAGTTGAACGCTGTATCCGCAACGTGAGGGGCTTTCTTAGAAGTTTTTTTGTTTTATGTCACATTTTCTAGAAAGCTCCTTATTCTGAGCTAAGCTCTCCGGCCCTTTTTTTCCGTATATTTGGTTTAAATGGGATTCGATTCAAAGGACCTCTCACAAATTTTACACAGCAACTAATTTTGACAGTGATTAATATTTATATATTTAAAAATAGATATAAATCACTTCTTTAAAGCTATTACTTTATGAGAAATGCATTTTTCTAGCTGGAAATATTATTCCTTCTATGTGTTTAATAAAATTAAATATATCATTAGGAATATGAATAAGTATATTCTTAGCATATCAACTTAGGATTATAGTTGTTATTAAATTCTAAAGATATAATATGGTTATTGATTTATAAAAATACTAAAGTGTTTATCGATGTACTTGACAGACAAATAAAAGGAACTATTTTAGTATGGATTTAATAATTCATGGACATCAGCAATAGGTAAAAAGTTGTGATATTTCGGCACAACAGAACCAATCAGTTCGAATTTTATTGTTTAAGGTAGACATATGTTATATGTCGATTGGCTTTAATATTTAAACCACGGGAAACGTTGAATTCGCGTTTCAAATATTTTGTGAAAGCGGTAGCAGGGCTCCACGTGCTGCACTCTGGTTAACGCTAAATCTGCTACAGCTTTGCCAATAGAACAGGGGTTTAGAATATTTAAGGCCTCGAGGGCCACGTTGGAAACATTAACTCTTCCTTAACACTCCCCAATGTCGAGCCGGCCTCAACATCATCTTTGTTTTACAGCAACTACAACGTCGAGTGTGGCTCAATATTATTTTCAAATTTATGAACTATTATTCGCATTTGTTTAACTCAATTAAAAATGATAGGTTGACTATATAGATGTAACCCAAAACATTAATTTGGATAAGATTAATGAGAGTGAAGAAAATGAATTTGGGTGGCTAGTTAATGATTACGAGCCGAACATAAGTGATCAGTTTTCGCAAAATTCTGCAAATACGAAAGGTACCAGTATGAAATAATATGCATAGTTTAATTAAAACAAAGGAGAATGTGAGAAAATAGGAAATCATAAAGAGAAAAATAGCTTTTTAAAGTGTAAGCAAAGCAACTAAAGCTATTAAAGCACTAATAATTTTACAATTGCAAAAAAAGAGCAAAATTAAAGCTAAAAAAAAAAAAAAAAAAAAAAAAATTATACCTCAAGTAATTGAATTTTGAAGACGATCCCTCAACCCTTTTAGTTTATACCAATTAGTATTGACAAATGGCAAGAAAAAAAATAAATTACCAAAAAACGAATTAAAATTATTAACGTAATCAAAATAAAATTCATTAAAGGATAATATAGTGGGTACCTCACCTACATCAACCAATGAACGGATGTCTTCCACCAGCTCTGTTAGTGCTAATTTCAGAAGAAAAAGCAAGAACACATTTGAAAGTCAAATTTTTCAATTCCTCAGGGAAAAAACTAAACAGCAAGTTCTGTACTGATTTTTCAATTCCTTGGGGAAAAAAACTAAACAGCAAGTTCTGTACTGATTTTTCAATTCCTCGGGGGAAAAAACTAAACAGCTATGTATTTTTAAAAAATAAATAAATAAAAGAGCTTTTTTTTTTTGTTCAGCAAAATTGGTCTCTCGGGACACATGGGGCCTGTGACCCACTAAATGGAACCCCTATACATTAAAATACAATTGTGTTTCTGATAAAAAGACGATAACAAACCAAACATATATGACCAAAGCATGACAGTATGCTATTCTGTACTGACGTTGATGATTCTCCTCACTGCTCTTTGCAATTCTAATCACCATATAATAGCCGAAGATTTGGATGTATGCTCTACACTAAATGGTTTTAAAGTGCATTATTGAAAAATACAGAAGAATTAGTGTACTTATGGTATAAATGCTATTTGATTTGTATGTGGCATTTTTAAAAATAAATTTAAAAAATAAACTTTTTTGAAACTTAATGAGAAACACGTTATTGCTTTCTCATTACTTTTCCCCTAATTATTTTAATATTTATGACTAACATTCTTATTTGATGTAATTTCTATAACTCATTGTGACTATTATATGACTCATCTACATGACAAATACGACTAATAAAGAAGTCAAGCGAGGTAGGACGGTTAAACGACAGATCCCGGTCAAATTTTAAATTAAATTTATCAACTATGAATTAGAAAGAGATGAGTCTGCTATTTTTAACTTCTACCCCGCCTGTTATAACACAAGGGTTTTTTTTTTTTCTTTTTCTAAAGACTAACATTAATTCAACATAATTGCATGACCACCAGCAGTTTCATTTGAAGATCCACCTGCTTGTCTATCACAAACCAGTTGAATTCCTACTTCCTAAAGTTTCTAAATGAGCTATTAGCAGCGTGTGCGACCTACACACATCAAAACATTCCTTTTAATCGCGTATTCATTTGAGGAAAGGCTTCAAAATAATGTTGATAGAAATGGCTTTCGGAAAGTGAAGCAATAATATGTAATATGCTTGGCCTGTTTTTGCTTTGCCAAAGTTGGAAAAAACCACAGAAAAAAACTATAAAAACTTTCCAGGAAAAAATGCATTTTTGCCAACGAGCAAGAAAAAGTTTTATTTTAGAGGGATGTAATTATTTTTTTTAATTTTTTTACTTATTTTAACTCTAATCTAATAATATATAACTTCAATTTTTTTTACCTTAAAATAGTAACCCATAGTTTTATTGAAATAGCAGTCTAATTTTAAATGTTATTAAGTTTGTATGGTTTTTTGGTTAATACAATATATGCAAGAAAAGGGAGAGAAAATAACAATAAAATAACTCACTGACTTTAGTTAACACTAATAAACAACTAGTTTTATTATGTTTCAGTTAATTTGTAACAGGAAACTAATACCAATTTTTCTATGTTATCAGAACAAGAGAAATTGGAAGGAATACAAACTATAATTAGTATATTAAAAAAGTAGGAATTTTAAGAGTTAACTTCTCTTAATGAGTCATAAAAGTTATACTTAGAGGTAAAAAAAGGGAAGAAAATTGATTTTGCGATTATTTATGTAGTAATAGTTGTTTTTATATAGTTAATACTGTTTAACTTCTTAAATGAACAAACTATAATATTCAAAGCTTTTATTACACACACACACATATATACATATATATATATATATATATATATATATATATATATATATATATATATATATATATATATATATATATATATATATACATATTACTATTAAAGACAACATTACTACATTTAATTGAGAAATAAAGGAAACAAAATTTATCTCTTGTCTCCACCATAAAAATTTATTAACAAAATATATTATTATGCTTGTATTTTTATTGTTATTATCAAGGAAAATTCCTTTAAATTGATTTATCTGTCAAAGTAATATTAATAAAATATGCAATCAATATTCTGATTCTGAAGTCTTAATTGTTGTATTTTGTACAAATTTATATATATATATATATATATATATATATATATATATATATATATATATATATATATATATATATATATACATTTTTTAAATTCAGAGAAATTGCCTGGTTTTTGCAAAGTTTTTTTTATGTTTTTATTTATGGTCTAGTTAAGATACCCTTTTGTTGGCAAAATGACCAATCCTCATATAAAGCATGTTATATGGGCTTTATACAAAGAGTGCTTAAAAGATGTTCGGGGGAAAAAAAGGGTTTTTTAGACAGCAATTTTTTAGTCAGGAGCTATATTTCTAAATGGAAAAGAATTAAAAAGAACGCCTCAATTATAAAGATATTTAATTGGCTTGCGGAATCTTCATCCTGCAAACAAACGAGAGGATTATAAACCTGTTCAAATAAACCTGTCGATTAAGTAATCACACAATGGGGATGAACCCTTACATCCTAGAGCCATGCTGTCAAACCACAACTTGGGAATCAAAAAATTGTCCTAGGTGTTATAATCCAAGCTCGAATTTCGGAGGGTCGGATTTTTTTTTTTTTTTCTCCTTTCAAATCAGATAAGAATACAATAGGCTGCAATTTAACCCATTGTATCTTAGTAACCTCGAATTGAAAAATATTGTCGGTTATGTTAGAATGCACTATTTCAAGCATATAAAAATACCTAAATATAAATAATAAAAATGAAATTTTATGAAAAAAGTTCTTATACGAATATGTATTCTTTACAAATACTGTTAATTACTTTGTAAAAAAAACTTTTGCATGAAAAAATTTGGAACTATCTTTGTGGGAAATTTACTTCTGATGTACGACTTTTTATTATTTAAAAGATCGAAAGTTTATTTCAGTAATAATCATGTTTATAAGAACAAATTATAAATAAAACATTAAAAATAATTTTGTATAGCTGTTACTGTGAAGCCCGAAATTGGAGAATGTCGACATTCACCGGTGAATGTCGATATACACCAAATACCTCGGTGAAAGACCGAATATTTTATTATGTTCTTATATATTCGAACTATCACCGGTGTATGTCGACAATCCCCATGCACTGATGGTGAATGTTGAAAAAAAATATTTTTGTTACGTTTTTAAATCATACTTTATTATTAAAATATATAATGATATATGTCAAAATAACACATACCATGAAGGAATACTCTAAAGTCCCTGTGTTCATTCTAAAGAAAAATAAGAGGAGTTTCAACCTACTACACCTTCTATCAAGCCCTAACTAAACAGCAGAAGTTTATTTCTATTAAAAGTTAATCTTCTAATGCATGTAACAAAAATGTTGCAAACCTCAAAAAGAAAATTTCCTCCTGCTCAAATTGATGACACTGTGAGAATACCAATCCCTGATGTCGACCGTGGTCAAACATATGCTCGAAATGTATTGGCGGTTGCTACTGAAATGGAAGATTCCGACTTTTATAAATTAGTAAATAAAAGTAGTACCCTCAAGCAGCTTTATACCCATAATCAGTTTATATTTTGTAAAGAAAAATTACTCTCTATAGATGAATTTCTTCTCAAGAAATGTCTCAGAGAGAAGATGCTGCAGCTAATTCGAGAAGTGGAAGGCATGGCTATGAACAATATCATTGCAAAAAGAAATGTTTCGTTACTAAATGCCAATGTAAATGCAACTCTCTCTTGTGCAATTCAAATTGCTATAACAGTTTAAATTGTCGCAACAAATAAGGTAGGATAATGTCAATCAGATAATTAAGTTAATTATTGATATGATTTTCTGTTCTAAGAGTGTTCGGTTTGTTTTAAGTTCAAAAGTTACATGTCCTAGTACTATAGATTTGACTGAAGTACGGAGTAAAAAATATAAATATCCGACATGTTTAGCATTCACCATAGTGCATGGTGAATGTAGACATTTACCATTGTAAGTCAGAAATAAGGATATTTAGCAAATATTTCGGACATACACCAAACGACTACGTGAATGTTGGCATTTACCGGTGAAAGTCGAAATATTCCTGATTTCGGTCTTTCACCGTAACATAGCCATTAAGTACAGATTCTACGAGCATGGTATCTAAATTACACAGTTGGAAGACAGCAACAACTACCAAAACCGTCTTTTAAAGTTATCTGGAAAAATGACAGTTTTTAAGTATATTGCAGGTATTGCAACACGGTGATAGTAAATGTCAAAAGATTTCATCATTTCTTTGAAAATAAAGTTAACAAAAAGAACTTTTTATTGGATTATCCTCCTTGTCAATGACAAACTATTCCTTTAGATAAGCTCATTCATCATTAAGTTTAAAATAAGTTATTCCAATTAGTACTTTTTTAAAAATTATTAAAATTAAAAAAAAATTGTTTTAATGAAAGATTGCAACCATGAAAAAATAGTGATCCTCATTAACATGTTGAATGCCACACTATTTTCACATTCCTTGGCTATCTAGCTGACATTAATTTCTCATTGTGAATCGAATATTTTGGTGAAATATTAAATATAACGAATTAGTAAAATTATTAAATATAACGAATTAGTGAAACCAGTCATAATGTAGCTATTCAACTCAGGTCACCGGATACTACGAGAAACTCAATGCCGGTCATTTTTGCGAATCATTTGGATTTAATATATTTTTTTCTGTTAAAATATTTCTCGATTTATTCATTTAAAAATTTATTTAATTTTTAGTTATTTTATCAATTATTAAATTTTAGTTTAGTATACTTTAAACAGTTTGGAATGTAAATGTGTTTTTGTAAAATTACAACAAATTAAATATTTCCCAGATAGTATGCATACTTGCAGCAAGGATAATATCTTGTCATAACAAATTTGACGCGACAAACTTACAGCAAACTCCTGCAAGTTAGACAGAGCATAAAACGACCACTTCTTTGCAACGCAATTTTGCTGCAAAACTCGAGGGCTGCGCTACTACGGAGACAATGCAAATAATTTTCAGTTTTTAACATAAGAAGAAAAACTAATCGTAAAAACTAATTATTCTGCATTGTCTCCGTAGCGGAGTCGTTTAGTTTGAAGACAAATTTTAAATTGCTCCGCTCCGGAGTCAACGAGTGCAAAGGGTTAATTAACAAGAAATTAATTACTAATGAATTTTTAATATTTATTCAAAGTTATCTAAAATCTTAGTCTTTCCAAAAGTAAAAAAAAAAAATCCCTTTACATATGCTATTTAAACCAAACAAAAAGTTTATATATATATATATATATATATATATATATAATAAATAAACCAAGCGGGGTTTTTTTGAACCGTCGTTTGCAATGAACTTGCAATGAGTTTGTGAAAACTTGCACGACAAGTGCACTGTAACTTGCATGACAAGTCTGCTGTAAGTTGGAGGTATGGTGGCTTCGAAGTTTGCGTAGACTTGCTGCAGTCTTGTTTCAAACTTTCAAACTTGCAGTCATGCTGAACTTGCTGCAAGTTTGCAGGCTTACAAATCAAGACTGCTGCCAGTTTGCTGCAAACTAAATTTGCTATCTGGGTTATTTCCTGAAATTTTTTTTAAAAATGTATCCTCAGATTTTCAGCCAGTACAATCCTTTCAATACTAATAATACAAGAAGTATAAACCAATTTCGGCTTATTTGATTTTAAAAAAAAAATCCATATGAACTTAATTTAACATGCTAATCTTGCATACCTAGCATGAAGATCTTACAAAAAACAGCATTAATAGAGAGAAGCCAAATAGAGGATCTAAAATAATAATAATGATAAAAGAAAGTGTAATACACTCAACTTGTACTTTCCCACATTTCAAATACAGCTGTTACGCGTCAGTGCTCTTTGAAATTCTCTGACGTTTCGCTATAAACTAAACAAAAGAAAAAACTTAAATATTCTTCTTATGCTATTCGATTTTTAAAAAATTAGAAGACGTTCGTTTCATTTTGTTTTTCCCTTCTTTTTGTACAGGTGGAACGATACTGTATTGTTGAAGTTAGGTGAATAGTTCAGATTTATCTCTGATTATTGATGATAATAATAGTAACAAGGTTGCTAAAATATTTTTTACAGAATTTACTGTAGCACGTTCACAGTTTTGATTACAGAAGCACAATGATTGTCAGAGTAATAAACCAAAAATTTAATTTCAATGACATTTCTTTTTCTGCTTTGACATTTTTTTACTTTTAGGTGTTTTTTTTTTTTGTTGTTGTTGTTGTTGTTTTTTTAAATATCAAAATGTTGATACATTTAGGACAATTTTTGAAATTATCAGTATATTTTGTTTAGCTAAACTAAATTAGTTCACGTTGATGCTCAACCAGTATTTTTAAATTTGTCTCAGAATAGGCTTTCTAACTACACATTGATCGACAGAGCAACAAAACATGCAAAGGTTTAGCATCCTTTGCGATCAAAATATTCTTCTATAAGTCCGAAATGACCAAATATTTCATGTTTTATAATATATTTTTTGTGTTCCTATTCTAATCTTTTTCTCACTTTTAAAAACTCGATTAGAATTTAAACACATTTATTTTTCTTTTGAAAGAAATCCGCTCCCCCTTTGTATGAGTTTTCCACGCTTTTATTGTTAGAAGTACTTCAATATTAAAAAAAGCTGTTTGTAGAATACAATTTTATAATCTAAATACTCTAATTATAGCACCTACTATTTTTTCTAATATTTAGAATTTCATTGACTTGCATTTCTTAGTGTGTTCTGTGGTAAGAAATTTCCTTGATCCTCTGGTTTGATAGACAGCTCTCAACTGAAATCAAGACTCGTATATATTCCCGTTGAAAGGTACATCAATCAATTATCAAAAGCAAACCAGTCCTATTTCCTAGGCATTCACTTTATGCGACTGGTATCCTTACAAAAATGTTCTGAGACAGAGTTATATATATACATACCTACTCATTTATTATAGAAATTTTGCCTTAAGTCATCAGATGTATAAATGAAGAATTCTACACACGCAACATGAATCTCTGACAAATTTAACCAACAATCGCAAATTACAGTTTAGGTTAACGGGTTTGATCTTTCCACTTGTGCATTTATTATTTTATTATTGTTGTTTATGGTTTTATTTTGGAGGAAAGACTGATTGAATCTTGTTTCCGACATTTTACAGCCTTTGCACAAAGCTACCCCTGCTTTTATTTATATAAGAACGGTATTTTCTCCGATTTCATGACCCTTGGCCGAGATTTGCACACTCTGAATTCTCTTGCTGTTATTAATTGTATATATCGTCAAGTAATTTTTAAAATTAATGTGGGTATCCTTTGTACGTCTGGTCTTCATTTTTCTTCTCCATTTGCAGTATTGCACGGTATAGCGCACAGGCCAAAATAAATTCGGCTACAGAAAATTTTCTTAGTGTCTCTTCTCTCCACGAATGCCCCAAGCATTTGATAATTTTGCTTAATAATTAATTCACCGCAACATGTAGTAAAAATCCTTTCTAGAGTCTGCCGTTATAGATTACGTCGTCACCTAGTGTTTTTTTTTTTTTTTTTTTTTTTTTTTTTTTTTTTTTTCTGCACAAACAATTTCAGCACGACTTCAGTATGATGTATTCGATTTTGTTTTAAAATTTTCTAAATGTCTTCATCTTGCACCCTTCCCTAGAGACAATCTACGAGTTATATTTTCTTGCCTGATTTACTGGTTAGAACAGGGATGGATACACTTTTTCAACTGCGTGCCAAAAATCAAAAGAAAATAAATTTGGCGGGCCAAGAGAAATTTTTCTAAAATTTTAAAAACAATATAAGTACCTAATGGTTTAAATACATTAATGAGATGAATGAAATTGCGATTTCATTTTTAAAAGTTCCTTATACTGGGGTTCGAAGTGAGATGTACTCATTTTAAGGAGCTATACTAAATGCTTATCTGTTGGTCTACTTCTGAAACTATTCTTTCTACGGTTCAAAGTTGAAAACACTTGTTCACATATAAGAAGCAAATATACCGCTGATCTTCTGGGCGTGAGATAATAAATTTGGGATATAATATTTAAGCAAAGTAGAAAAGGAGATGGATATATAATGTATAAATATATATTTCTTTTAAATTGCCTCGGACCGGCAACTTAAAATTCTATCCGCGGACCGGAATAAACCTTCCGGAAGGCCGGACTTGGGCCGCCCTGGGTTAGAACATGATTGGAAGTAAACCTGTCTCCTAATGTTTAATAGCTCTTCACCGCTTTCAACTTTTTGTATAGTGATAATCCGCGAGAATTTAGTTACAGGATTCAGAATCTTTTCTCAAACTTTTTATTAATTTATTTTTTAAATTAGCTAATTGGTGGCTTAATAATTAATAAATCACTGTCTTTGAACTATGTAGCAAAAACCCATTCTGTTCTTCTCTGTTACTTTGTCACTTATAGTGTTCCTGCGTCGAAAAAAATTCAGTGTCCGTCTTGCCGACTGCTCTGGAGTCAGAGTTCACTTATTAGTTTCTGGTAAGAATATGAGTGTCTTTCAGATTTGGAAGTCCCCCCACCCTCGCCGTTTAATTCCTCTTCGCCGATTTCTAACTTATTTGTATGTGAGAACTCCGGATAATTTAGTTACGGGTTTCAAGAATCTCATATTTATTATTTATCTAACTGTTTTAATAGTCAAAAACAATGTAGGGAGAACAATGTGTTTATCAATTACGCTGTCACCGTGGATTTTTTTTTTATGTTACAAAAAAATAATCCTACACAGGGGCAGTATTTTTGGCAATTCGATTTTACTTTAACATTTTGTCACTATTTGGCGACTTACTGGCTGCCTGTGAGGCAACTCACAAATTATTTTCTGTCAGCAATATGAGTGTCCAGATATGGGAATGAACTTCGCTCTTTAATTTCTCTTCGTTACTTCCAACTTATTCGACCGGATCAAATTTTGCAGATTCCCCGTCATTTCCAATGCCTACGTCCCTCTTTACCGCGAGGAAGCGAACTATTTTATTGCCATATCGAACTGTTGTGTAGCTGAAGGCAAATTTCATCCTCTGATACGTATATCCTCCCAACTCCAGAGGCACATTCGTTTTTCCTCCTGATTGATTCAAATTTGATCTCTTCCGCGCATTTTTCCTGTTTTTGAGAAATTGCATTTGATGCGAATTTCCGGAGAACTCGGCATTTTCTCTCCCCACCCCCTTCGATTTCCGCTTGAGTTATTAATGTTTTTACAACGAATTTCATAGAATTGGGGAAAAAATGTCTATAGCGAGTGTTAGTTCTGAAGCAGATTTTGAGATGGTATTCTAAACAATATGTTTGTTCTATAATGCTGTGTTTGATTGCATCAAATATGCAATCATATTACGTTTAGTGCGTAAATTATTTCATGATGCTATGTTTTTACAACAACTGCCAAACGGTAATAAATATATGTAAGGAAAATTCCCAAGGGTTTTCAAAACTTAAATCAAGGGCTAAAAATTCCCGCGTCATTTTACATTCCCTTTTGTAACCCCTAACCTAAATTGACCACTGGGGCTACAGTTTACGCCCTCAGAGAAGGGGCCTGACCAATTATAACTCTTCATGGCCCTAGCGGACAATTTAGGAAATTTCCAAATTAAAAGGAGATACACGCTAGCGGAGACAGATCTTGCTAGAGATATTTTCCCGCAGATGTTGACCCAGGTGTTACGTGTCTTGTACATAGAACTTCATGCTAGCTGATCCTTCAGTATGTTCTGTCCCTATGATGAAGTGGGAACCCTTTTAACTAAAGGTATTTAGTTAAAACGGTATCATTTTTATGGCCATGACTGCAACCACCCATCGAGAAGTCCGCCTCATTGCATATATAAATATTATTTTTTGACAAATACCATTTAGTTAGTGATAATTAGTTTTATTTAATTAGACCGGTACTCACTGAACAGTTGATAGCATCCAAGCCAATAGTGTAATTCGAATGCACTGAATGCGGTAACGAAGATCTTATTTTGGTGATCATGCAGTGAACATTACCTGGCGATGTAGCATTTTGTATTCTACTTCGTTTCAGTGACATAAAAACGAGTACAAAATAAATTAAACTAATTAATTTCTACTAATGCACTTTACTCATAGAAAAAGTTATAAATATTACACACTATACTGCAAGGTATTAATAAATTTGAAATTTCATTATGCAAGATTACTAGATATTTAATAGTCCGTAAAATAGATTCCTAGACTTTTATGAAAAGAATTTGTTGTTAATACCAGTCATAAAATTTTCATTGCACACAAAAAATAAACGATGATTAAATTTAAAATTATCACATATGTACTTAATCTACAATTTAAGCCAAATATAAAAGAAAATTATTTAAGTAATATATAAGTTCAGTGATAAAACGTATGAAAATAATGCAGATACTTAAATAATTAAAAATGAGAAATGATTAAATGAGATGGTTAAAGGAATGAGGTCATAAAGCTACAAAAAAATGTTATTTTTACCTATTTATTATGTGATGAACTTAATAACCTGCTCTTAACCCTTAATTTGACAAGATGTTTTTTCAAATATCGATTAAAAGATATTTAAATAAATAATAATAACAATAATAATAATTTAATTAATAATAATAATTAAAAACAATAATATATAATATATTTAATATATTATATATTATCGATAAAAATATATATTTATTATAAAGATTTTATTTATTTGATTGTTCGTTGTAGCAGGCTTAGCCAAATTAAGGGTTAACCGGGAAAAATAGCTTGAAATAAGGGCATTAAACACTCGAAAAGGGGGAAGGGGTGGATTTTGAAGGTTTGAAGACTTGCTTTGAATTTTGCTAACCCTAACTCATCAAGAATCCAATATAGATAACCCTATCCTTTTCCAACCGCTTCATAAATTCGAGGACAGACGGATAGATCACTTAGGCTGTTATTATATAGGGGATAATTTTAGGATTTTCATTTCAAGTACGATGACAGTTGCTGTAAGACCTTTACACAAAATTCATACTTAAAACCCAAATAAACATCTTTAACCTAATTACGAAAGACTTTCGCAAATTATACAGATCTAAGAAATCCAATAAATATTGCCCGACACCGTCCGTTAAAGATAGGGGAAAAACCCAAAGCTGCATAAGCATTTAATAAATTACTTTTTATTGCTCCTTCAAGAGGAAGTCGCAGTAGAGAAGTTTTAATTCTCAGATAATTAAACTTCCAACGATTTACATTTTTCAGCAGTTAATCTTTTACAAGGAATTAAATTCTTGTTGAGTGCGGTTCCATAATTTATAATATGCAAATAGTGCGTTTAAAGGTCTGCTTTTTGTTTTTTAATGCAGGAAAGAGAAAGCAAATATCTGCTTGTATTAATCTGCGATTAGAAAAAGAACAAAGAAGAAAATTATCCGTCGGGCAACAGGGGTATTGAAGACATTGGAGGTTAATAGGGAAACATTCTTATTACTTAGGAGAAATGTTTTAAAAGGACATAGTACTTTTCGAGACTAAAAATAATCTATCGTATTTATTATAAAAGTACTGCTCTTTATATATATATATATATATATATATATATAGATATATATATAGATATATATATATATATATATATATATATATTAATTTGTTTAATAATACTGTAATAACTCTTTAAAAGACTAGCATATAGCCCGTCATATGACGGGATGAGTAAAATTTTTAATTTTCCAGAATTGCAAAGTACCCTATGAGGAAGGTAAAATGGTTTGTTTTTTGGCTGAGAATTATTTTGCAACAAAATATTACCTTAAGAAAATTATTTACGTAATATCTAAGTTTAGTAATAAAACGTATGGAAATAATGTAGAAGATATTTAAATAATCTAAAATAAATGATTAAATGAGCTTGTTAAAGGAATTACGTCAAAATGCTAGAAAAAAATTGTTATTTTTAGCTATTTATAATGTGATAAATTGATACATTTAATCGCCTTCTCTTAAAATGGGGCTTGATATAATAATGGTAATACGTGAGTTTAATAAAATATAAGTAATAAAAATCATAAAAATTTGAAAAATGGTAAAAAATTATTTTAAAAATAATAAAACAACTTTAGGAATAAGAATTCAAAAGAAAAAGCAGAAGTTATGAAATTAATTAGACATTTAGAAAAATTCGGCTACGTCGGGGGCAGAACCACCAACCCGAGAAATACGATGATCAAATGAGCAGACACTCTACCCCATGTGCCAGCTTACACTTAGTAAAAGAAATGGTTAGAATATATAAGGGTCAAGTAAAAACAGTCCAGAAATTTAAATATTGCGCTCCGTCCTCGCCATCCTATCAATAATGAATTTAGTATAGAATAAGAGGGAGAATAAGGCTTGAAATAATAGCATTAAACGCTCGAAAAGGGGGGGATGAAGTGGATTTCGAACTCGCTTTGAATTTTGCTAACCCTAACTCATAAAAAAATCCAATATGGATGTCTGTATCCATTCCAGGTACAACCGCTTCATAAATTCTGGGACAGACGAACAGACAACTTAAGCTATTATTATATTGGGGATAATTAGTTTTGTTACTTCAAATTATTTTTTTAAATAAAATAAGAAATGAACAACAAGTGAAGAGATGAAATTTCTTACTTGCAAGAAACATTTCAAATATGAGTATTTCAGTATGAGAAACTAAATTTTTATAACACATTGAAAATGGGACATATTTTATTTGAACTATTTAAACTAAAGGTGCAAAGATATGTGATATTTTAATAACTAAAAATATTAAAAACTAATACGAAATTTAAAATTTAAAAACCAAATTAGCATCTATTTTGATATAAAATTTAAAAAATTATTTCAATTATTATAATTTTAGCTAACAGGATAAAAATGATAATTAGCTTCAATTCGACAGAAAAAATTTAGTTCCTAACTTATATAATTCAAAAGTTAATTTGCAGATAAGTAAATTTCTATTTTTTTTTCACAAATATATGTTTAAGAAACGTATTAATTTATTACAAATCTAAATAATTTTTATAAAGTTACTCCCAACAATGATCTAGGAAAATGTTTATTCTAAATATAAAAAATGTTATTTTATAATAAATCAAAAACCGGTTATGATACTAAACATGTTCATTGTAACTGGGCTTAGTTGTATTTTAAAATACTGCAGAGAACAGAGGAGGTTACTTTTTTAAATTATGTCTTCTGAGCCGAAATATAGAAAACGTCCCAATACTGACAATTTCAAACGAAATCAAAGAAAAATTACGTTATTTTACGTACACGACCTTGGCTTAATTGTTGAAACTTAACATTTTCTAAAAAGCATAAAGTAATATCGTTCGTTTACGGGCGTCATGCCAGCTCTTCCGTGAAAACCAGGGCAAGGACTGAGAACTTTGAGTTGAAAAAAAAATCACGATTTTAGCTCAAGTCGAAGCGATCATACATATTTCATGCTGCAATTCTATTTCTGAGCGAATAATCTAATCTGTAAAGCATACGTTGAAACTGTTAAAATAATATGCATCAGAAAAATAATGGGAAATCCCACTAACTTTATAAGCCACACTAAAGTAGTTTTCACTCTGGGTATACGCTCCGTCGAAATACCTCTTATGTTTTAACAGGAATTGACTACACAATAAAGGGGAAGGTGGTAGAAAAGTCTATGAACTTACAAATTTATATACAGGGGTGGCCAACCAGCGACTTGTGAGCCACATGCGGCTCTTTGAAGGATTATTTGTGGCTCTCGATAAATGTACCCCAGTTCCCTTTTCATATTTGTGTTATTATATTTAAAAAAAAAAAATATTACAACTGATGGAACTCTGGCTATGCTGGGTAAAAAAATCGATCTTGTTGGGCTTTTAAGAGATGATTCTCAAATTCCACAATTCACACAGATTCACTGCATAATTCACCGAGAACATCTCGTTACAAAATATTCAAAATATCTTAATTTTATGAAAACAGTGTATCACATTGTAAATTATATTCGCACCAAAGGAAAAAAAAAATCATCGGTAATTCAAAAATTTCTTTGAAAAATTAAAGGACGAAGAACTTTCAAATGACATTCAATAAATATAATTTCTGTAAAAAAAGAGTATTTAGTACCTTTTTTGCATACCTTTTAAATACGTATATAATTGCGGCTCGCGAAAAATTTCAAATTTTGAAAAATGGCTCGGATTATCAAGAAACGTGGTCATTCCTGCTATATGAAATATGAAAGCTATTCAGTTAAAAGTAAAGCCGTTTTCACTCGAAATACCATTAAAACTTAACAAGAATTAACTATATATTAAAGAGCAACCAAAAAACGTTTCATTGTGTACACAACTCAGCTTAAAACAAATTTTAACAGAAAACATGTCTATTTTCTGAAAATTCTATTAATGGACATATTCGTGTATCTTTAAGTAAAACTATATTCTTAAATTTTAAAATTCCCTATTCAAGTTGAAATTCATTGACTATATTATAAGTGGGGTTATAGAAGAGTAATAATAATGGCTAAAAGAATAATAATAATTACAGAGAATCGCTCAACTCTATTTTTAACACTCAGTATTTATAGTTTTACCAGTTAAAATCAGAATTAAAATTAAGACATCTAATCAAGTTCTTTAACTTTTGATATTAACAAGCTGGGCAGGGTAAATGCGGCCCACCAGTAAACTTGTAGGCCCCCACAACGAATTCAATAATGCAGACTATTTCATTTATATACTAGATAATTATATGTTATTATATAATTAAAATATTATTGTTATATAATTACAATATTATTTGATTGGTTTACTGATTATTATTATTATTATGACTATATATGCATATTATTAAAATTTAATCACTCTATTATTCATTTATGAAATGATAATGAAAATTTTAATAATAATGTATTGTTTTTTTTACAATTTTTACCGCAAATTTATTTATATATATACTTGTATACACACAAACATAACATACAGTGCGAATGCCGCATAAGATGCACTTTTACCGCAGCCCGCGGAGTTTTGGAGCTGCTCAGATCTGTTATAAAGTACTAGTACAAAGAATGCATTTAAAAATTTCCAATTATAAAAATAAAAATAAATTAATATATCAGTACATAAAAAAATCACAAACACTATACACATACCTTCGTTCAGACAACGAAAAAACAAAAGATATCAAAAAGATTATTCCTACAATTTCAGAAGGATACCGTTCTACGAGACTACAAACATTAGATATTTATACTACAAAAATGAGTCTTTACTAAGCAAACATTTAAATTGTACCCGCTAAATATTACGCTCTATAAATTTAGTGTATAAGTTTGAAACCATCTTAGCTATATTTATCAGACATATCATATCTATATTTTTTTATAGTTATTAAAAGAAAGAAAAACTGAGAAATAGTATAACTAATCGAAGTTTCAATAGTATCGAAGTTATAATACTATCTACCCATTATTTTTTCCTGGAGAAACCAGTGATATCCTTAAGAAATATTGCTTAACTTTTCAACAGAAAAATAGAAGAAGAAATCTCATGTCGGTTTCCCTTACCTTCTGTTTATGGTCATGTGATTCAGCCACGCGTGGCCGAATACTAGCTGTAAAAGCTGTCTGTTATACACTTTCTCAGATACGAGTACGAGTTCTTGTAGTGCAACTAATCATGTTTAACCCCTTCGCGACCAACGTCTCGTATACGCTACGCAGCGATTTCTCTGTTATCAGTCCAATGTCGACTCCATGCTATGATCTCCGGTTGATCTTGAGAGAACATCGTCGCATATGTGTAATAGGAGATCTGAACGTTTTATTTTCATTTTTAAATGTTATATTTAATTACCATATGGCGTTAAACGGCAACGGTTTTTACAACGGTAGACTTGTATAGCATTTACGTGTGTCCTCAAATATCAGTTCCTTACATCAATCTTTCAGTAAACCCCAATAATACAAAAACTCTTTAAGTGCCCCAAATTTTTAAAAGAGAGTTATGTTATCGAAAGACTACGGGGTTCATGGGTTTGGGTAAAATAATATTTTGATATCATGGTGATTAATTTTGGTATTTGGCAATATTTTTACAAGAGGATATACATTCCATCTTGAGGAATCAAAACCGCGTAGAATTATCTTATTGGCCCTATCAATTAAACACTTCATTCGAACAAGAATTCGCTAAAATTAGGACTCAATGGCTAATATGCTGAGTTGTGGATCGAATTGTCCTTGGTGCTGTATGCTCTAATTTGACTGAAATGCATGTAAAGAGTGAGGCAACTAAATCAAATCTCTTGAGCGAAATATTCTCCCGAATGTAGGAGAATGCGAAAAAGGAAAGCTAATTTCGAAAAATTTTCAATCAGTTTTTCTTGGTTGTCGAGTACCATGATACAAATTAAAACTGAAAAATTTATAATCTATGCAGTATACCAAGCAGCCATACAAAAATTCAACCAAAACTTTACAACAGTTAATCAATGTGTGACGCAAAAACCTGATTTTATTCTTCGGTCCAGTGGTTCAATAAATCCAAATTAATCGAGGAGATAGATAAAGAATCCTAAAAAGATGACCCGCATACCTATATTTACATATTATATATTTGAATATAATATTAAGACATATAAGTCAATTTTGGTGACAAGTCGTATTTAATTAATTTTTATCAAACATATCTTCTAGCACTGTTAATCGTAGCAAAAAGCAGATGAAAAACTTCCGAACAGATAAAATTTAGAACAGAAGTATAAAAGTGCTAAAATTTAATTGCATCCTTTTACAACATTTTGAATAATAAAATATATTTTCGATGAAAACAATGTGAAACTTAGTAGCAAATTACTGGTGTATGTTATTTCGATACTGAATTAAAAGAAACGGTATTTTTCCCCACCCTATTTAAGTTTTGACAAAGATCTTCGGGAAAACATTATTACTTAGTACTTATTTCAGATACGAAAATTTATACAGCTTCACAAATACAGTTTGGTTTGGTTTGGAGCGCTATGGTCTACTTTGTGACAACACGAGGGCTAATGAGACCGAGGCCTCCTGCTTACAGCCGATTCCAAACGGCTACGAACATCCATGTCACACTGAGATTCGAAACTAGACCTCCGGTACTGAAAATCAGCGCCCTAACCACTCGGCTATCATTCAGCGAAAAACATTAACCTGCTTTCAGAAATTCACAAAACGGGACTATTTCTAAAAGAACCAGATGTAACGCTAATTTCAGTTTCACAAAATGAGTAGATTTTTCCCAATTTCACAAAAACAGGACCCTGTCTGAAAAGCCGGGACAAACCTCTGACAATTCTATCTAAGGACGCTATCTA
>CM063505.1:174795699-174845699 GCA_032207245.1 Pardosa pseudoannulata | reverse complement strand
TAGAAAAGAAATAAACACACAGTTGAATAATATCAAATTACCCATGATCTCTAGGTTTCACCAATTTAATGAATGCTCGGGTTCCCAATTTCTTTTTCGATTTCGGATCTATCAATATTTTCTTGGTTTTCCGTTTTAATAGCATCTTTGGCTATCAAAAAAGAACCACAATCCCAAAAATACTAAATGTTTTATTTACTTTTTGCAATGCATCGAAACCACCGAGAAATATTTATTATCAATTATTCTTCAACTTTACAGAACATATTTTACCATTGATAGATGCATTGGGTAAACCCGACAATTGCGAACGGCTATGCTGACATGGAATTCGAAACCTACAAACTTCAGAACCAAAAAGTAGAGTCATACCAGCTCAGCCATCATACGGACCAAACATACGATTATTTCAAAATTACTCAAATATAACTTCATATAAGCAAAAACACTAAACAAATGTTCTACTCCAGCTACACCTGAAAAATCTTTAATACACTACTGATCGGTCTCACCAAAGTCGTTTAACGGCTAACCATGATAAACCCATGGTACTAACCAATGGTACGACTCTATTCTCCGTTTAGGGCTAGTCTCACCAAAGTTGTTTAACGACTAACCGCGATTAACCCATGGAGCCAGCCAATGGTGGGAAGCAATTGTCTGTTTAAACAGAGATTAATCGCGGTTAGCCGTTAAACGACTTCGGTGAGACCGGCCCTTAAACAGAGATTAATCGCGGTTAGCAGTTAAACTACTTTGATGAGATCGACTTTACGTGGGAGGCTAAAACTTAAGTCAATATAAAAGCGTAGTAAAATAGTTTCACTATGCTTCACTCAAAAGGAAAGTTTATTTTTGCCATAGATTAAAAGGGAGAATATTTAAAGAGCTGTGCTTGGGGGGTGGGAGGGGATTTACACTCGGTTTACTTTCATAAAAGCCACTAATATTTTCCCCTCAATTTTAAAATCGCTCGCATCAAAAATAAAATTCTTTGAAGAAATTGCATACTTTACGATTGCGTACAATAGCTTTATAATTTTATTTTAAATACATAATTACACCAAAAAAATAAAAACAACATAACCTAGTTACAATTCACTCCATAATACGACATTTAATTCGAGAAATATGTTCAGTGAATTCATATTAAAACGATAATAATGCATTAAAGGGGAGTAACCGATATTTTAATCTCATTACTTCTTTTTCCTACTGAGGATTGTAAAAAAAAAAAAAAAAAAAAAAAAAAAAAAAGTAATAAGATGTTCTTTTCTTTTTACGAACCACACTGATGAAGCTTGCTCCTGTATAAATCGCTGTACTTTTAGTAATTTCCTGATTTAAAGTAAGATTACCTTCGAGCGTACACCTTTTCAGGCACGAAACAAGGGAAGCAATTTTCAAAGCGCTTCTCTTTGGAATCAACTGAGAAATCGCACAAATGATTTAAACATTTATAAAGTGCATGCTCCGTAAGCATTTTTGAACAAGCACTTTTCTAAAAATTGGAGAGTAATAGTTAAACTTATAACTTACGTCATAATTTAACAATAGACACGCGCGACTTTGAAATAATAAAAATTCATGCGATCAGTAAGGAGGTAACAATATAATTTAAACATAGCGAAAGCAGCGATCTGTTATAAACTATAATTATAAAAATACCTTTCATAAACTATTAGATGTACACTTTCAGGCACGAAATAAGGGGAACAATTTTCAAAGCGCTTCTCTTCAGAGCCAACTGAGAAATAGCACAGATGGTTAAAATACTTATATAAGGAATCGTCTAAAAACATTTTTGGAACAAGAATTTTTCAAAAGGTTAAAGAATAATAACGAAGTGTATTGTATCTGAAGTTATGCTTTAACAATAAACATGCACGCGATTAAAAACAGCAGAAAATCATGTGCTTGATGAGGGAATAACAATATAGTGGAACTTCAATTATCTGAAGTAATTGGGGCCGAACCTACTTCGGATAATCGAATTTTTCGGGTAATCGAAAATTCATCAATAATCATCTAGTTTAATATGTAGTATCGTCATTGAGGCAATAACATTCGATTGGCCTGGGACTCGATAGTATGACTTTCCAAATTTCGAAATGGAGTGTTTTTTTTTTGTTTAGAACAGGGATGTTTGAAAGTGGGGAAGAGTACACTCATACCGAGAATTGTGTTTGTCAGAAGAAATTCTAAAAAAGGATATTCCA
This sequence comes from Pardosa pseudoannulata, assembly GCA_032207245.1. NCBI lineage: Eukaryota > Metazoa > Arthropoda > Arachnida > Araneae > Lycosidae > Pardosa > Pardosa pseudoannulata. Next base: position 174,843,480 of record CM063505.1, on the reverse strand, counting down.
AAATATTTATCTGCACACGTAGTTTGGAAAGGACGGCTTGCATACAAAAAGAATGTGGGAAAAAAGAAAACTATAAAAATGCAAAGTTGTAATGCAAGTTTTTAAAGATAAAGTTTTAGATGATAGTAGAAAGTGAAAAAAAAATGAAGGAGAAACAGACTTCGGTTAACGGAGGGTTTCGGTTAATCTAGGTTCTACTGTAGTATAATAAAAGTCGGCGATCTTCTATAAACAATCATCCTCTCACTAGCTGAATTCTCGTACTTTATCACACATAGCATTTTATAACATTTATACATACCACTAAATAATTACCACAAAACTACAAAATTTACCACTAAAGCTCTAATATATAAAATTCGAAGTTTGCAAAGACTAAATAAATTACTTTAAAATATCACTGATCTATACTTAAAATTGTTATCACTGATCTATACTTAAAATTGTTTTAAGATATCAATTTATGTATTTTAGATTTACAGTTTTAAACATTCGTGTCGAGATTAATATAATTCATGAAAGCAGTACAAAATAATATCACATATCATGAGATTATAACTGAAATAAAAATAAAATTGAATTTCACTACAATGGTATATAACAGGGGTGGCTAAACAGCGGCTCGCGAGGCACATGCGGTTCTTTAGAGGATTATTTGTGGCTCTCGATAAATGTCCCCGAGTTCCCTTTTCATTTTTGTGTTATTATATTTTAAAAAATTATTACAACTGATGGAGCTCCGGCAATGCTAGATAAAAAGAACGGTCTTGTTGAGATTTTAAGAGATGATTCTCAAATTCCACAATTCATACAGATTTACATCAAAATTCACAGAGAACATCTCGTTACAAAATATTTAAAATATCCTGGTGTTATGAAAACACTGTAACACATCGTAAATTATATTCGTACCAAAGCCAAAAATCATCGATAATTCAAAAATTTCCTTGAAAAATTAGAGGACGAAGAACTTCCAAATGACATCCAATAAATATAACTTCTGAAAAAAAAATTTAACACCTTTTTTGCATACCTTTTAAATACGTATTTAACTGCGGCTCGAGAAGAATTTCAAATTTTGAAAAATGGCTCGGACTATTAAGGAACTTGGCAACCCCTGGTATACACATACATTCATCCAAGAAACGAATCAATTTTATTATTTCACCAATAGACTTCATGAATTTTACCGTGATGTTACTTTTCCGGTATTTACAATACTTGTTCAGATTGGGGTTGTAGTAATGAATATAATTCACAAAACAATATATTTTAGAAGGTGGACCAACCAGAATCATTCTTGACAGAGATACAAAGGCTGTTATTATAAGAGTTAAAAAGGTGGCTAAATAAAAAGAAAATTTATAAAAACTCGCAAAAAGCAAACATTGGCAGAAGGTGATCTAGCGGAAGAGGCCTAACTCCATTCATCATTTTGAAACAAGGGGGACACATAAAACACGCAAGTATTGACTCTCTTTTATCGCTTTTAATGCACTATGACTCCATCTGCTCGAGAGATAAAAGGATCGCGGCAACAATGCTTAAAATATTTAAAAAAAAATTCTTGTCTTGCTCTGATTGCTGCGCAACATTCTGAGGTCACAGATTATTTGTTGTCTCTCTTAAAATCTTGGAAACTTTTACACTGGAAAGAAAGAGTAACATTTGCTCTGCTATAAACTAACAGATTGATCATTTGGTCAGTGGATAGAGGGCGTTCAGAATTGATTACTACTGTCACGCTGACCTATTAAGCTACCATATTATTTATTAGTCACGATATTTAAATATAAATTAAGGAGGGGGAATTATCTGAAATAATGGAAATTGTCATACTATGTATTTTTTTTATTTGAATATAAATGCTTATTCAGGGGGCCAGTAGCGAAATTCTTACAATTAATAAATGCTGAATTTCATGCAACTATGGCCACAAGTGTTATTTTTTTTTTTTAATTTCTAAGAGAAATATAGCACTTCCTAACAAAATGATGTATTTTTTTGGTTAGACAGTTAAACAATACAAAAATTTCAGGTATTTCATATTAAACTTTTTTTACTTGAATATAAAATGCATATTCACGGGGTGAGTAGCGAAATTCTTACAATTATGAAATGCTTAATCTCTTGCAGCTTTGGTCACAAGTGTCTGTTTATTTCTAAGAGAAATATAGCGCTTCCTAAACAAAATGATGCATTTCTTTGATTAGACAGTTAAACAATACACAAAATTTCAGGTATTTCAAATTAAACGTCCATGATAAAAGATGAAATGCTTAATCCTTAAATACTCTACAAAAATACTGTTAGGTAATACTTTTAAATTCAATTTCTAATTGAATTTTGCTGGACGATGACCAAAAGGGTATTGCGCTGCTTGTGGGAACCCGAGTTCGTCGGTTTGAATCCCACTGATGGCATGGATGTTTGTTGGGGTTCGGAATCGGTTTTAAGCAGTAGGTCTCGCATAGAAAAAGAGTAGACAGTAACACTCCATGCCAACCTTATTGGTTTCATAACTTATTGTGGTAAACATTTTTAACACATAATAAACATATGTTGTCTATCTAAATTATCCAAGCCTTATATGCTATCCAGAATTTTAATTATGTGTATCTTTATACATATACCCTAGTCCTGTACTTTGTTTGGTTTGGAGTGCTACAGTCTACAGTTAATCAGACTAAGACCTTCTGCTTAAAGCCGATTCCAATTGATTACAAAATCCAAGCTGTAGCGGGACTCGAACCTGCGCACTCCGGGTTAAAAATCAGCAGCACGTTCCTGACCTAGGATTCTCTAAAACACTACTAGGGCTGTAAGAGTCAATGATTTGAATGTATCCTAGCATTTAACTCTTTATTACATTGAATCTATATATAAAATACCTAATCCTACATATCCAAAGTAATTTAATGTTTCAACATCCAATAATTCGTATTACAGTTTCTTTTTCCATATAAGTAAATTTCTCCAGCAACAACTTTTGTAGTTATTTTTGTGTCATAGAAATTGTATGTGCGTATAAAGGAGAGTACCATATTAAGAATTTTTTCGTACTACATCAGCAAAAGCTTTTGTATACCTTCAATAACTAAAACTAATAAGGATTTGATATTTTTCATTACAGGCCTATCATGCCATAATGCCAAAGGCAAAGACATGAGAAATTTGGGGATTTCTTGAGAGTATTAAACTTTATTCCCAGTGAGAGTAATTAGTATGGTAAAAGAACTATTGTCATGACTTATCATAATGATTAAATTAATAGCAGGGAAAATATATATAACAGATATTAATAAAAAAATATGTAAAAATAGAAAGCATAATTAAAATTATTATATGAAAATGAAAAGCTTTAAGTAAAAGGAAAATGCCTATAAGAGTTGCACATCATTACTTACAATTGAAACTAAAAGTTAATTTGAAAGTGTTAAGTAAACCCTAGCAAAAAGAAGCTGCTGAATTGGAACTGGTTTTCGAGCACTACGGTCTACTTTTTGCAACCCGAGGGCTAATGAGAACGGGACCTACTGCTTAAAGCCGATTCCGAACGGTTACGAACATCCATGGCATAGTGGGATTCGAACCCAGGAACTCCGGAGGAGGCTGCTGAAAAGAGGACCGGTTGGAGAAATAACAACTATACACATAGAAAAATACATCTCCGATATGTTGTAATTGAACTAACTTGTTGATTCCCAAATATATGCATCTCAAAAGAGAATTGTCATCATAAAATTACCTTTAGTTTAATAACAAAGCTATGTACTACGGTCGATTTCAAAGAGTTTGCGGTATTCATTACTAAACACGAAATAGAATGAAAAAAAAATACCTGAATGAAAAGCCACTTAATATACTCAATTCTCTACAGAGGCAAAAACAAACAACGGAAAAGGAGACACGTGAGTACGTCAGAAAACAATGCATGACTTCATTTAAAAGCCCAATTACTTCACACGAGGTAGGCATCGCCACTACCAAAAAATGTCCAATTAGGACATGCCTGACATTATGAGACATCACCCACACTACTCGATTCGTTAACACAGAGGCGCAACGCTTTGTATTCTTTACTGCTGGTCATGTTATTTAAATGAATTGTTGTCTTCCGGGTTAAAGATGCGTTTTGGAGAAAAAAAAAGTTTCGACACAGCTCTGTGCGAGTTCATATTAGGTCAACGAACGCCATTAAGGGAAGATGTAGTTCTTTGAAAGTTTAAAGGGAAACTTGACTCATAGAAACTTTTTCAGTTTGAGATCTATGACTCATGTCTGTTCATTCTACTATATAAAAAGATCGTAGGTGAAATAATTTGAATGAGTAATCGGAGTTCATAAACATATCTTCAAATTTTCCCACACCACTTAAATTTGATATCACATTTGGGACATCTTAAAACATTCGCGACTGGCAAATTTTTGCGTTTAATGTATTGAGTACCGTCGGAAATAATGAAATTCCGAAGCTGATTACCATAAACCTATTATTAACACAAGGATAAAAGGAAAAGAAATTTAATGGTAACAAGTTCAAATATGAATGCACTAAAATATCAAAATACAACCAAAATAAAATTATATTTCTCTCTCCAATTCTTACTTTCTTACAATAACGCATAACAGTGATAATGTTGCCGCATGCTTAAAATTCGCGTCAGCGGTCGAGAATTGTTAAAATTATTGTACAAAATTATTTTTATTTTGTACATTTTTAAAATCCAGCCAATTTTTTTAGATTTTGCCATTTTTGCCGGTTTTTTTCAGTTTTTGCCACTGTCTTGGCAAAAATACCATTTTGCCGGAAAAATGACCAACCCTAGTTAGAATAAAAAAAAAAAACAGACATTCAAATTTTGCATACGCTTCCTTTGAAATAATTCTCTTAATCATTTAATGAATATTTAATTAAATGAAAACTATTTCTGTAGATATACAATTTCCAACATACCTTTCTGGTTTACCAAAAACAAACATTACGAAAACAGAGATGGGCAAACTACGGGCCCAGCTAAAAATTGCATCCGTCCCATTGTCAATCACTATATATATATATATATATATATATATATATATATATATATATATATATATATATATATATATATATATATATATATATATATAATAAAGTACGATGTTAGAGTTATTATCTACAATTCTATTGAAAAGCTAATCACTTTCTACTCTGGTTTAATGATATACTCAAAATTGTGATTTAATTTCAAATGGGAAAACTCAATGGGAGACTTAATTTCAAAAACCTTAATTTCAATGGGAAATATGTGAAATTCTCCCATCCCACTCCTTAAATAGAAGAATTCAATATGGATGAATAAGAGCTCGAGAGAATATTCCTTTTAAGCTTCCCAATGCCCTTTCTCTTTTGGCACAAGTTCTATTACTTATATCACATGGTATGATGGATGACAGATAGCACCAATATGATAATGAAATTAAAATTATTTTTTAATTAATAAAGTGTTGCTGTTGCTATTTGAGTTATTGTGGATATTCGTCAAATATTTAAACCTCAAAATGTTTACTGAAAAAAATGAAAAGTTGATTCACAAAGTCGTGCTCTTAAAGACGAATGGACGTAAAAATGTATTTTACTGCTCTTAAAATTTAAAAATTACATTAGCCGGCTAAATGTTTTTCTATATTGTTTTTCACCAGGTTAGGGAAAAGTTTGTACATTCCTGACAAAGAGATGCCTGAATCCTACCCAATGTTCAGCAAGAATATATTTAGGGGTATTAGCAAAAGTAAAAATCTGCAGTGGGTAAGGTATAAGGGTGGTGGTTATTACAGCATTAAGTTTAAACAGGGGTGTTTGTGGAACTCTGGAAAAGTTTTAGGACTTGAACGTCAAGAGGAATGCTAAAACAAGTAAAAGACATTTTTTGGGAGGGGACAGGTTAAATAAATTCTATAAAATAATAAATTTAAAAATATTTCAAAAGATATGAAATGATTCTAAACGCAATTTAAAAGATTAAATTTTTCTCTGAAAAAAAAAGTTTAATAACATGTCCAGCATCAATTACTAGAATTATTTCTTCAAAATTACCAGTACTTCCGTTCACGTTTTAATGAAAATTGCCTCTCTTTTGATTTTAATCTTTGTCTAATGTTGTTTCACAGAATCCATGACCTCATCCCTCATCATCTCTATCCATCAGGATCGTAAATGACCCATGCCTTCCTGCCGTGTACTGACAAAGTAGCTTATTAGATTTCAACCTATTATTTTAAAAGGTCAGAACCCTTATTTTCAAAATTTTTGATTTTTTTTAACATATATGTGTATATATATATATATATATATATATATATATATATATATATATATATATATATATATATATATATATATATATATATATATGTGTGTGTGTGTGTGTGTGCGTGTGTGTGTGTCAGGTTTGGAAATTGGGGAATGAAATTGAAAGAATTATTACCATAAACACATAGAACTAATAATTATTACGTCAATGAGGAGTCACGCGAATGTCAGCGAAAGAGTACAGAGAAAACAATACAGGCGCAAGGTTATGTAGCGAATAGAAGAGATTACGCAGGTAAGAGTTAGACTTTGGTTAGTGGATCTAGGCTGGGAGCACCATCACGATGTTGTCTGTTCTAATGGAACAAAAGAAGTGAAACTGGTGGCGTAGCCATTGTCTTTCTCTACATAGATTCTGAAATACATTTGTGAGTGTATTGGTGTTGTGATAACTATAACAAGCCATCTCTCTCTCTCTCACACACACACACACATATATATATAAATATATGTGTGTGTGTTAGTTATAGATTGAGATGTTCTAAGCATTTAAAAAAAACGGTATAAAAAATTCCACTTTGTTTAAGTTATAATTAAAAATATAAAAGACACTCGAGTGCTTGGCATTTGTTTACTTATTACTTTAAATTGATTTTTCTGAGAATGCAAAGTTTTAATGTTGTGAGCAAGGTTTCTAGTAAACATATTTAATGTTTTTGTACAAAATTTGCAGCATTTCAATATAATGTTTTCTTGTAATTGAATTAAAATTATTGCTATGAGAGTAATAATTTTTGTTTTAAAGAGGTTAAGTCCATGTAAAAATTACTCCCAAAAAGTGAAAAAATTATAAACATATTTTAAAGATATAAAATGTGCTTAAACTTATGGGGTTTCAGTTAGACTCAATTTTACAACTATGTTCTTCATTAAAAACTTAAAATCTAACATTTGTGTCCAAAATATTTCTTGTAAACATGCACGGAAGAGAGATCAGTTTTAACAAACAAAAAAATCAAATCATAAATATATATTTTTAATAATATTTTTTGTCATAAGTAATGTTAGTTTACTAAAGAGATATATAACAAATTACTACAAAAAATCATTTTCAGATATTCTAGTATGAAATAAAAAGTTATGCAATGTCGAAAAGTTGTAACAAAACTATGGAAACCTTATGTTTTACAGCTCTGAGGCCCCCTTAAGATTCCGGGACTATCAGGCCGCTTCATGGCTGTTGCGGGATTATTTTAGAGTCATTCTTTGATCGCTTTTTAAGTACGTAAAGTAGTAAAATGGAGTAACTGGCAATTTTATATATCTCCGGAGATAGTTAGTGCAAAATCCCCAGAATTCAAGAGTTTTCCAGGAGCACAAACACCCCTGTTTAAAAGAAGATAATATAAACATTTTATTTTAAGATATTACAGTCGAAACTGCGATTTACATAATTCGTATGCACAATACATATGGTACGAAAAATTGGATGTGACCATAAAAATTGAAACGGCACAGTCGTCAATGCCAAATTTTTTGGTTAAAGGCCTGGCAACCAGCCATATTGGATGACTTCCGGATAGAAGATCTTACAGCAAAAATAAGCATTATATTTAGGCTTCAAAAATGCAGAACTAGTATCACTGTAAATGACTCGTGCTAAATCGATCAACCGGGGGTACCCAGGCTGATTTCCAAAATTGGAGCAACTGACACACCACAGGAAATTGTCCGCGGCAAAACGATTATCATCACAGATGTTTTACACTGGAAGTTCCGACATCATAAATACCGGGGAAAATGTTCCACAAGAGAGCACAAAACTTATGCTTGATCATAGTTGAAAGTGTGACACTCGACAGGAAAAATACTGAAATGTTATTCAATTATATTCACTGTATAAATAAGTAATACATTATATTAGCTCTTAAAAGCATATATGTTATGACAAACGTTAAAAAATATTCATAGAATTTTTTAGAATGAATTATGAAATTATAAAGCAATTGGTTCGGACGTGTAAGCTCTATATTTAACTACATGAGGGCTTAAGACCGGGACTTTCTAATTCCAACCAGCTACAAATACCCATGCCAGGAGTGGGATTCAGAGCCGCGGTAGCTCAGTCGACAAAGGCAGCGTTCTCGAAACAGAAAAGTTGCGGGTTCGGGGCTAGAATAGGCCTAAGATATGTCATGGTCGCTAAAGGTGACTGGGGCACGTAAAATATGTTCGTGGTCACAGAGTCCTCCAAGTTCCCAAACGATACCTCTGGGTATGACAGGCCATGCCTGGGGGGTCTTCTGCTTGTCCCTGCTTCTTACCTTAAGCTACACGTGCTCCCCGGGGATGATAAATGAGTAACATGTTCGAAGCCCTGTTAAAGAGTTAGGATAATGTCTGTATCGCCTGGTGCATTGGAAAGAAAAAGAAAAAAAAGGGAGTGGGATTCAAATCTATGGGCTCCAATATCGAAACGCAAAGCTCTACCTATGCGGTCATAATTCATCTTGCTAAACACCCTGTGGAAAGTTTATTGCTTAAGTTCCTTTTCATATAAAATAAAAAAATAGACAATGAAAGCATTTAAAGAACGAAATACTAATCAGAAACGTGTAAAAAATATTCATATAAAAACAAAAGAAAACAAACAAGTCTTCGTAAAATAATATAATAACCACAAGACATGAGATATTCATTCCGTTAATATTTATTACAGTTGTCCAAATAATAAACTATCAGGGCCATGGCGTGCAAAGGAGGGAACACATCATAACGTAAAGGGGTGGCATAAGCATCGAAATTAAAACATTTAAGCGATGGCATTTTGAAGACTTGCATCATACAGATAAAATCTATCACAAGGTCCGGTACACTATTACAACTAAATATTAAATGAATAGCGCATTTAATCTTTCTATCATAGTATTGCAGTTAATAATTAAACGGTAAACATGACTCATAATGAAAAGAGACCTTTCCATATACTTACGCCAGAGAAAATGTGTAATTACATTCACAACAACAAAGAACTACTTTAGAATTACAAAGATGTGCTAACATAATATACGAATACCAACGAAATTACTTCGAGAATTAAAAAACTTTTTAAAAATATCTAACAGGTGACATACAGATCTCATAGTTAAGTGGTTTAATCAAATAAAACCGGTTTAAAATTCACATTCAAGCTACTTTTTTTTTAAACTATACGGGTTCTTATTCTAGAGCGGTTATTTATTTAAAGTCACTCTTTATTTTTATTCTCTTTTTATGACGCAATTACCGTCAAAAAGAAAAATATGAATATACCAGAATTCATATTTCCTTTTTCCATTGTTACAAGAGACAGTAGCAAGCCGGTCTCCTTAGAGTTATTCGTGAAGTCTAACCGCTCGTTCCTTGCAGTTACCGAGGCGTTAAAAAACCGAATTTCAGCAAAACGGTCGTCTGCTTACTTGACAGTGCACGAATGTTAAATCTACTCTTAAGGTCACCATTCCCAACGAATGCATTAACCGTGCGGTACCTTGGAATGTATTCTACATAAAAGGTTTTGATTGGTGTCGTCAAAAACTTAAAACATATCAAAGTGTGTATTTAAGTGATATGCTACCCGTAAGTTGCAGTTAACACATTGTGTGCGGGTACATTTCGCAGTGGAATTGTACCGGGAGCGGACGTTTTCTGCGTAAATTTATTTATTCAGTTAAATCTCAATAGATCGAAAGTTATTTAATTTTTTAACCAACTTTTCGTATTTTATGTTGAAATATATAAACAAATATATAAATAGACAAATAAACAAATATATAATATATAAATATACATATATATAATATTTTCGCAAGGGTAAATAAAAAGTTAAATCTAAATTTTTTTTTTAATCAACCTTCCCGTTCTGTGGTTCCCCATCGACTGATGTAAAAACTAGTTTTTATTTGTCTAAGTTTTTCCAGAATCTATGTAGTAGACCAGAACATTCGACTTCGTTTTCCTGTATATACTGTTATTTTTGTACCCACAAACAAACCCTGTTGTTACACTAACCGGTACTAGTACGTGATCCGCGCTCAAGTATCAAAGGTCAGAAAACGAACTAGTATGTGTTCCGCGCTTAAGTATCAGTCGTCAGAAAACGTACTAGTACGTGTCCCGCATACAATGTTTTAAAAAATATATAAAGTAAAAAAGATGTAATTTCACAAGAACAATATATGGAAGAGATACATTGGATTTAATTTTAAATATAATAAATATAACTAAACATACATTGCAGTAAGGTTCTTAGCTTTCATTTTTAAGGAGAGGTAACACAGAGAACCTACACGATAGCTGAATAGGTAGGGCGTTGCCTTTCGGTACCAATGTAGGCGAAGGTTCAAATTCAACAAATGACATAACTGTCCGTTGCAGTTCAGAATCGCCTTTATACCTCTAGCCCATTTAGATTATGAAAAGACTAAGCAAAATAATTGTGCAAATTGTTGTGGTTAAAATGATATTATGTAGAAAATATAAATCATACGGCATTATCCTGTTAACCTTTGAACGTTATCCTGTTTTTGTTTAACGTTGTAAACTTTGTTAAGCCTGCAAGACAGAGAAAAAAAAAGACTAAAACAGAAAAATTAATTAAAGCCGATAGTTTATTTAGATAATGAGTTTATTAGATAATAAGTATTCGTGTAAGAGAAAAATTACCGTAGCACTCCTAACCTAACCAAATCTTTTAACAAAGGACATAAAAGTGTAAGAATGCTAACGTAATAATAGAAATAAACTATTATAATTAATTACACAGCTGATTAATTTTATACATTAATGGTTACTGACGTGTAGCTCATACTATTTAGCATAAATCAGATACGTTCCGATGAAGAAAGTTTGAATTTCTGCTGAGGTGTGGTTATTTTTAGTCTAATTTTCCTACAGAATATTACTCATTTGCTTATAAGCAATGCCCCATACTGAAGCCTCAAATAAAATAGACATATATTGACTAATAGTTTGAAAAATCAACAATTTAAATAAATATCAATTGAGAAATATGCCTATCAAATTTAAGTAATCATTCTATAAGATGGTTGGTTCTAAATCAAGGTAGATCCTGGTCTCAATAGCAGCAAAAAAGTAGACTATAGCGCTCCAAATTAAATAATCAAGGTGAAATTAAAATCAAGATATGAAGTCTCAGTTTATGACTTACTACTTTTCATGCACAAGTAGTTAAGACAGAGTAATTCTGGTCGAAAAAGTAATTTAGATACAAAATAACCAAGGAAACACATCCTTCTGCAAGCATCGACGTGTGAAATATATCGAGTGCTAGCTAACTCATCTATGTCACTTTAATCCCAACATGTTGAAAAGCGTACTTTGTATTTCTAGGTTATTCAGTTTCACGAGATTAAACACCATACAAAAAAACGACAAACAAACAAACAATTTTTAAATTTACTCATTTACTTTAGCTAACTCATTTATGTCATCTTAATCAATCACAACACGTTGAAAAGCTCACTTTGTATTTCTAGGTTATTCAATTTCACGAGATTAGACACCATATAAAAAAAAGACAAACTACCAGAAAATATTTTTAAAATAGTTAAGACAGAGTACTTTTGGACACAAAAGTAATTTAGATATGAAATAATAAAGGAAAGACATCCTTCTACAAGCATCGACGTGTGAAATTTATCCATTGCTAGCTAACTCATTTATGTCACTTTAATCACAACAAGTTGAAAAGCGTACTTTGTAATTCTAGGTTATTCAATTTCATGAAATTAAACAACATACAGAAAAACGACAAACTACCAGAAAATATTTTTAAAAATGACACTAACAATGCTCAGAAAGCTTATTTTGTTTACTTAAGAGTCACAGAAAAGCAGTAAATCATTGGCATGCAATAAAATGTCATTCCTACTTTACAAGGTATAAATTAATTGTTTACCTACGGGTTTACATTTTTTTATGTGGAAAATTTTAGCCATAAAGACCCATAACAAAACCACGAATAGTAGAATAAAAACAAGTTCAAAATAAAAAATAAAGAGTTCAAAATGGCAGCATCTCAAGTTTGTATCATACAAGGCATTTTTTAACAACAGTTGAAAAAAGATACGCACCCTCCAGACGCTATAATACCTGAACATAAAGTAACTATACGTATCCCAGCATGCATTCAATTCGGAACGAAAACGTGCTCTCTATTCAGACTACCAACCGGGTATTGTGATGTCACTCGCTTTCATAGAAACATCAATTTCCAGAGTCACTTAATGCTCTTCCCAGACGACGGTGATAAAAAGCTTTGGGAATTTCAGAAAAAGAAAAAAATATCCAAAGAATAAACTTAGAGGGATGTTTCAAATTATTACTGTTCTAGGAAAATGACCTTAAGCGACATACAAATAATATATGCATTTAAGAAAAGATGTCCTACGAGATAAGTTCTCTGTTATACAATCTCTTCCAACGCAGGTTATGAAATACACATGACAATAAGTGAAGAAAATTTAGTACAAGTTTAACTACCCATAACCAAGGACGGATCATTGCAAAGACAAATGAGACAAATCTCTAAGGTCTTTATTTTTTTAAGCCCCAATCAAGCTGCTATTTTGGAAAAGATTTGTAAATAGGACAGTTTACTTTCCTGTTCGATAACTATATATAATAAACAAATATATATTGCTTTGTATATAGTAAAAAGGTTTAGCCCGTGCCACAGAGCACATAATATAACAGTATCTGTAGGGCCCGACTTAGACTAATTGGGGCCCCTGGGCAAAAACTTCTTTGGGCCCTCCCCCTATACTTCACTACTTTAGTAATGAAGAGCCGAACTTTATGGAGGTAAAAATACAGGCTTTTAATTTGTCTAACTGGTCCATCGTAATTCCAAAAATTTAGCTGAATTCCACCTTAGAAAACCATAGATTTATGAAATATATTTTTTTTTGTGTGTGTGTTCATACGATAGAATAATGAAGAAGATAATATAAAACTGACGGATTTTACGCAGTATTGATATTTGATTTTAAAAAAGTTCATTAAAGAAGGAAACAAACTTTCTATTCGACTTGGGGCCTCCCCTCTGATGTGAAAGCCCGGAGCAACTGCCCTGTTTACCCCTGCCTTAATTAGGCTCTGAGTTTCTGTATTCGTTTTGATATTAATACCGCAGTGGAAAAAGAAGAGTACAGTGGCAGAATTGATACTGAAAATCCAAAACGGGCCCCAAAGTAGCTTAATTCGGCCCTGATTATAAATGCAAAGACTTGTCTTAAAGCTGAAATAACTAATTTTTACGTATTTTTGAGAACAGAACAGTTTAGAAAAAAGAAATGACTTAAATTTACATCGTTGAGATGTAAAATATGATATAGACACGCTTTTTCAAAATAAATCTTAATCAGGCAAATACGAGAAGGAATATATATATATGTTCATTGGAAATAAAGAGAACTATGTGCATTTTCTTAATTGAGATTCTTCTGCATTTGTTTACGATTTGTTGTTCTTTTATGAGCTAAAAGTATTAAATGCGTTTCCTAAAATTGAGAGATAATCACTATGAATTATCATGGTTTCGAGGTAGAGTACCATTTGACATAAAACATCCTATTTCTAGCTATATCCGTCTGTTTACGGGCACTAAATCTTCCTTATTACCTAAAAACGTTTACAAAACTTTTCAATAAAAAATAAATAAATAAATTTTTTTTAAATGACCTATTTAAAAAAAATCTAATTTCAAAATGTGTGATATAGTGCCCTTCGCATGTTCAGATATGCAAATATATGAGCATTTAATTTTTCACAATTATAACTCTGATTCACCGAGATTTGATTTAAAGTTCAACATTTCCATGTCTCTGAATTTTGATATATAATTAAAAATTTTAAGGAAAAGTAATCCATGCACATTTTACACGGGGAAAAAAGAGAAATATATTTAATATTTATATACTTCTTTCTCTCTGAATGTTTTCCTTAAAAGCTTATGAAGAGAACAAATTTTATTCTAAGTTCTAAAAGTGTACCCAATAAAGAAAAAAATGACAAATTTAAGCATTTTTAATGTATCTAGTTTTAAAATCATTAATTATTATCTTTATATCTTGACAAAACCGAATTTAAAAAAATATTTCCTCAAATGTTCGAATATGTCATTTTTTATTCTAAATTCATTATTTCTAACACCGAATTAAAAGATATTTCCTCAAATGCTAGAATTCATAATTTCTAATATGTAAAGATTTTTTTTAAAACATTTAAAACATAGAAATAAAAAATTATTGTTCTAATATTACTTGCCGAACGATGGTTGAATGGTTAGCGCGCTAATCTTAGGTACTGGAGTCAAGGTTTCGAATCCCACTTTTGGCGTGAATATTCGTAGCCGTTCGGAACCTTCTTCAAGCAGCAGCTCCATTAGTTCTCATGCAGGAAAAAGTAGGCTGTCGCTCTCTGAACCAATCAACCAATCTACTATTACTTATTTTATACGGGAATAGGGCACACAGATAACGCCATTGTGGATAGGTATGCACTTGACAAAAATAAATAAAGTGTTGCTGGCGCATGTTGGATTATTGTAGATATTCCTAAAATACTTCACCCTCAAAATGTTTGCTAGTAAAAATAAAGTTGGTTCAAAATATCTTAACCCGTTAACGCGCACGTTCGAGTTAACTCGAGCGCGCTAAACTGGCCAAACTGTGCACGCTCGAGATAATTCGAGCGGCGTTGTGTGTTGTGCTAAAAGAGATAGCAAAGGAAAAAGAAAAAAAAAAAAAAGATAGTCGTTACATGCGTAATAATTGCAATATTGGGCTGTGTGCTGCACCTTGTTTCGAAATATATCACACAAAAATTTTTTTAATTCATTTTATAAATACTAGTATTGTTATTATTTATGTTTTAAAAGTATAAATAAGTATTTTTACTGATATTAATGTTTATTCTGAAATGGGAATTCGAAAAGAAAGAAAAAAAAGTCGATGTGCGTGTTATATTACCATATTCGACTATTTTCTACAATGTTATCAAAATCCAAAATTGCAATAAAAATTTTGATCATTTTTGTATTTTTGGAATTTTTTTGGCAAGACAACGTTCTAAATTGTGCTTTTTACATAAAATTTTTTTATTTATTTATTTATTTTTTTTCTTTTTTGGCCGGCCTTTTTCAAAAAATTGTGCATTAAGGAGTTAAAAATGACGGAATTTTTTTTTAAGTTTTTAAATCTTTAGAATAAATTATATTGGTCGGCAGAATTTTTTTCTTAATCCATGCTGAAAAAATTTTTTGACTGAACTAAAGGCAATACACGTTGTTAATCTGTAGAAAGCACTTCTCGAACGCAACGTGGGGAGAGGGAACCCTATGGTTTTGCCTGATTGTCAGGGAGTATTGCTACCTTGGCAATAGGGATAAGTAGAGATGTAAAATTTTGAAGAGGTGGGAATAAACCCAGGAATTTCGGGGAATAAACCCAGAATTTTGAAAACTTTGGGAAGAAATCATTTTTAAAATATTTACATTAATTTTCTCAACAAGGCTATTTACTATCATATTATTTCTAAGAGATTTTTTTTTTTACTTTTGGCAATATATATATATATATATATATATATATATATATATATATTCAAGAAATAATAGCAATGAGCATTTAAATGATTTTATAGTAGTACTTATGGAATTAATTACCCAGTTAGTCTTACCAAACACTGGTTGATTCAATTTTAATTGCTAATATAATAATTATATACATTATTTTTTATCATTATTTATTATGTAAAATGCTTTATGCTAAATTTTTTTCCTCCTATAAAAATAAATATCTTTAAATTTAAAATAACAGTTTATTATTTTTTGTAATGCATATATCATTTAAAGGTGTAATCAAATGACACTGTTACATTTTGTGTCCAATTCCTACACACACAATCCCCTATATATATATATATATATATATATATATATATATATATATATATATATATATATATATATATATATATAGAGAGAGAGAGAGAGAGAGAGAGAGAGATGTTATCCAAGAAAAATAATGATTTATGGGTTTTGTGATACTACAGATTATTGCCTAATATTTAGGTAATAATAAAAATATTGGATATTTCTCAAAGGAAAAATATATTCATACTTTCATACTAAACATGATGCCTTGCCAAATATAGTTAGTTAATCCCAATTATTCAATATTTTTTCATAGCATATCATAGTTAAATTTTGTGAAAATATTAACTTTTGTGGTCTACAACAAAGACAGAAAAAAAATGGTGGTTCTCATGGTGTCATAGGAATTGGCGACTTCAAAATACTTCAAAATACCCATTTTTTTGAAATTTTCAAAATTCCCTTCCCAAAAAACCCGGTTTTTTCCCGGGTTTAAACCGGGATTTTTCCACTGTTCACAACGCGAGGGATAAGACGTGCTTTGCGTCTTCTCCTCCTTACAATAGTCTATTAAATTATTTTCGTTACGTATTGAATGAACCAGCTTATTTGATTTACTTACCTTTGGGATCCTATCATTCTTTGGACCATCGCTTAGTTATTTACACACATATTGTGCTGTATATTCATACAACATAAAGTTTGCAGCAAAAAAATTTCACATATCAATCAATCAGTGTTTAAGAGAAAATCGATTTGACAGTTGTCCTCATTCGTCTGATGAATAATATCAACAAAAGAAACTAATGACCCGTTACCACTAACGTTTCGCTCTAACACCAGACTGAGGACCGGAGAGTGTTTTACCTAATCCAAAAGGGATGGTCAACTAACCCATCATTCGTTTTAAGGAAAAAGCAATTGTTTAAAGAAAGTTAATAATTCATGACCGGTGACTCATGTTTCTGGATAAAAATCGCAAAAGAACTAGTAATTCAGTCATCACACAGATTTTTGTTACTCACAAAAGTCTACTGAAAGATTACTCACAAAAGTATACTGAACGTAACAGTAAACGATAGGCAGAGGGAGACTGACTGAATTTAAAAGAAAAAAAATTTATTTTGATTTCAATAGTTAATTTTAGCTACCAAGTACTAACCCGGCACAGTTTTTAAAGGCCGCATAGTCAGCCAATCAATGAAATAACATAAAAACAACAAAAAAGTAAATAGGGCAACGTTTCCGTAATTATATATTTTATGGTTGAATAATCAAATTACGTGCTACTATAAAAAATAGATTTGTCTTTCTGTTTATAACTTCAAAGTTCTTTCATTTTATCATACATATCTATACTTTTACACTTTAGAGATTATATTTTGATGAATGGAAATCAGGGTTACAAAAACGGTTATTATCTCTATCTGTGAAAACATTTCGTGAAAGCAACGCCGTTTTAATCAGCCTAACGTCCATAACGAAAAGGGGAAATGATTCGTCTGCGTTTAATTATATCCAACTATTATACAGACATGTGGAATTCGATTTTTTTTTATGAAATTTAAATGTTTCCATATAAACAAAAGTATCCAATATGCATAGCTAAGATAAGAATAGTCCTATTTCACATTTCCTTCACATATATATATAAATATATATGTGTGTGTATATATAAATATGTCTGTATATATATGCATATATATGTATATAAATGTGTATATATATATATTGTATATATATGTGTATATATATGTGTGTATATATATATGTGTATATATGTGTGTATATATATATGTATATATATATATAAAATGTATGTATACATATATGTATATATATGTATATATATGTATGTATATATATATGTATATATGTATATATATATGTATATATATATGTATATATATATATATATATTATATATATGTATATGTATATATATATATGTATATATATGTATATATATACATATATATGTATATATATGTATATATATATATGCATATATATATATATATACATATATATGTATATATATATATATATATATATATATATATTATAATTATTTTAACAGGAACTACACATTTCAACAAATTGACATGCTAGTTTTATCATTACAAGTGAATCGAATGAAACCAAAGATATTACATTTTATGATTTCTAAGTTTAAAATAATCCTGGAAACTTTTTATCAGTTAAGTCTATGCAATATTGGATAACTGATTAGGAAATTCAAAACTATTTCACAGGTTTTGCTATTAACTAGAAAAAATACAATATATAAATGAACTGTTGCATAAGGCTTACAAAGGAAAAGTAGTTAAAAAATTTTACATAAAAAATGCCTAATGTTAATAATTGTTTCAGAGAAATATTCCACAGGATGCTGCTGTAAAAACCTATACTTCACTGAAAAACTAGTCCATTTTTTTAAATCAATGATTCCTATTTTAATAACGCTGCATGAAAATTTGATTTCACAGATACAAGATAATGATAATTTTAAAAATTTAGTTTGCATGTTCTTTAAATAATCATATCATGAAATATATTTTTAAAATATATATTTTTATACACCAGACATACACAATTATTTGTAATACATGTGCATACCAACAGAAAATTTTATTACACAAAAATAACAGAACATTGAATTTTAAACTTTATTACCATATTATGGTATGCTATGTAAAAACATAAAAACAAAGTAATTGATAAAATAACCTTTTTTTTAATGTTACTAAACATTTTGTTAATATAAAATAATTTATTATATTGGTGTATTCTTTTAAACATACTTTAATAAATGAATATAACTATTAATAAATATACTAAATATGAAAGTCAATAGAGAATAGCCAAAAATAAAACAAAGATTACAAATACTTCTATTAACAATGAAACACTATTAGAAGTAGTTAACAGTTCTTTTAATTTTACAAAGAGCAAGAAAGATTAATAGAAAAGTAGTTTAGTAATATTTAGAATACAGAAAGTTTTCCAGATCAAATATGTTTATTGGTATATGATTAATATGTTAAGTAAGTTTACATTTGAATTTATAAATAACAACTACTCCCTACATAAAACTTTTAATTTTAGTATTATTACTATTAAAGAATATAGCATTTCTTCCTTCAGTTTGGTATGTATGTGGTAAAAAATACATATTTAATAAAACTAATTTCTAAAACTGAATATAGGAATTCAAAACAATAAAAATATAGTATTAAAAAAACTCCAATATAACAAAATAAAATATTTAAATTTAAAAAAATAAATTTATAGTGTTCAAAAATTCAATTTTTTTACAATTCCCTTCTTAAACTTTACTACTAAAATTGCAGAATTTAATAACTACAGATAAAGATTATTTTCCTGGTATATGATTCATAGTAATTGAGAAAATAAATTATTATAATAAACAGAAAGGATTTTCATAAATAAAATTTTACGAAATATAATCAAATGAGATAGTACATATTCTCTGAAACTAAATACACAACATATAAAAACAGACACATGTAAATGTTTTTATGTGCATGAAAATTATTGAAAACAATCTTATATTAATATCCTAAATATTACTCTCATTTGTAATAAATTATAGCTAATTAGGAACTGCATTACTAAAATGGACAGTAGTAATTTTTTATATTGATCTTTTATTTGTATAGCTAGTGAAAAATTCTTGAAAACATATTAAATCTACCATTAATAAATATATAGGAGTTATTTCAAAGTATAAGGATATTACCAAAAACAAACATAAAAATTTAAAACTCTAAAATCAAAAAAAAATAAATAATCCAAATGCATATTTAAGTATTTTATATCATTAACAAAAATCAAAATATAAAAGAATGAAACAGATGTGTTTCAATACAGAAATATATCAATATATTCTTGAATAGCATGTTTATTACATTCACTTCTGACTAGTCTTATAGAACCATATGTCTTGATCTATAGGTGTGACCCTTAAGATTAAAAATTAAACTTTTGATAAATTAGCAAAAATTTGCAAATTTAAATTAATTTTTGATTTAAATTAACACAATTTTAACTACAGTGAATAATACTAAAATAGAACGTTTGATTTATCCTTAACAAATTTATGATTTATATGTTACTATAATATTTTATATATTAACAAATGTTACTCATATAAACAGATAATACAAAACTAAATTACAAAATAAATAGTTAAGTTTCTAAACCTCATGCTTTGTTAAATTTGTACTTTATTGGAGCTTATCAAAGAAAAACAAATAAATAATTAGGGCAGGTCAATCCACTACCTCCTTAATGAAAATAATATTTCTTATATTTCAAAAATGTTTATTTCATAATCGACGTTTCCATTACCCCTACATTCCGAAAAAATAAAGCTGGAATTGATTGGGCTTTAAAAGGCAAAACTTTCAGAGATCTTTACGATATTAAATTGTGCTAACTTGGCGTTGAGATGCTTAACATTAGGCATAAATGTGATTAACCGTAACCTTCACCCATATCAACAATACCGAAAGTAAAAGCAGAAAATTTTATCATTTATGATATTACGTCATCTATCCATTAATAAATGTTCTATATCACAAACAGATCTATTTGTATTTGAAATGATTAATTTCTCCAAATTTAATTAATTTCATGGAAAGAAATTGGCGATTATTTGAGAAGCCGTGAGATAGGTTAGAAGAATTGTAAAAAGGATGACAGTATAAAAATCAATAAATAAAGATAAAGTATGTTGAGTAAATATAAATACAAAATATATATGACTCATACAACTAAAATAATTCATTGCAAACTCACCTCGCCTATTAAACGGCCGTACTCGAATCGCAACTTTGATTTTATCACTGGCCATAGCTACAATCCTTGCGGACTTCACTCAAAACATCAAATAAGCAGCATCAAAGGGCAGTTTAAATAAGGAAAATGTATAAAATTCTTTCAATGTAATTGTATCCGATAGTGCCACAGCAATGCCGACGAATTCACATCATCAGGTAACATACACTTGTGACGCAGGCGACATTTTCGCACAGTCTTCATACTCTGCGAAATATTGAATGGCATTGACAGCAGGTTCTAGATGTTGCCCCTGCCTGCTGCAGTAGGGTTGCCAGAAGAGGAGAAACCTGATCTTGGCGACGTTGGCAAGTGGTTTATAGAGGCCAAAACATTTCACAAGTGGTTTGGCGCTGATGGAAGGAGCAGTAATTTCGCCAAAATATCCAGAATCATAACTGTTTATAATGAACCAAAACTGAAAGTAAACATTTAAGAAATATAATATTTTCACTATTCATTTATTAAAGAATAAGTAATTAGATTTATCATAAATCGTATGGATGGAATTTATTTTTAAGAAACTATTTTAAGATTTGAGACTAATAACACTAAATAAAATAATTAAAACTTTCTACATGTAAATAACAGAAATAACATATTTAAGATATATTCAAATTTCTTTTGTTCAAATTCAAAAATAAAGGTAACTTTCTTCAAAAAATAATAAATATAAAAATTGTGCAATTATTGCTCAAATTCAAAAACTTGGGCATATTTTTTTTAAATGAATAAATATATAATGAAAAAATAATACTTATATTATTTTTTTTTAATTTCACAAGAAAAAAATCTAAAGAAATTATGTTTATTTAGTGTTAGTAGTATTAAAAAACTAAAAAATGTTTAAATCGTCTATCAGTAACTATTTCTCTCTCTCTCTCTCTCTCTCTCTCTCTCTATATATATATATATATATATATATATATATATATATATATATATGTGTGTGTGTGTGTGTGTGTGTGTGTGTGTGTGTGCGTGTGTGTACTTCTAAGAATAATAGGAATAACTTGTTCAATTTCCATTATCAATATGGAACCTCGATCTATCATTCCCGCATTATACAGTTCCTTTATTAAACGTTTGATTCACTTAGTCCCAAATTTATCCCCATAGATCCGATGTTATTTTTTTCGCCTTCATCGTTCCCGGATTCTTCGTTTTTCTACAACTACATCAAACATTTCCGGTAATGTCTTTGCGTTTTCCCAGAAGAATGTTTTGATGAAATTTACAGTAACTGAAGAAATGAGTTGTACTGGTAACGTCTTTTACGAAAAATAACAGAAAGTGTAGATAACATCTACTACATAGCTATACTGATTTTTGATTTATGCTTTTTATTACAAAATATTAAATAGTAGTGGCGAGAAAATGTAAAACTATAAATATTCTGCAAAATATTCAATATTAAAATGAATTTATTTACTGATCAATTTATAAAAATATAAATGTAAGATTCAAAAACTATAACTTAAAGAGTAATTCAAATGTAATAGATAATTTTTATAGCTTAGCATTTTTCTAAAGTATGTTCATAAAAAGAGTAGTTCGTTCAAAATTTTATCATCCAATGAAGAATTAATTTTAGTGCAAATGAATCTAGCTGCAGAAAATAACCTCACGGATTCCACACTCAAATGTGTCCGAATAATTTTATGCGGTACGAATATAAGGTGATTTCACGCAGTAAATTCTCAAATTATGACAATTCTGGCTGTTGAGAAATGTCCCGTACTTGCGGTTTTGTCTATCAACGGAATTCTTATTCGTTAACAAAATAACAACAATACACACCTGAAAGATTCCGTATTAAAACCGATCACTTAAAGGAATTCTGATACAAATAACTTCAATAAATAAATACGCCAAAATAAAAACACATCTTCGATCATTGCATATTTCATCTCAATTTTTTATTCTATCCTTTTTTCTAGAAATGTTACACTGTTGCCACTACTCCTATCCTTTTTGGAAACGAAAAAAATATCTAAAACCATGGAGGTTACACTGGCTTTAGTTTTAAACGGAAGGGTAGTTTATTGTTTGTCTATTGGATGTTATAAACATGAAAATAAATGGGAAGGGCATTATAGTAGTTCGTGACGTTGCGACAAATTGCCTTATTGTGCATAAAAACTTAATCTTTTATTTGATAATTACAGTTAATTGTTTTAATTTAATTTATCTGTACATCTTGCAATCTGCCGGTAAACCGTTATACCGGTATTGCAACCCTAATCAGTACCGAGTTCTTCTGAAGTGCTCGATGTATTTCAGAAGAAAATTATTAAAATTGTTTAAGTGTTCTGATAGGGATAATGTGTTTGTAGAAGCAGATGCGGTAAGAAGTCCACTCTTTGCAGCCAGGCGATTAACAACAGATATCAGTTGCAAAATATTCCTTAAATGGTCAGCATCATTCTAAATATATCTTTATAAAATGTAAGTTATATTTTATAGAATAGTGAATACTTTCAGTTAGATTTGGTACCGAGTTCTTCTGAAGTGCTCGATGTATTTCAGAAGAAAATTATTAAAATTGTTTAAGTGTTCTGATAGTGATAATGGGTTTGTAGAAGTAGATGCGGTAAGAAGTCCACTCTTTGCAGCCAGGCGATTAACAACAGATATCAGTTGCAGAATATTTCTTAAATGGTCAGCATCATTTTAAATATATCTTTCTATTTTTTTTAATATTTCTTCTTTCTTTCTTTCTAATGTAAGTTATATTTTATAGAATGGTGAATACTTTCAGTTAGATTTGGTAAATTTTATAAGAGTCACATAGAATGTCTTCATCCTTTCCGCCATTCATCCTTTTCTACATCCGGCTCCTTAAAAAACGATGGATTGAGGCTTTACTGTACGTTCAGAATCTAATCTTCTAACTACTCTACTGTAATGTATGTTTCTTATTTCATACAGAACTGTAAGGTTTGTGTGCTCTACTATTGGTTCTAACGTAATGTCTTGATAACCTTTTGCCGTGTTCACTCCTTTCTCCTTAAAATGAATCTCTGTGATGCCTTCATGGTTCTCAAACTATTAAACCATTATGAAAACCGGATGAGGAGATGTCTGTGCGCATTTTTATTCTCTTTAGCTTTTTGAGCTCTCCTTATGTATATACATGGAGCAGGAGGAGAAACACCAGACACTACATCTACCTTCCTTGATGGGTTTATGGATGCTAGAAGCCAAGGTGGGCTGAACACCCGTAATAACCATCTGCCGAACCAAAACCTTTCATAATTCATAAAATAGGTATATTTCAGTTAACAAAATAAAACATATTATACATATAATAAATTATTACATTATACTGTTACAAATATTACATGTTATTAATTACTGCATGTATTACATATCATATATTAAATATTATAATATGCTTCCTACAATAATTTTCACCAAATTTACAAATTTTTACCCTATTTTATTTCACAGAACTTTTATCACGTTCTCTCACACTGATATACAAATAAATGAATACCTTTGGTATAAAATGTTACACATTTTCTTAAGCTTTTGCCATATTTTTTCTCCATTTTTACTATTGTCTATGCGATGGTCATATTCGCTGAGAGATTCCTTGATCCTGTACAGTCATTCTGGTGGTTAAAAGATTCTTCAGTGTCAAATTTATTCTCATTGGTAAACAGAATTAGTATGTGGTCCTTATGAGTATGCCGCCGAAATTCCTAGCTTTGGCTTTAAGGTTCCTTTGGCGTTTTAATTCTTTTGTAAGAAAATGACCGTTTATTCTTCGATAACCTCTTTGAATAAGGTCTTCGTTTACTATGCAACATATACTTCTTCTTGACACGTTCGTCTGTTAAACAAAAAGATTATTCTTTCGGCGGGTTCTTCCTGACAGCTCTCACGAGAACTGGTGTTCTCACCGAGCACGGGTGACCGTTTCTATTAGGTCTACAATGCTGTTGGCTTCAAAAAATCTCTTGATGAAATGAAAACCTTTTTGCTGTCTTTAAATTTTTAAGAACCTTAAAAATATCCCAAGGGCTCTTTTTTCTTTTGATGCATTGAAATAACTGCTGCACAGTTCTTTTCGATGTTCGTTCTACTGTGTGATGTAGAACAAAATACGTGAATTTTTGAAAAAGAAATATTGCTACAACAAAAATTAAAATCAACTGCTGCGTTTGATTCACAGCAGACAGTCTCAAACTTTTGTATCCGAATTTATGGCACAATTAGACAATATATTCTCTTGGTATTTCAATGATTTTTACATAAATATGTTGTTAATAACATCTTTTATTCTCAAGTAAATTGATTAAAAATTAAATAGTTTGGTTACGGAAGTCCACAGCAACCTTAAAGTTTCCGTCCTTAAATGATAAACTTAGCTTGAAATAAACCTAAGCATATATTCACATTGCTTTAGAAACGGACAACGAAACATAAAACATTCAGAGAAGAAAGGGAAGCATCCTCAAATAAACTCTAAACTCCAAAGTTAAGTAGAAGAAAATTACTGCATTTAAGCTACAATTGCCACATGTAACCATTAGATCTTGATACAAATCGGAAGACTGACTAGAGCCCATCGAACCCTTTAATTAATTCTGAATGGAGGGCTTTTTCAGAATGATATAGCGAGAATTTATTTTAAAGATTACTTGATGTCATTTATTATATCCTAGGATAAGTTAAATACTATAATTATTCGTGTATAACAAACATCCTGCTTTTTTATTTGTTTGTATTCTTCTAAATAAAAAATGGCTAAAATCGCACCTAAAAATTATTGACATATAAGCGGCTTTCCAGATTGTAAATTAATTGCAAAGTGCATGAAATAACTCCAAATCTTTTTCAAAATCATTCTAAAGAAGACTCCATTCTTAAATCCTTCACTTCACCTTGAATCACTAAGTGGATTGAAAAGACTGAAATTGAAGACATTTAACACTATCCTATTTTTTATGGGATGGTATACCATGCTTATATTTATTCTTTTTCATTCTTAATCAAAAGAGTTATTTATGACAGGGTACGAGTAAAATAGAGAAGATATCTAATTATACTGCAGTATACAACAGATAGCAGAAAATGAACACCCTACTTCAAGTCAGAAAATTGGCGTTCAAAGTTGATAATTTGTGTTCTTATCACTGTTGTATTATGTTAAAATATACACAGTCCAATCACAGGGATGTAACCACCTGTCAAAATCCAGAATAACCACCTTTTGCAGAGTGGACCGATGCGAAGACTTGCAGGAAGAGAGTCAATTAGGTTCCTGAAGACGTTCACTGGGATGTTGAGTCAAGCCGACTCTAATGCCGTGGCCAGCTGCGCTAGGTTACGCTAAGGATCCATGGAGCGAACTGTCCAATTGAGGTGATGCCATAGATTTTCGGTTAGGTTCAAGTCCGGAGATTTTGCTGGTCTAGTGTGTACGGCAAACTCATCACTACTCTTCGAACCACACACGTACACTGCGAGCTTTATGACACGTCGCATTCTCCTGCTGGTAGATACCATCATCCTGAGGAAAAACAATTAGTATGTAGGGGTAAACATGGCCCGCAAGAATAGATGCATATTTGTTTTGATCTATCGTGCTTTTCACAATGATGAGTGAATCCAGAGAATACCACGAAAAGATCCCTCAGACCATAATTCTCCATCCACCAGCTTGGACCCTTCCAGCAATTATTGCAAGGTGTTTGCTTTCAGATGTTTCACGCCAACGTGCATCTGTACGATGGATCATAAAACGTGATTCATATGAAAAATACACCTGTCTCCATTCAGTGAAAGTGTAGTTGCGGTACTGGAGTCTAAATTCCAGCTTTCGTGGCCGATGAACAGCAGTCAACATAGGTTCATTAGCCAGGCGTCTGATGCGGAGACTCATACCCAGAACGTTGGCTGAACTGTCGTTGTAGAGACACTGTTGGTAGCCCCTTGGTTCATCTTGGCAGTTAGTTGCTCAACGGTTGCACGTCTATTCGCCGGAACGCATCTCCGCAGCTGTCGTGCATCCCTGCCATCTATGGCCCGTGGTGTACCCCATTTGCCTAGTTGCTGATTTCAGATAGTGCAATATTGCCATGCACGGTATACTTTTACCACAACGACTCGCGAACATTTTACAAAATTAACCGCTTCGGAAATGCCTATAACACACGTTATATATCCACCAAATTTGCTGATGACACGTTCCTTCTGTCATTGGTTATTTAATGTTGACTTTAAAAGTAGGCGGTGGTCACATTAATATGACTCGACAGTGTATATGCAGCAACACTTCTCTTAAGTAATATATTTATCTTATTATCTTTATTCATAAGTAGATGTGATTACAGGGAGTAGCAAAATTTATTCTGTATAAAATGTGCACCTAGAGATTTTGCTCTAAACATTCATGTCCTTACTATTTTGGGATACAGCAGTAGTAAAGGTATCAAAACATGCAAAAATGTTTTTGGTTTAAGGGGTCAAAGCGTAGGGGTAAAGCTGAAATATCTTCATTGTAGCTGCCAATTTTTGATTCACTATAAAATGAAAAGTTCTACTCTTTTTAGAGTAGAATTTTTCCTAGATCACAATTAAGAGTCTAACTTTATGAAAATTACTTAGTTTTATTATATAAACTAGCACAATTTTAAATAAATATGAAATATGTACAACAAGAAAAAAATAGAAATATTTTAACCCACAAAATAAGTTTTGAAATATGTAAAATAGAAACTAATTTTTTAAAACAAGTAGAAGCTAATTATTATTTTTATACTGTCATTGCAATTATACTAATATGAGCAATATAATTTTTAATAGCGTAATAAATTCTAGCCTTTTAAATTTTCAATTTATTTACAGTTTATAATTTTATCAGATATTGAAAAATCCGATACATTTACAGTTATAGTTTACAAAATAAAATATATATTTTATTTCAGTTTATAATAAAAATTAAAATTTTAATATACTTATTTCAAAATTTGTCTTGAGAGAAAGTTCATTTTACATTTTTTCATTTGATACATTTCTTATGTTATTTTAAAAAACATGCTACTTTAAATGATTGAAGTAATTTTTTATTGAGTGTTAATAAGCAGCTTATAAAAAATTAATTCTAATAGAAACAGAAATTTTTATTTTATGAAGAATCGAAAAAATATGTGTTTTAATACAAATTTTTACTCTCGAAATATATTATGTGCCCTTAATATATAAAAGTCTTTAGAAATCTAAAATTTTTTAAAGCCTCGGAAAGTTTTATAGTGAAACTACCACAGCCAGTGCATTAATGTTTTTACTCTACCATGAGTTTTACATTCCATTCTTTTTGTGAGAAGTTTGCTGAATTGTATAGAAGATAAAAGGATAAAATAAATTATTTTCAAGCTGGATCAAATTGCGTTGATAAACTTATGTCTGATAGACGGTCGCAGTGACGGCAGCAGTTTTTCAGGCAGAATGGACAAAAATATGATGCAATATTAGCAAAATGGAAGACTTGCTGTTGTCTTCTGAGAGTATGAAAGGTCGATTCGATTCCAGCTGAAATCGATATAAATAAAAATATCACATGCTCGCTTGAACTTTCAAAAACACAAGCTCAAAGTACAAGAGAACAAATAATCACAATGAAAAAGTAAACTTACTGAAGCTTAATTAAAAGGATTACGCAAAAAGATAAAAACGTAAATTTTACCTGAATAAAGAAGTGAATTGATCGAGTCATTGAGTTTTAAACGTTGAGCATAAAGCTTTATCAGTATGAAATAATTTTTTTTTTAATTAAAAAAAAAAAAAAGTTTTTTTTTTTTTTTTTTTTTTTTTTTTTTACAAATGTAAAGTTAAACAATATATATGTTTTAGAAGATTAAACTAGGTACCTCAAAATTTATTAGTATCTATAAGAAGTTTTATACTTTGACCTGTCACTCCTTTAAACTATATGTTATTTATTATACTAACGATCGTTATTATAAATGATTATATTTAGTATCTGACAAATGTATTATTCAAACATTACATTTTGTACGTATTAGAGGGGAAAGAAACCCTATCCAACGTCAGTGACGTAACCAGAAATTAATATTATAATAAAACAATAGTATAATAAAAGAATTATCCTGAATTGTTTCAATTTCGATTAAAAAAATCTTGGAGAGCGTAATGCCCCTTTAAGTTTCCTCCCCCTTAACATAAACGGAAAGCGAGAGTACTAAGAAAGAAGAAACTGAAACAAAATTAATCTATAAATAGCTGTCTATTCATAAGCAGTGAAACAGATAATAGGCCGTAAGTCAAATTTCTGTTCCCAGTGACAACATTTCATGTATGAGATCTGACTTTACCTGTCAAGTATGTATAACGCCAAGCTTGTTCAACTTCCATTTCCCCCGTGAGGGCCTCCTGTTCTATTAGAGTTGGGAGGCCAGGCTGGGGAAGCCGTTTATTGAGTGGGTATTGCATTTTTTATGATGCATACCAGGGTGTGAATACGATGGGAGCGCCAACAGAAGAAGGGGAGACGGCCGACCAGGAATTCATCGAACTGCTTTCAATAAATGCATTCGAGTATAGGAAAGAGGCTTAGAAAATGGCGAGGCAGGGAGGGAGACAACAACTGAAGACTTCCAAAACTCCCAAATAACGCAATTAACTACTATTATTTGGTCATGGAACTATTTGATCCCCTCCTCTTCCAATAAACACGTATAATTACACGTTTTTATGTAATCCTGGAAAGATAACCTGCGTCGAATCAACGTAATATATTTTGAAAATTTTTAATGTTAAACCTTAATATTTTTCATTTATTCATAATGCAATAACATCTATAGTGATGCATTACCATTCACACAATTATGTTATATGCAGCCCGAAATCTATGAACTCAAATATATAATATGTATTATAAATACTTATTATAGAATGATTCTAATTATTATTTATTATAAATTATTATTATTATTATTAATTATTGTAGAATAATTATAATTATTATTTACTATAAATTATTATTATTTATTGTAGAATTATTATAATTGTTATTTATTATAAATTATTATTATTATTATTATTATTATTATAAATTATTATTATTTATTATAAATTATTATTATTTATTATAAATTATTATTATTTATTATTGTCTTTGTAAATGACAAGCCGTTCAGAATAGTCTTTAAAAGCAGTAAGTACCGGCCTCCTAAGCCCTCGTGAAACAAGAGTAGATCATAGCGAGCGAGATTAACCATCCAATCAGGCCATAATAGATATCTGTAACGTAATAGTTAAAATTCGAGCTTGTTGGTGACGAACAATAATGATATTGAGGAAAGAAAATTATGTATTGTTCGTCTATCTACAAGTGCCATCATGGAATAGGGATTAAATTGTATAAAGGTATGATTGGCTGAGGCTCCGAGAAGGTCCGCTTGATAGGCTAGAATCCCGGGTGCTGGTTTCGAACATGGTAGGTGCACTGGACGTTTTCCTGTGCACCCCGCGAATATGCAAGTCAAATCTACGAGTCTGGATGTCCTCCCGCTGTAAAGTTGGTCTGTGGGAGAGAGGTTCAATATTAGGAGCAAAAATATCCTTTGTGATAAAAAAATCAAACATCAGGGGATTCTTCAGCGTAATATCCGAACGGCTTACGTCCGTAAGGGTAAATGACCAGTTATGATGAACAAAGTTAGGGTTGGCTTGACAGTTAAAATGTGGATGTTTTTGGTAAGAAAGAATATTGTCGAATGTATTGTTTATAACAAAATTTCCACTTGCCAACTTCTTCTAGCCTCCAAATTTTCAGATTGTCTTTCTCGTTGTCTAAGTGGAAATGCAAAATGTACAAAAATAGTTCTTGTTTCTGCTTTTCTTGGCAAATTGAGAATAGTTGTGAGCTTGTGAACAGTTTTGTTATCCCCAAAAGGAAGCAATAGGGTGAAAAGTTGGGGTATAAATTAAATCCCAATAGTAAATTTAATCTAACTCTCATGAGATTGAACGTGATTGAATCATATTAAAACCAAATCAGCTTATATGGGAATAAGTTCTTTCTACTTTTCAACTAAAAACTATACAATGTCGCTTGTAACACACTCGCAATTCGCATGACTGATTTCTCATGCAGAATTTATGCCTAGAGTCTGTATCCTTTCTACTTTTCTTTCCTTGACTTGTGGGGCGTAGAATTCATGTTTCTCCAACTCGATACCGGTTTATGTAACTTAGACATTCAAATGATGTGTTGAATTCTCCTTTTGGAGATGTGCAATTTCATGATATGAACTGGATAATTACTTGCTCTTCTCAACTGCTTTCAAGGGTGAGTATTTCTTCTGCTATATCCAATTTTGAACCTTAGGATTTTAACTCTGACAAAGTTCAAAGGATTTTTTCATTCCTTTTGACCTATACCACAAATGCAAAAATAATACATTAAGACCACTGTGTCATATTGAGACGTATATTGTTTAATTCAGCACACTACACAGGCAATTTATATTCTTGCTGAATCAGTAAAATGAAATATCCTTGACTTGTTCAATAACAGGGATGACTGACACCATGAGTTAGTCACTTGCTTATAGAGTTTTCAGCTTAAAATCTTCTTCACTTCTGAATAATTTCGAAAGTAAGGAGAAATAGATGATAAATATCTAGAAAATTTCAAAATTAAGTAAAAGGCCCTTTTAAAATTTTATGTTGAAAGATTTTTTTTTCAATTTATGTACTTAAAAATAGTGATTACCCAACATGTAGTTTCTTTTCTCCTCTTGGGGTATATTTACTAACCTTATCTGCCTGTTTTATTTTAATATAAAAAGTATATACCAAGGTAGCAAGAAGTATTTTAATAAAGTTATACATGTTAGGGTTTTCTGTCAAAAGCTTAAAATGCCTGACCCCATATACTTTGAAAGAGGTTATATAGTAGAAGCCCGACCGTCTGGAGCAACTGTAACCGAAATATCCGAAATTTTAGGCGTTTCTTATGGTACTGTGTCAAAAGTCATGACAGCATACCCGCAGCGCGGCAAATCAATCTCAGCAAAGTAGTGGACGGGAGGAGAGAATGAGTAAAAAAAAAAGAACTGACGGGTATTGAAGCGGGTTATAACGTCTAAAAAGAAAACTGCAGCCAAAGTGACCACCTCAACCAGTATCTAAATTCTCCACTGTCATTAATTAGAGTTAGGAGGCACCTTCACAACTAGAACATTTACGACAGAGCTGAAATATCCCGGCTACTTGTGGCAGATATTAATGTCCAAATGTCCTCTACTCTGGTGCTACAACCATAAAACCTGGTCGATTGATAAATGAAAGCCAGTTATATGATCAGACAAACCATCTTTCACACTTTCCTCCACAATAGGATGGGTACAGGTTTGAAGGACATCTGCATAAGTGAATGATCGTGATTGTCCCCTTCCAACTGTCCAGAGTGGAGGCGGATCTGCTATGGTATGGACAGCTGTGTCTTGGTTTTCTGCTGGCCCAATCGTACCCCTCAGAGGAAGGATCACTGGGGAGAAGTGTAGAGAAGTTTTAACTGACCAGATTCATCCTACGATGAAAACTTTTTTATATGCAGGAGATGGAATTTCACAGAATAATAATACTCTTAGTCATGCAACAGGACTTGTCCAATCATGGTATGATGAACACAAGAATGAAGGGAAATATCTACCTTGACCCACACAGTCTCACAACCCCAATATAAAGAACTGTTATAATCTATTTTAGTGCTTTCAACCTGGAATCACACCCTTCGCGAATCTCTCCCGGAACTTTCATATTATTTCCTTGAAAAATGGTACAGTATTCCTCTGAATACTAGTCAACACATGTATGACTCAAATTCCAGGCGAATCCAAGCTATACTACACATCAAAAGCAGTTGTTCTATGCCATATTTGAAAGAACAGAGGGCCATTTTAGTTACTTGAGTGAAAATTTAAAAGCGGCTTACATTTTAAATGTTACTAGAGAGAAAAAACTGTGAATTTTAATAAATTATTAAACAATTATTCCGCTTTAGAGCCAGTTATATCAGAATGCAGTCATTTTGAATAATTCAATTCTTAAAAAATACGAAATAAATATATTTGAAATGTGATAATTTCGTATTATTTTATGGCATTATTTTAAGAAATAATTTTTTTATAACGTACAAACTGCACAACTATGATAACGATTTTTAAAATGCTTTTCAATTCACATTACTTTGTGGTATTTTAATGTCGTATTAAGAAAAAATGTATATATAAGGCATTCTTTGTACAGACTGCTATGAAATTTAAAACTGATCTGCAGTACCTTTTTCTTTTAACTTAGTTATCAATGAATGTTATTTGAAGCACTTGTAAAGCGGAAACATTCGATCCGTTTTTAATGAAACTATTGTTTTCTTTTTACTTTAAGCTTACAGCATTCTTTCCAAACAAAGCATTATTGTGTACCGCCTCCGCTTACTAAAAATGTTGGGAGTTGTCTCCCCTAGACTTTCTCGCCAACTCATAGAAAAGAAAAGTAACCATTTTCGCTAGTCTTGTTTTTAACCCCTTAACAGTTTCATTTTCTTCTCGAATTCGATCCAAAAATTGTTACATTTTTTTTAATGCATACTTTTGTTCCTTTTACATCCGTAATCTGGAAAATATTATTAAAAGTAATATTTCTAATTATTTTAATTATTTATAACAACTTATTTACAGGAAATTACAGTTTCTTTTCTCACTCACGTACACTAGACAGGGAAGTGACGTTTACAGTTATGCAGATAATATTTTCGATTACAATTACTACACAATTATTTTCGAATGCAAATACTACAAATACATTTATTTAATCGGTTTTTAGAAAGATCAGATTTAGTGAGATAAATCTTGAAAGAGGGTAAGAAGCGTAGTCCAACGTCCCAGCTCGGACAAAAATACCTAGTTTCTTTTCGAATTCTTTTGCTGCTGTGATTTTTCTTCAATGAACACACAAGCACTTGTTTGTAGGTCGTTAGTTTTTTATATGTAGGTAGAATTACCTCTAAAATGTCTCTCTCGGTCAGTCTCCCAAAACCTCAAGTCCAAATCAAACCAAAAAGTCAAAGATAAAAACTCGCGGTGAAATGCATAACCTATCAGAAACCCTAACGAAACAGAATACACTTCGAAAACTACTATCTTGTGGACATCTCTACGACTAATTTAACCTTAAAAAACAAAAGATACAGCCAAAACAGTGAGAACGACAAAGAAATCAGATTGCCCGTACGCCGTACGGGCAAATCATTAAAGGCACAGTAACCACGCCCGTACGATGTATGTGCAAAACAGGCAAGGGGTTAAACGGTTCTATTTAACTTCACTTGTGCGTCAGTTGAAAACTGAAATAAATTTTTGACAGTAGTAGTATTTCATCTGGGCACATGGGCCCAAGGCCGAATCCCCAGTCTTGAATGTTTGAGATTCAATGAAGGTGTGCATCATTATCTGAGGTTCCATTAATTGGGAAATAATATTAAAATAAACAGTTACATAAAGGTTAGAGCAGTAATTTAAGCCCTTGATGGCAATTAAAATCATAAAATAAGGAAGAAAGTTTAATAATAATAAAGATAAAAGGGTTAGAAAGGGTAGAGAAATATTTTTGCAGATGATGACATCCATTTTTAAAATTTTAATAATTTTTGGGGTTTTTTGTTTTTTATAATTTTTTTAACCTTCATGACTAGTTAGAAATCTGAAATTTTGCATATAAATTCCGGTGACAATACAATATTCAATCATAAAAAAAATTAGATTGGAGAAAAAAAATAAAATCAATTTGGCAACTGCAAAATGCTGTTCAGCATACTTTGGATCCCAATTGCAGAGATTTTGAACTACTATCACCATTTATTTGCATGCAGAATAACTAAAACAAAAATTTTTACTATCGTTTTTTACTATAGTTTTTCTTGTTAAATAAAAAAGATTTCTTGAAAAAATGTTTTTTTTTTATATTCATAACTTACATTTCTTACTTTTACAAAACATATGAACACTGTTACATAAATAATAACTGTCTTTTAGCTACGCTATTAACTCCTCGGCAATACAATCCAACTTGGGGGGCCATGGAATATGATACCAATCTCCGTTTTCCTGACCAAAGGCCATGGGGTTCGAAGCATATGTTCCAGTTAGGTGATGAACCTTACGCGGAGCCCCTCCGATCTTTAGTTCCCAAGTACGCTTGGTCTTCAAATTGTTTACCGACTGAAGGAATGAAAGGCTGAGTCATCCCTGTCCGCCCCGAGGATCGAACCTTGGACCTCTATCATGGGAAAGCTGAGCATTACCCCAACAGTACTGGGCTTCAGGAAGTATCCCAAAAGTTGATTGAAAGCTACAATTTTGCTATAATGTAAGTTGTAGCGACATCTATTTGTTATTTTAAAACGCCACGTTTGTAACTACTACAACTTCTACTACTACTTCTGTTTTCATCTCTGCCGGGGATTTCCCGTCGTATGTAGTGTGCTAGAGAAGATCGCTTTGTTGTTTGGTTTAAACTCTATTAAATGTTTATTTTTCTAAATCTTGAAGATTATTTAGAGTTTCCATTTTATCACAACGTCTCGCATACTCCAAAAAGTGTTCAAAATTTGGTTTTTGTAAGTCAAAACGTACTCAAGTTATCTTGTTCACATAAAGAAAAACATAACACAGAGATAAAATTTTAAAAATGATATTTTCAAACACAGGTCGGTCCCAAACGTGAATATAGATAAAAATCTCAAGATCGAATGTTTGGAGGATTACAAGACTTTTATTTTTTGTGTACTGCGTATGCCATAATAAAATGGAAAAGTAGAGTAAAATATTTATTTTCATATCTAGATATTTATTTATCTGAAACACATCACAGAGCACCCGAAAGTCTTCTAGTCTGCACCATTTGAGACCCCTTTAAGTGTGTATTGCATTCTGTGTAGCAATTCTTTCCCTGAATTCTCTAGATGTTTTAATAAAGAAGATATTAAACAGCGGTAGACTTTTCTTTCGTGTATTTAAACAGCTGTTGCAACGTAAATTCAAACTGCGTATTAATATATCCGTGAACATGACTCATACGAATATGACACGAAAGAAACAGCTTTCGCAAGGTTAACTTTCGAACACAGTAGTTGCACTTACGACTTTAATGCTTGTGACTTTACATCTTACTACTTTATAGATTTGTGACAGTGGCGAAATCTTTAGGTAGTAACATAGCTAAAAGTAAAATGTCAAAATACTACCACCGAGCTGTCACTCCTTTCTAATGCCCTCTTCTTCAGAAAAAATACACCAAAGTCCCTGAATGTTTTTTCCCTATAGAATCACTGCAGAAATTCTATACCTTTTTAAATTAATTATTACAACGTTGCTTAAGTCGTTTTCGAAAGAAGACTCTGGTTTTTGCTTTGTTATCACCCACACCGATTTCAGCTCTGAAAGTGAAAGGTGCACTATTGCTGCAAATCGCTGACCGGCAATACTGGATCACTCTATCTCCCTGTTAACCCATGAAGAAATTAGTTCTACATCTAGGCGATTTGAGTTTAAGGATATCTTTACAGATATTTTACCACGAGATGTAGCGGAAATTTTCCAGGTTAATGTATAAGTAATTTTTTTAAAGGAGCGCAGAAAATCTATCTAATTCTGAATTATTTATATAGTTATCCTTGACAGGGGCGTTCGCAAGGGGGGGTTGGGGTTTAACCCCCCCCTGGAGCTCAGACAAAATGGCAAATATAAAAATTTTAGTTGAAATTATGCGGGCTATTATTTTTTAGAATTATGAACCCCACCTTGAAGTTATGAACACACAACCCTTGAAAAAATCATGCTTAAGCGACTGATCCTTGAAGGAGAATAATGACATTTTACCAACATACATTTTTGAAAAAAATGTCACTCATTACCCTGGAGAATTTTCTGTTCTCTCGTATGGTAAAATTTGTTCAAAGAAATCTTTGAGACCTGCCCAGAAAGAGAACACTTTTGTCGAATGATGGCCGAATCAGTAAGACGCTACTCTTATGTACGTGTTTTCGAATCTCACTATTATAATGGATTCCCGGAGTCTTTCAGAATTAGCTTTAAGCAGTAGATATAATTATAGCAAAATACTGAGCGTAACTCTCCAAACCAGACCAAAGTGTTATTTCGACCATTCCGAAAATTTACTCTCAAGCCACTAGTGAATTGTGACTCCAGTTTCGAAAACGGTCAGTGTAAAGCAAGAATGTCAAACTTGTAGGTTGCATACAGCACATAATGGATATTTTTTAATCCACCCATTATAACGGTATATAGATGTACTAAACTTCATGACAGAATTTTAAATCTCTTACAACGCTCTTTGTCACTTTCGTTTTTACAGTTCTTCACTTTGTACGTCTTCCATATGCATATACTTCCTGAGGTATGCATATAAATGTTTGATATACTACACAGTAAATTTCAAATGTATAAAATGATAGACGTATCATTCATGGAGTTAGGTTTTTCTTTCTTTTTTTTTAATTTTTTCACTTAATTAGAAATTATCTCAGATATTTTGGAGTTGGCGGTCAATGTAACTAACTCCATTCCGCCCTGCGTCAGTTTTGAGAGAAAAAAAAAATCTGCCTACAAGTTTCCTCCTGAAATTGGAACATGCCAGGTCACTTGGGACACATCAGAGAAGAGTAGGCCTGTCTACGCGTACTGCCCGAAAGTAAACCCCACTAGGCTAATTTCCAATGCAGCTCTTACAGCTTTCCTTACTGAGCATGGCCCATTGTTGGCCTATGTTAGCCGGTTCCAGCTTTCCGATTCGACTAGTACGAGATGTGTTTGCGGCGTCCCGGGTTTGCCCGACCATTACCTACTTGACTGCCCCCTCACTAGGGATTTGCATTTCAAGCGCCCCAGACCAGGTCTGGAGGGTGTCTGGGCTGATCAGCTAATTTGTAACAAAACCCTCTCATCCAAACTAAGCAAGCTGTTCGGTTGGATAATGGAAAATTCAGAGAATCTGCAAGCCCCGTAACAAGGCTGATTCTGAATATATAATTTTCACTGTACCACGCTATTGTATTTATTTTCATGCAATTATCTTGTAATTATTATCATTATTTTTTAAAATTTTAATATGATTTTTTAAATTTTAATTTTATTACTATTTTTTGTATTTCTAAGTGTTATTTTGTCTGTGTTGTATTCGTATGTGTTGGTTTGTAGTATTTTTACTGTATTTATACTAAGAAGGTAGATGGTCCTCGTTGAAGCAGACGATGGTGGCAGAGAGGAAATGTTAGGTTCGAGGTAGAAAAGGTTGATTTGTTGCATTGTTATTTAAACTTTTTCATTTTTGACTTAAATGCTTTGTTATATCCTACTACCCTAAAAATAAACCCTGATCAACTCTATTATTGCAGCCCTGGAAACGCAAACCTTCTTTTATTTGGCCCCTATTAATCTTTGACATGCTTGATGTAAAGGGTTTATAATTATCCAGAGGAGAATGTCACACATTGCGGTGCATTTTAAAATAGAAGAATTCAGGTGAATGATATTTGCTTACATGACCCCATTCAAAAGAATATAGCAGTTTGACTGTGGTCTGATCAAGGAACTATTCTAACCTAGTTTAAATCACTGCCAT
Source organism: Pardosa pseudoannulata (assembly GCA_032207245.1). Lineage (NCBI taxonomy): Eukaryota > Metazoa > Arthropoda > Arachnida > Araneae > Lycosidae > Pardosa > Pardosa pseudoannulata. The sequence goes on along the minus strand of CM063505.1, from coordinate 174,804,706 downwards.
CTGGTTTAAATTAGTGTAATTAAATTATTTTTTACAGTCTGACACTGGTTAAAATTAGATTAATTATAAACGTCAACTCGAATGTCGATTTTAGTACAGAAAAATATGCATGTCACTTCAGACAGTAAGTTACGAACAGTTGTTTCTTGTTTCAGTAGAATTGATGATTTCTCCTGGAAATTCAAGATGGATCAGTAAACTGATAAAACCAAAACTAAAAAACCTGAACAACTCTATTATTGCGGCCCTCGAAACGGGAACCTTCTTTTATTTGGACCCTATTAGCCTTTGACATGCTTTATGTAAAGGGTTTATAATTATCCAGAGGAGAATTTCACACACTGCGGTGCATTTTAAAATAGAAGAATTCAGGTGAATGATATTTGCTTACATGACACCATTCAAAAGAATATAGCAGTTTGACTGTGGTCTGATAAAGGAACTGTTCTTCTGACCTAGTTTAAATTACTGCCACCTGGTTTAAATTAGTGTAATCAATCAAATTATTTTTTACAGTCTGACACTAGTTAAAATTAGATTAATTATAAACGTCAACTCGAACGTCGATTTTAGTACAGAAAAATATGCATGTTACTTCAGACAGTAAGTTACAAACAGTTGTTTCTTGTTTCAGTAGAATTGGCGATTTCTCCTTGAAATTCAAGATGGATCAGTAAACCGATAAAAAAAATGACTTTAACAAAAGTGAGATTAGCCTTGTTTCTCTTAAACTGAGATAAAGTTTATGTTTGGATAGACACCATGCGTGCGACGGATTTCTTAAGATTTGAACTAACGATTTCAGTCGTTCAAGGCTTCTAAGTTGTAGAACCATGAAATAATGGGATTTTATTTTTCTTGACTTTTCAAGAGCTGACAGAAAACATTCTGCTTTCGTTGCCTGTTCCTGTGTCATGGATGTTTACTGTCGATACTTAAGTGATTTATCTTAAAGCTGTTTGAGTACCAGAACTGGATATTATAGTCGGCAAACTGGGCTTCAATCCAGGGTTAAACACCTGGATTGCAAAAGTCAAAAGTTTATGAAACAATGTGTTACTGTGTATAAAATATAGCGAGTTTTATAGCGAAGATATTTTCATTCCCAGCATTTAAAATATCTGTAAGTTCATTTAACTTATCAATTATAAATTATTTTTATAAAAGTAATAACATTTTGAATTAGTGTGGGAATCGTCGGGGATTAAAGGAGACATTTATACTTAATAATGTTTATTTATAAATGGGGAAACCTATTTACAGGGGGAACTGACATAAAAAGGGAGGTTAAACATTTAATCAGCGCGCAACACACAACTTGCGCGTACGTCTCACATTCGTCTCACAGCTCGTCTGCCTTTCGCCGCAGGCGCTCGCTAGGTGGCGTTCAGCGGGAGTTATAGCAAGAGTGTGATGTACTCGTTACCGTCCTACATTAGAGATACATTAAATAAATACTTTCTTAAAACTGTATGCAGGATTTGCATATTTATACCTCTGTTGAGCGGTGTATCATTTGGAATATCACGGTAAATGAAATAAAAGAATAAATAAACTGCTGTTATAAATAAAGATGCCCAGGGGTAATGTAACAAGAATTTACTTATACGAAACATCAACATTTACACACAAAACAGAAACCTCCTATATAATAATAGTCTAAGTTATCTGTCCGTCTGTCCTCTAATTTATGAAGCAGTTGGACCTGGAATGGATGGAGGCATCCATATTGGATTCTTGATGAGTTAGGGCTAGCAAAATTCAAAGCGAGTAAAGTTTATCTTCTCCTAAACTATCGATCCGATTCTAAAATAAATTGGTATAAATAGACTTCACATCACAGCGAAAACTACTGTCGTCTTTAAAACGCACGAAATCCACCCCTTCCCCCCTTTTCGAGCGTTTAATGCCATTATTTCAAGCCCCATTTTCTCCGGTTAGAAGTAGGCGATTAAATTTATCAAGTTATCACATAATAAATAGGTAAAAATAACATTTTGTTCAAGCATTATGACGCCATTCCTTTAGCCATCTCATTTAGTCATTTCTTATTTTAAATTGTTTAAATATCGTCTGCATTATTTTCACACGTTTTATCACTGATCTTAGATATTACGTAAATAATTTTCTTTTATATTTGGCTTAAATAATAGATTAGGTACATATGTGATAAGTTTAAATTTAATCATGGATTATTTTTTGTTGCAAGATAATTTTCAATCAAAAAAGAAACCATTTTTACACCTGCCTTATAGGGTACTTTACAATTCTGGAAAATTAAAAATTTTACTGATATTGTCATATGACGGGCTATATGCTAGTAAAAGCATAATGGGACTGGAATTGAACAGTACACGACCATACCGGTCGACAGCAATCCTCGAACTCGGTTCTTTCTTGGTATATCTTATAGAGGGCGCTGTAAACTACGTCACAGTCTATACTTATTTGTTACACTGCTTTTATTATCTGTCAAGAAACACTAAACATGTATTTATCGAAAGTAAAGGGAATTATGCCACAAATTTCAAACTTTACGGGGGAGCATAAGTGATTTACAGATAGTGGCAGCCATTCTCAGGACCCGTGGGAATTTATTCTCCTGAAAAAAAACAGGAGTTCCAGACCCAGAGGGATTTCGGATTTTTATATCCCTGTATACATCTGTGTGGAATGCCGGCTATCATTGGGGAGTCTGGTCCGCTGACCACTCCCTTGCTCTCAGCCCTTTTTCTCTCCTCCCCTCTTTTTGCGAGGAGTCTTTCAAGAAGAAGGCAGTTGGTTGTTGGGGGCTGGAGAGTAGAGAAGGTTGTTTCTCCCTCCCAAATGATGTTGTTTTATATCTTGTATATGTTGCCATATGGCTTCAGCTGGGTCGGCGTAAGAATTCTCCTATATCTTGTATATATTGTACAATGTCGAAATAATAAAGTCTAGGACTTTAAATGATTGTTTTTACTAAGCCCCCACAAACACAGAGGTGTATGTATGTTGCGACGTTACAAGATCTATTTGAGTTATGTCGATTGTAGTGAAAAGCTTTGTAAAAGTCTTTAACAGGATAGATATGATGGCTGCAAACATATGAAAATAATAAAAATAAGAAGTTTTACACTCAAATTTACTCTATAACATGCTAGTCCATAATTTTTTTTCTTTTTCAATTCTCCAAATTCCCTAATTTTAGGAATATTTATTTCTTAATTAGCTTTTATCACATAAAAGAGTAAAAGAACCGCTGTAGCTCAGTTGGCTAAGACACAGCTATCTCGTAACTGAAAGGTTGCGGGTTCAGGTCTCTATCCGGCGTAAGATCCGCTGTGTTCGATAAAGGTGACTCGGGCACATAAAATATATTCGTGGTCACAATGTCCTTCAAGTTCTCAAACGATACCTCTGGGGGTGTCAGGCCAAACCTGGGGGGTCTTCTGCTTGCTCCCTGCTTCTAAATTACGAGGACCCTGCTGAGGTAGGGGTACTCGCGTCCGTAGCTTACCTTAAGCCAGTGTTCCGCAACCTTTTCTCACCTATGACGCACCAATTCCGTGGCACACCAAAAGCTAAAGTATAGAGATATTAATTAATACACAAATTTTACAATAAATGTTTTTTTATTTGAAAAGCATACATACATAAAACGATAACATATTTATTTCTACTCAATCATAATAATTATTAACACCTTCCGTTAAAATGACGAGTCTAGCTCGTCATTAGTTTTTCATTCCATACCGCACAATGACGAGCTACACTCATCATGCGATTAAAGTTACTGCTAAATATGATAATTAATTTAGTTTAAAATTTCTAGTGTACTGAATTTGGCAACACTTTTATCACTTGTGAAAATCACAAGTCACTATTGCATATTGTTTACTTAGAATTTCTTGGTACAAGTCATTGCCAAATTAATGAGTCAGAATAAAAGAAAACCTACTAAGAAATGCCGTGTGTGTTACAAGAATCAAATTAAAAGTGAGACTACTTGGCGGTGTAAACAATTAAGAATTCCTTTGCACTTTGTTTTGAAAAGTACCACTAGCTTGAAGACTATTATCTGAATACCTTATTAATGTTTTGCTTTGATATTTTCTTAATTTTGCTGTTTCTGATATTATTTAACACTATGTAAAAAGTGGATTTTAATTAAGAATATGTAAGAATTGTAAAATGAAACAATTTTTTTAAATAAAAATTAAATGGTTATTTCATGCACAGTTTTTCATTATTAAATCATACCGGAAGGGGTTAATGCGATACCTGCGCTTGTTCCAATGAACACAAAAGTTTTATATTCTGCTCAATATTCAACAACGCAACCCGAAGTTCTTGGTCAAGATCTTTTAAGCATGACAACTTATCATTTTTAATTAATACAAGAGTCGAAAAACTTTGCTCACATAAATATGTTGTCGAAAATGGAAGTAATGTTTAGATTGCTTTGTAGGAAATGTGAGGATATTCTTTTTTAACGTAAATCCAAAAAACATCTCATGGAACTTCGGAGAAGTATAATTTTAAAATCATGTCATTATTTAAATCTGTAAATTCCTCTCGAATTTGTAAGTAAAGACAGTGTTTCCGTAGAATTCATTGCATTGGTTGCAAAAGGATTTCGAATTTGTTCCGTATTAATTCCGTATTGTTCCGTATATTGTGTATTAAATGCATGATAAAAAATTGTAAAATGTCAAATACAATGTATATGATCGCGGCACACCTGTATCTGGCTCATGACACATCAGTGTGCCGGGCAGTGTTGCCAACCTTGAAAGGCAAAATTATGGATTCTAAATCCTAAAATTATGTTATTGGCTTATAAATTATCGTACATTTTTGTAATAGTTAAAAATATTGTTAATAGATGGCAATTGTAAGATATATTTTTCTCGTTATACATTTCTCTCCCCCCCCCAGCTTTTTTGGGGGGTGGCAAAAAATATGTAAATATTTTAATAGGATTCATTAAATATTTTTCTATCATCCCGTATTTTACTTTAAATGAAACACGACATGTGATTTTTCTTTATTGATCTAAGCATAAAATATATATATATATACTTTTTAATAATGTTATAATTCATTATTTACTGTGGTTTTTTCTTAATATGAAATATTCAGTAATAAAACCGATTATTATTTAATAATTGGTTTAATTACTAAAAATACCAAAAGAAATATCTCCAGTATAACTGTGAATATTCAGTAATGTTGCATTTAACAATTTTATGTTTTAGACTGATTTAAATAATTTGAAATAACTAACAGATAAAAACACTGGACATAATAATTTTTAAAATTCTTTATTTTATATTCGTTTCAAATAATATCAAACATTAGTATCTAGGTCATATTCAATTTCACACTTATACATTTTTTTATAATTGACACTTTCCTTTCTTTTATTACACAGTACATATCGGCTTTCTCAACCTCCGTGTCAGGATTATTTACTTTCATTTAATGAAGAAGCACCTCAAAACATGCTCCATAAGCTGCTCTAAAATCTAAAACAATAATTATTTGATGGGAAAAAGTGATAAAAAAATTAATTAGACATTCTCTGTTTTTTGTTGTTGATCTAGAGTTACAGTTAAATTACCCGTTCTTTTAATTCTCCATTAGTCTAATGTTGTTTTATCGTACAAATCAGGAAATTATCGTACAGTTTTTCAGAATTATGTCCCATAATTTTGAGATTATTTTTCATCGTACAGCGTCCTAAGTTATCGTACATATACGATAATTATCGTATGGTTGGCAACACTGGTGCCGGGGTACACCGGTTGCGGAGCACCGCCTTAAGCTACACGTCCTTCTCGGTGGTTCTATATGGTAACAGCTTCGCAGCCTTGTATTGACATAAAGGCATATAGCACGTGCATTTTCAGCTGCGTTAAGAAAAAAATAATAGAGTAGAACAAATTATACCTTCATTTGCGAAAACCACAATTTTAAACAAAAATGGGCATAGGCTAAATGGGCAAGCCCCTATAGACTAAAATTCAACCCCTGTGAAAGAAAATGCAAATATCAATGAAAAGGAATTCAGCCCAGTTCAGTATATTTTCATTTAGAAATATTCCACGGATCTGAAACAAAAGGTGCAGCACAGTTGAATAATGTGTTCTGACCACAATTGTTGAACCGAATACATAAATATGAGCCAGATGAAATAATCTTAGAGGAATACATACACAGGACAAAAGCAAGAAAACTGCTGTCGTAGCACGCTGTAATATATGTTACAAAATCATTGCACTTTCACTGTCTTAGCCAACGTATACGATGAAACTAATGCAGTAACTTGTTTTGCATGCAAGAGCAATCAAGAACGTCAAAGATTAAAATGAAATACTTTCTTTATAAATGATTTAATGTTCATTACAGATTTGTAAATTTTATACGAATATTTCTATTCTTATCTAAAGTCATTTTCAAGAGCATTTTCAAAGGTTGTTCTTGATTTGTCGTATGATGGTTTACCTAGAATGTACTACCTTTACTTTTCGTTTCTAGAGTCCGAGCGAATGGAGACGTTGTTTTCTCTACAAGGTACGTCTGTTCGATCTGTAACGAGTTCTGTCTTGGTCCAATCGCTTGGGTGAACTTTGTCGGTATTTCCTGATTTTGGCTGATCAATCAGTGGAAGATTTGGTCTGAGGAGTAAAGTGAAATTTGTATCAGTATCCTTTTTCGTGAATACAAGTGTCTTCAAGTATTCCGAATTTAATAGCGTGATTTCAACAAGAGGTAATGGGAGAAACCATTTTGACGATGACCAAGGAAAAGTTTAACAAACTTCCATCATCAAAAGTGAAAAATATATAGAAATCGTTTCAAACATCTGTCATCTATTGAGGAATATAAGTACCGTAATTTCGCACGTATAGTCCGCGGACTATCTGTGTTTAAAGAGCAAATTTATTCAGCTGCGGACTATCTACTGGTTGTTCATTGCTCAAATCATCAAACTCGACTGAAGGGAGAGGAAGTACGTCAAGCGAACGGCCAATGATCAAATGTAAACAAAAGCTCGACACACGAGACGCCAAAAAAAAAAAAAAAAAAAAAAAAAAAAAAAAAAAAGATTATCCTATCTTATCGGAAGTAATCCATGAAAAAAAGCAACCCATAGAGCAGAATGAATCAGTACTGGCGCAATCTTAAATTGTGTCCTGGAGTACGACAAAAAAATCGATAGTCACTATTTACAAACGACTGTGAACAGAGTGGATGGGTTAAAGATCGAAGGTTGAGGGTCGACGGTCATTTCACCGCGAGGATCACTCGTAACAGAATGCTTTGTTTTGAAAGTTTTGATTTGCTATAATATAGGTAATTCATAATAATTTAAAACATCGGCGCAGTTTTACTACTGATTTCAAGGTGAACGTAATTCAGAAAGCAGAATCGGGTGGAAATAGAGTTGCAGAGCGTTATTTTGAGGTCGACAAAAGAAAGCAATAAGAAATTGTCGTAAGTAAAAGGAAAATTAAAATACATGGAAAGAAAGCGATCTAATCGTTTTGGGAAAACACAATGGCCTGCATTAGAAGACGATTTACATTGCTGGGTTCTCAAACAGAAAAATGTAGGCCGCTGTTTCAGTACTGGAATACCGGATAACCGAATAATACATAATGTTAACTTTAAAAAAAATTATCGAATATCCAGATTATTATCGAATATCGAAAATATAAAAAAATCGAATATAAAAAAATAATCGAATATTTCAGCACTCTACTGTACTTAATATTTGTTTTTTAAATTATTTAATATTGTCATATTAAAATTTCTATTTTTGCCCGCATAGTCCGCGGATTATCTGATAATTAAATAAATTTTTTATAAAAATCCCACCCGCGGACTATACGTGCGAAATTACAGTAAAAGGCAAAAAAAAAAAAAAAAAACTTTAAAATGGAGTCCAGATGGCTAATGCAGGGATGGGCAAACTACAGTCCATGGACCGAGTCCGGCCCGTCCAAATTTTAAAAAATTATATATCTAAAGAATGTAATAAATTGCAATAAGTAAAATTATTATCTGCAATTCGAGTAAAATTGTAAAACATAGAGATATGAGAGGACTTTGTTTTTCTTCCTCAAAGGTAGACCACTTGCTATAGCTGGATCGGTGATGTCGAAATAGATCTTAAGCTAACTGGAGTCAACCGATGCAGTGCTGTTGTGCCTAATAGAATCAGGGGAAGGAAATATGAAAAGACAGCCTTTAACAGGCTGTAGTGCTTATAATTGTTATTATTAATAATAATAATGATGATAACAATAATAAATGCTCAGCTATATGCTCAGCTAAGTAAGATTCTGATTAGCGGCGAAATAATTAAAAGATAAAGAGTTGTTAGTGTTTATTTGGATCATTGTCGTTATTCATAACATTTTTTAGTTCCAAAATGTCTACTGAAAAATAAATAAATAAAATGGATTGAGAGTTTTGTGCTTTTAAAATGAATAAACTTGGAAATAATTTTTACAATTACTGAAACTGTAGAATACATTAGATCGGCCTGACATTTTTTTTTTTTGTGTTTTTGCTTTGACCGGCTCAGAGAAAAGTTTTCTCATACCTGGTTAGCCGAATGGTTAGGGTGCTGATCTTCGGTACTGAGTTCGTGGATTCGAATCCTACTATAGCCAGGATGTTCGTAGCCGTTCGGAATTGACTTTAAGTAGTAGGTCCCGGTCTCATTAGCCCTCGAGTAGCAAAAAATAAGAAGCAGCGCTCCAAACCAAAATCCTCTCTGGTTAACTAACTTGTTGGGTGCGGTTCTGCAGGCGACCCAAACATCTCCTTTTACTAGCCATGAACGGGCAGACTAATCTGTAGATCTTACTGGGAAATCAACAGGCATGAAAAAAAGAAGAAAAAATCCGTTTTCCTCAGAATGTTCGAAATGGGAGGTAGTTTTCCGAAGCATCACGAACACTTCACACCCATCCTGTTAAGTGGCTAGAAGTGAGTTATCAAATCAAAATCTAGG
>CM063505.1:174778199-174790699 GCA_032207245.1 Pardosa pseudoannulata | reverse complement strand
GCTTGTAATTATTTTTTTTCTTTGCGTGTGTTACGCTGAGGAAAATTCTACTTTTATTATATTCTAAAAAAAGACTGCACGGAATGGTAAATGTTCTAATATAAGTTGAATTTATTAAGACTTGCAAAAAGTTTCTGAATCATTAAAAATCTATGAAATTTAAAGCTATATTTCTTTTGTTAATATCTCCTCGTGCAACATGGATTTAATTAAATTTACGTTCTTCTTACTCCATTAGATTCCGTTTCACGCAGTCTAAAACAGTAGCTAATGTTCTATTTCCTGTCTTGGAATACAAAATAATAAGCGGAAAATCTATACAAATGTATAGAGGTATATTATTATCTCTAGAACTATCTTTCACTTTATTTATTGATGAGAGATGAAATATAGTATTTTAGTCCTATTTCAAAATGCATCGAAAAAATTCTAAAACAAAAAGAACAATGGAAAAAATGTGAATATATATATATATATATATATATATATATATATATATATATATATATGTAATGAGACGGACTTCTCGATAGGGGGTTGCAGTCATGGCCATAAAAATGATACCGTTTCAGCTAAAGACCTTTATTAATATAACGTTGAAGGACGGGTTCCCACTTCATCATAGGGACAGGACAAACGGAAGGGTCAGCTAGCATGAAGTTCTATGTACAAGACACGTAACACCTGGGTCAAAATCTGTGGGAAAATAGCTAGAAAAATCTGTCTCCGACAGCGTGTATCTCCTTTTTATTTGGAAATTTCCTAAATTGTCCGCTAGGGCCATGTAGGATTACAATTGTTCAGGCCCCTTCTCCGAAGGCGTAAACTGTATCCCCAGTGGTCAATTTAGATTCAATAGAGTTAATAGGGTTAGAAATCGGAATGGAAAATGACACGGGAATTTTTACCCTTGATTTAAGTTTTGAAAACCCCTGAGAATTTTCCTTACATATATATATGTTGAGTCAACAGTTTTGCCCCTTAGACCTGAGAGGTTCGCCGTGGTGTTAAATGTTAGTTTGTAGATCCCGATCTCAGGTTAGTCCTCGTGTAGAAGAACAGTAGAGACAGCCTTTGGATTTGGAGATAATCACTTTCTTCAACTTGAGCGCTATGCAGAATTTTTGTAAAAAGTAGACATACAGACCTGAAATAGTTAGAAACATTCAAAATTGCTGAGCTGAGAAGAAGAATAAGAAGTTGAAAGATTTGGAACTTAAAATGCCAATTGTTGTGCACACTGAGATATGTACAGATATTTAGTCGAAATTTGTGTTGTCACAAATGGCATTTAAACTAGCCAAGCACGTGAGTCTTAGGCTACAAGAATTTAGGCAAAGGGGTGCGTCTTTCGTTTGAAAAGCAAAGCTAGGATAAAAGAACGACTTGGCTTAAAGTTGGTGCTCAAAATATAGAAGCAGGGTCTAAGCAGAAGACCCCCAGTCTTTGCCTGCCAACTCCAGACATATCATTTGAACTTAGAGAACACTGTAGCTACAAACATATTTAAATGCTACAGTCGCCATTAATAAACTAGGCGAATCTTTGGCAGGCCCGAGTCTCGAACCTAAAACCCTTTACTGAATGAGCTCCCCTGGTTCAGTGGAAAATTGGGGTCTTTCTATGTGTTTAATGTCTGGCATGTTTACCAGCACATAAATTATACTTTCTTACTTCTCTAATCGGTTTCCAGGTTCATGTTTGGTGGAAGGGTCTTTGACTGCCTGCATACAGGTTTTTGGTTCGTCTCTATAGCTTTTTTATGTACATAAAACACATGTGTACATAAAGTTATTTATTGATATTAGTCTAAATAATCATGGGATATCTACAATACAACAAAACGGACAATTCAAAACAAAAAAACACCAACTTTTCAAATAAATAAATAAATATTATTCTTAAAGTTATACATTATAAGTATGATGGACTAAGTAGTTTATTTCACCCGTGAAGTAAAAAAAAAGCCTAATTATTACTTGAATACTACACTAATAAAAAATATTGTTTTAAAGAAAGCTAAATTATATACTTAAATAACATACTAATAAAAATTATTGTTTAAAAGAAAGACAAATTTTATACTTGATACCATACTGATAAAAAATACTGTATAAAAGAAAACCTAATTATATACTTGAATATTATACTAATAAAAAATATTGAATAAAAGAAAGCCAAATTATTACTCGAATACCATACTAATAAAAATTATTGTTTAAAATAAAGCCAAATTTTATATTTGAATGCCATATTAATAAAAAATATTGAATAAAAAAAAGCCTAATTATTACTTGAATACTACACTAATAAAAAATATTGTTTTAAAGAAAGCTAAATTATATACTTAAATAACATACTAATAAAAATTATTGTTTAAAAGAAAGACAAATTTTATACTTGATACCATACTGATAAAAAATATTGTATAAAAGAAAGCCTAATTATATACTTGAATATTATACTAATAAAAAATATTGAATAAAAGAAAGCCAAATTATTACTCGAATACCATACTAATAAAAATTATTGTTTAAAATAAAGCCAAATTTTATATTTGAATGCCATATTAATAAAAAATATTGAATAAAAAAAGCCTAATTATTACTTGAATACTACACTAATAAAAAATATTGTTTTAAAGAAAGCTAAATTATATACTTAAATAACATACTAATAAAAATTATTGTTTAAAAGAAAGACAAATTTTATACTTGATACCATACTGATAAAAAATATTGTATAAAAGAAAGCCTAATTATATACTTGAATATCATACTAATAAAAAATATTGAATAAAAGAAAGCCAAATTATTACTCGAATACCATACTAATAAAAATTATTGTTTAAAATAAAGCCAAATTTTATATTTGAATACCATATTAATAAAAAATATTGAATAAAAAAAAGCCTAATTATTACTTGAATACTACACTAATAAAAAATATTGTTTTAAAGAAAGCTAAATTATATACTTAAATAACATACTAATAAAAATTATTGTTTAAAAGAAAGACAAATTTTATACTTGATACCATACTGATAAAAAATATTGTATAAAAGAAAGCCTAATTATATACTTGAATATCATACTAATAAAAAATATTGAATAAAAGAAAGCCAAATTATTACTCGAATACCATACTAATAAAAATTATTGTTTAAAATAAAGCCAAATTTTATATTTGAATACCATATTAATAAAAAATATTGAATAAAAAAAAGCCTAATTATTACTTGAATACTACACTAATAAAAAATATTGTTTTAAAGAAAGCTAAATTATATACTTAAATAACATACTAATAAAAATTATTGTTTAAAAGAAAGCCAAATTTTATACTTGATACCATACTGATAAAAAATATTGTATAAAACAAAGCCTAATTATATACTTGAATACATACTGATAAAAAATATTATATAAAAGAAAGCCAAATTATTACTCGAATACCATACTAATAAAAATTATTGTTTAAAAGAAAGCCAAATTTTATATTTGAATACCATATTAATAAAAAATATTGTATAAAAAAAAAGCCTAATTATTACTTGAATACTACACTAATAAAAAATATTGTTTTAAAGAAAGCTAAATTATATACTTAAATAACATACTAATAAAAATTATTGTTTAAAAGAAAGACAAATTTTATACTTGATACCATACTGATAAAAAATATTGTATAAAAGAAAGCCTAATTATATACTTGAATATCATACTAATAAAAAATATTGAATAAAAGAAAGCCAAATTATTACTCGAATACCATACTAATAAAAATTATTGTTTAAAATAAAGCCAAATTTTATATTTGAATACCATATTAATAAAAAATATTGAATAAAAAAAAGCCTAATTATTACTTGAATACTACACTAATAAAAAATATTGTTTTAAAGAAAGCTAAATTATATACTTAAATAACATACTAATAAAAATTATTGTTTAAAAGAAAGACAAATTTTATACTTGATACCATACTGATAAAAAATATTGTATAAAAGAAAGCCTAATTATATACTTGAATATCATACTAATAAAAAATATTGAATAAAAGAAAGCCAAATTATTACTCGAATACCATACTAATAAAAATTATTGTTTAAAATAAAGCCAAATTTTATATTTGAATAACATATTAATAAAAAATATTGAATAAAAAAAAGCCTAATTATTACTTGAATACTACACTAATAAAAAATATTGTTTTAAAGAAAGCTAAATTATATACTTAAATAACATACTAATAAAAATTATTGTTTAAAAGAAAGCCAAAATTTTATACTTGATACCATACTGATAAAAAATATTGTATAAAACAAAGCCTAATTATATACTTGAATACATACTGATAAAAAATATTATATAAAAGAAAGCCAAATTATTACTCGAATACCATACTAATAAAAATTATTGTTTAAAAGAAAGCCAAATTTTATATTTGAATACCATATTAATAAAAAATATTGAATAAAAAAAGCCTAATTATTACTTGAATACTACACTAATAAAAAATATTGTTTTAAAGAAAGCTAAATTATATACTTAAATAACATACTAATAAAAATTATTGTTAAAAGAAAGACAAATTTTATACTTGATACCATACTGATAAAAAATATTGTATAAAAGAAAGCCTAATTATATATTTGAATATCATACTAATAAAATATATTGAATAAAAGAAAGCCAAATTATTACTCGAATACCATACTAATAAAAATTATTGTTTAAAATAAAGCCAAATTTTATATTTGAATACCATATTAATAAAAAATATTGAATAAAAAAAAGCCTAATTATTACTTGAATACTACACTAATAAAAAATATTGTTTTAAAGAAAGCTAAATTATATACTTAAATAACATACTAATAAAAATTATTGTTTAAAAGAAAGCCAAATTTTATACTTGATACCATACTGATAAAAAATATTGTATAAAACAAAGCCTAATTATATACTTGAATACATACTGATAAAAAATATTATATAAAAGAAAGCCAAATTATTACTCGAATACCATACTAATAAAAATTATTGTTTAAAAGAAAGCCAAATTTTATATTTGAATGCCATATTAATAAAAAATATTGAATAAAAAAAAGCCTAATTATTACTTGAATACTACACTAATAAAAAATATTGTTTTAAAGAAAGCTAAATTATATACTTAAATAACATACTAATAAAAATTATTGTTTAAAAGAAAGACAAATTTTATACTTGATACCATACTGATAAAAAATATTGTATAAAAGAAAGCCTAATTATATACTTGAATATCATACTAATAAAAAATATTGAATAAAAGAAAGCCAAATTATTACTCGAAATACCATACTAATAAAAATTATTGTTTAAAATAAAGCCAAATTTTATATTTGAATGCCATATTAATAAAAAATATTGAATAAAAAAAGCCTAATTATTACTTGAATACTACACTAATAAAAAAATATTGTTTTAAAGAAAGCTAAATTATATACTTAAATAACATACTAATAAAAATTATTGTTTAAAAGAAGAACAAATTTTATACTTGATACCATACTGATAAAAAATATTGTATAAAAGAAAGCCTAATTATATACTTGAATATTATACTAATAAAAAATATTGAATAAAAGAAAGCCAAATTATTACTCGAATACCATACTAATAAAAATTATTGTTTAAAATAAAGCCAAATTTTATATTTGAATGCCATATTAATAAAAAATATTGAATAAAAAAAAGCCTAATTATTACTTGAATACTACACTAATAAAAAATATTGTTTTAAAGAAAGCTAAATTATATACTTAAATAACATACTAATAAAAATTATTGTTTAAAAGAAAGACAAATTTTATACTTGATACCATTACTGATAAAAAATATTGTATAAAAGAAAGCCTAATTATATACTTGAATATACTAATAAAAAAATATTGAATAAAAGAAAGCCAAATTATTACTCGAATACCATACTAATAAAAATTATTGTTTTAAAATAAAGCCAAATTTTATATTTGAATACCATATTAATAAAAAATATTGAATAAAAAAAAGCCTAATTATTACTTGAATACTACACTAATAAAAAATATTGTTTTAAAGAAAGCTAAATTATATACTTAAATAACATACTAATAAAAATTATTGTTTAAAAAGAAAGCCAAATTTTATACTTGATACCATACTGATAAAAAATATTGTATAAAAAAAAAGCCTAATTATATACTTGAATACATACTGATAAAAAATATTATATAAAAGAAAGCCAAATTATTACTCGAATACCATACTAATAAAAATTATTGTTTAAAATAAAGCCAAATTTTTATATTTGAATACCATATTAATAAAAAATATTGAATAAAAAAAAAGCCTAATTATTACTTGAATACTACACTAATAAAAAATATTGTTTTAAAGAAAGCTAAATTATATACTTAAATAACATACTAATAAAAATTATTGTTTAAAAGACAAACAAATTTTATACTTGATACCATACTGATAAAAAATATTGTATAAAAGAAAGCCTAATTATATATTTGAATATCATACTAATAAAAAATATTGAATAAAAAGAAAGCCAAATTATTACTCGAATACCATACTAATAAAAATTATTGTTTAAAATAAAGCCAAATTTTATATTTGAATGCCATATTAATAAAAAATATTGAATAAAAAAAAGCCTAATTATTACTTGAATACTACACTAAGAAAAAATATTGTTTTAAAGAAAGCTAAATTATATACTTAAATAACATACTAATAAAAATTATTGTTTAAAAGAAAGACAAAATTTTATACTCGATACCATACTGATAAAAAATATTGTATAAAAGAAAGCCTAATTATATACTTGAATATCATACTAATAAAAAAATATTGAATAAAAGAAAGCCAAATTATTACTCGAATACCATACTAATAAAAATTATTGTTTAAAATAAAGCCAAAATTTTATATTTGAATACCATATTAATAAAAAATATTGAATAAAAAAAAGCCTAATTATTACTTGAATACTACACTAATAAAAAATATTGTTTTAAAGAAAGCTAAATTATATACTTAAATAACATACTAATAAAAATTATTGTTTAAAAGAAAGCCAAATTTTATATTTAAATACCATATTAATAAAAAATATTGTATAAAAGAAAGCCAAATTATATACTTGAATACCATAATGATAAAAAATATTATATAAAAGAAAGCCAAATTATTACTCGAATACCATACTAATAAAAATTATTGTTTAAAAGAAAGCCAAATTTTTATTTGAATGCCATATTAATAAAAAATACTGAATAAAAAAAAAGCCTAATTATTACTTGAATACTACACTAATAAAAAATATTGTTTTTAAGAAAGCTAAATTATATACTTAAATAACATACTAATAAAAATTATTGTTTAAAAGAAAGACAAATTTTATACTTGATACCATACTGATAAAAAATATTGTATAAAAGAAAGCCTAATTATATACTTGAATATCATACTAATAAAAAATATTGAATAAAAGAAAGCCAAATTATTACTCGAATACCATACTAATAAAAATTATTGTTTAAAATAAAGCCAAATTTTATATTTGAATACCATATTAATAAAAAATATTGAATAAAAAAAAGCCTAATTATTACTTGAATACTACACTAATAAAAAATATTGTTTTAAAGAAAGCTAAATTATATACTTAAATAACATACTAATAAAAAATTATTGTTTAAAAGAAAGCCAAATTTTATACTTGATACCATACTGATAAAAAAAATATTGTATAAAAAAAAAGCCTAATTATATACTTGAATACATACTGATAAAAAATATTATATAAAAAAGAAAGCCAAATTATTACTCGAATACCATACTAATAAAAAATTATTGTTTAAAATAAAGCCAAATTTTATATTTGAATGCCATATTAATAAAAAATACTGAATAAAAAAAAGCCTAATTATTACTTGAATACTACACTAATAAAAAATATTGTTTTTAAGAAAGCTAAATTATATACTTAAATAACATACTAATAAAAATTATTGTTTAAAAGAAAGACAAATTTTATACTTGATACCATACTGATAAAAAATATTGTATAAAAGAAAGCCTAATTATATACTTGAATATCATACTAATAAAAAATATTGAATAAAAGAAAGCCAAATTATTACTCGAATACCATACTAATAAAAATTATTGTTTAAAATAAAGCCAAATTTTATATTTGAATACCATATTAATAAAAAATATTGAATAAAAAAAAGCCTAATTATTACTTGAATACTACACTAATAAAAAATATTGTTTTAAAGAAAGCTAAATTATATACTTAAATAACATACTAATAAAAATTATTGTTTAAAAGAAAGCCAAATTTTATACTTGATACCATACTGATAAAAAATATTGTATAAAACAAAGCCTAATTATATACTTGAATACATACTGATAAAAAATATTATATAAAAGAAAGCCAAATTATTACTCGAATACCATACTAATAAAAATTATTGTTTAAAAGAAAGCCAAATTTTATATTTAAATACCATATTAATAAAAAATATTGTATAAAAGAAAGCCAAATTATATACTTGAATACTACACTAATAAAAATATTGTTTTAAGAAAGCTAAATTATATACTTAAATAACATACTAATAAAAATTATTGTTTAAAAGAAAGACAAATTTTATACTTGATACCATACTGATAAAAAATACTGTATAAAAGAAAACCTAATTATATACTTGAATATTATACTAATAAAAAATATTGAATAAAAGAAAGCCAAATTATTACTCGAATACCATACTAATAAAAATTATTGTTTAAAATAAAGCCAAATTTTATATTTGAATGCCATATTAATAAAAAATATTGAATAAAAAAAAAGCCTAATTATTACTTGAATACTACACTAATAAAAAATATTGTTTTAAAGAAAGCTAAATTATATACTTAAATAACATACTAATAAAAAATATTGTTTAAAAGAAAGCCAAATGATATACTTGAATTCTATACTAATAAAAAATATTGTTTAAAAGAAAGCCAAATGATGTACTTGAATTCTATACTAATAAAAAATATTGTTTAAAAGAAAGCCAAATTATTACTCGAATACCATACTAATAAAAATTATTGTTTAAAATAAAGCCAAATTTTATATTTGAATGCCATATTAATAAAAAATATTGAATAAAAAAAAGCCTAATTATTACTTGAATACTACACTAATAAAAAATATTGTTTTAAAGAAAGCTAAATTATATACTTAAATAACATACTAATAAAAATTATTGTTTAAAAGAAAGACAAATTTTATACTTGCATTCCATACTTATAAAAAAATACTGTATAAAAGAAAACCTAATTATATACTTGAATATTATACTAATAAAAAATATTGAATAAAAGAAAGCCAAATTATTACTCGAATACCATACTAATAAAAATTATTGTTTAAAATAAAGCCAAATTTTATATTTGAATGCCATATTAATAAAAAATATTGAATAAAAAAAGCCTAATTATTACTTGAATACTACACTAATAAAAAATATTGTTTTAAAGAAAGCTAAATTATATACTTAAATAACATACTAATAAAAATTATTGTTTAAAAGAAAGACAAATTTTATACTTGATACCATACTGATAAAAAATATTGTATAAAAGAAAGCCTAATTATATACTTGAATATCATACTAATAAAAAATATTGAATAAAAGAAAGCCAAATTATTACTCGAATACCATACTAATAAAAATTATTGTTTAAAATAAAGCCAAATTTTATATTTGAATGCCATATTAATAAAAAATATTGAATAAAAAAAAGCCTAATTATTACTTGAATACTACACTAATAAAAAAATATTGTTTTAAAGAAAGCTAAATTATATACTTAAATAACATACTAATAAAAATTATTGTTTAAAAGAAAGCCAAATTTTATATTTGAATACCATATTAATAAAAAATATTGTATAAAAGAAAGCCAAATTATATACTTGAATACCATAATGATAAAAAATATTATATAAAAGAAAGCCAAATTATTACTCGAATACCATACTAATAAAAATTATTGTTTAAAAGAAAGCCAAATTTTATATTTGAATACCATATTAATAAAAAATATTGTATATAAAAGAAAGCCAAATTATATACTTGAATACTACACTAATAAAAAATATTGTTTTAAAGAAAGCTAAATTATATACTTAAATAACATACTAATAAAAATTATTGTTTAAAAGAAAGACAAATTTTATACTTGATACCATATTAATAAAAAATATTGTATAAAAGAAAGCCAAATTATATACTTGAATACCATAATGATAAAAAATATTATATAAAAGAAAGCCAAATTATTACTCGAATACCATACTAATAAAAATTATTGTTTAAAAGAAAGCCAAATTTTATACTGGAATACCATACTAATAAAAATATTATATAAAAGAAAGCCAAATTATATACTTGAATACCATACTAATAAAAAATATTGTATAAAAGAAAACCAAATTATTACTTGAATAACATACTAATAAAAAATATTGTTTTAAAGAAAGCCAAATTATATCTTAAATATAACATACTAATAAAAATTATTGTTTAAAAGAAAGCCAAATTTTATACTTGAATACCATACTAATAAAAATTATTGTATAAAAGAAAGCCAAATTATTACTTAAATACCATACTAATAAAAATATAGTTTTAATGAAAGCCAAATTATATACTTAATTAGCATACTAATAAAAATTATTATTTAAAAGAAAGCCAAATTTTATACTTGAATACCATACTAATAAAAATTATTGTATAAAAGAAAGCCAAATTATTACTTAAATACCATACTAATAAAAATATAGTTTTAATGAAAGCCAAATTATATACTTAATTAGCATACTAATAAAAATTATTGTTTAAAAGAAAACCAAATTTTATACTTGAATACCATACTAATAAAAAATATTGTATAAAAGAAAGCCAGATTATTACTTTAATACCATTCAAATAAAAATTATTGTTGTAAAGAAAGCCAAATTATATACTTAAATAACATACTAATAAAAATTATTGTTTAAAAGAAAGCCAAATTAAAAGAGGGCTCAAAAAGAATGTATAATGTTGTGCCCTTGAAAAATCCTGCAATTCATACACTTTTTCCGGAATCCCGGATAATAGTAAAAAAATCCGGTATTGCCGTGTTAAACCAGGAGAGTTGGCAGGTCTAGTGTATTGGTCTTTGACAAGGAACTTCCACTTCATAGGATAGCGATTGAATTAGGAGCCCCTGAATTTTGTAATTTCCTTGCAGACATTCTCTACAGAGCCGTCAGGATCTAACCTGTTTTGTTTATATTGTGTCCAGTGACGAGCTTTCTTCCATCATGAGACGAGACACAGACATTCATAATCGAGAGTGATTAGTTTGAGAAAACTGACGGCAGGTGGGGGTCATGAACCTTGACGCCTATAACGCGTGGGAATAGGCATCGGTAGTAAGGTGGTAGAGCATAAGTGCAACGGTCTGCAACAGCAAATGTTGATGCGAAAACGATTCAAATGACTAGTCATCTTAATAATTCCCCTCCATAACCAGATGGGTTTTTCTTGGGATGGTAGAGGAGTGGCCGTCGCTCTGAGAAGCTTACATTTACATTCGGATTGAGTTATTGAAATAAAGGTGAACCCTTTCCCGATCATACTAAAACAAGAACTTTTAAACTGCTTTCAAGAAATAATTAATTGCAGTGAAACCTCTCTAGAAAGGACCACCCATGAGACCATAAAAGATAGGTCTTTCAGAGAGGTGGTTTCTTAACACTAGATTTACGGATGTTGATCATATACCTATTTTTACTGAAGTGAGCCAATTTCACCCATACAAGAAAATTGAGGCTTTTTGCAAAGAAAACAGTTCCAAATTAATTTAATTAAAATGTTTAATATAAAAAAATTCATGGAAAACATTTTTTACATAAAAAATCTGTTTTTGAAACACATTTTCCGCAAATATTTCTATTACATTCAGCACAATGGTTTCTACATCCGTTTCTTTTGCATGATTGTTGAACTTGACAATTTTCCGTGCTTCATTAGCATGAATTTTTGTCATTGGAATGGAAGTGTTCTCGACTTCTTCTCTATATTTACTTCTTAGCTCTTCAGCCAATTGGAAAATAAAATCTTGACTGTTGCCCAGGCCTGATAGGACCAATACATTTCATGTTATGCGATTAACTGTTAAACCATTCTATGAATCAAATTGGCTCAAATTAATCATATTAAATTTGGATTAAATTAAAATCCCCACATCGCCAATACGGGGATTTAATTATGGGGCTTCTCGTACTGAAGCCCGTTGAGTCGACTGCTGTGCCACAGATACGTTGGCAGTGAAGGGTTTCGAGCGGCATTATAATAATCTCAATAAGCAATTCTGGATTTTTAATAAAAAAACATTTTTTAT
>CM063505.1:174608199-174763199 GCA_032207245.1 Pardosa pseudoannulata | reverse complement strand
TATAAATCATCTTCCTGTTTTTAGATTTTATTTATTCCAAGATAAATATTTTTTATCCAATAAGCACATTAAATAAATAAATAAAAACAATTTTAGATGATATTAAGATAAAACAAATTATCATTGAAACTATAGAGTGCTAACAGAATAATAATAGTTGAATTTTTTTATACATAGAATACAAAGAATTATAAACATTTTTCGTGTATATAAAAGTTATTTCAAACTAGATTGACTTTTAATTCAATAGACATATTTAAATGAATAAATTTTGAAAAAATTCAAAGAGATATTAATATTTAAAAAAAATTCATGAATAAAAGAGAAGAGTGTGAATACTTGAAAATCATTTTTATATTTAGTATACTAGAATTTATAAACCTTTTCATGTTTTTAAATGTTTAGTATAAGATAGATAATCTTTTTATTCTATAAAAAAATTAATATATTAAAAAAAATTG
Organism: Pardosa pseudoannulata; assembly: GCA_032207245.1. Classification (NCBI taxonomy): domain Eukaryota; kingdom Metazoa; phylum Arthropoda; class Arachnida; order Araneae; family Lycosidae; genus Pardosa; species Pardosa pseudoannulata. Next base: position 174,762,738 of record CM063505.1, on the reverse strand, counting down.
AAGAGCAATATTAACATTCGAAATTGAGATTTTCTTAAACATAATTTTTGTTAAAAGGTTCAATGTTTTTCAAGTAGAATAGCCTATATTTTTGGAACTGTATTATAATTTTTTTTACAAACGTATATAAATATATATGTTTTACTAACTTACAGTGATTTTCCTAGAGCTTCTGATATAATTTCCATTATTCTTTCTTACTGATTATTTTAATGGTTAAATTTATACTTTTAATCTACTTAGATACGTATAATTTTTTATCTTGAGTTTCACAGAAATTCAACTTTTTTAACACAATTTAAAACACTAGATGGCGATACTAAATGTGTTTGTCTAAAATTTACATACTAAAGACATCAATCGCCGTTTTAATTGAAAGATGTGTTGTCAGCTGTGAGGTAAGGAGTTTGGGGAAATACCATATTCATATGAAAATAGCGGATCAACTGATATTTTTTAAAGTTGATTAGTTTTTTAATGTCTTTTTGATTACAAAATAGTTTTTCATGTGAAAACGCGCTTTGAAATTTTGACTGAAGACCACACGATATTTACGGCGGCTTGGTAAGTACAGAGCATTTCTAGACCGGAAAAAGTTAAATACGTTTTACTTTTATATATTTTATAATTGTATGTAAAAAATGTTCATACAGTAAAACATTGTGGATTTTAGTCTAGTGATCCGTCTAGTTGATATTACATGTGTTTAATTCATAATTTAAAGTGCTAATTTCATTACGCAACTAGCATGCAAAAGGATATCGTAATATGTCATTTAAAATATTCATATCCTTATATTATGTTTAAAAACATACATTTTCGATTAGTTTGAACTAATTATTGTCATTGTACCAAAGACGACTTTTATGTTGGGCTTTAAAAATGGTTAGCACTTTTAACGATTTAGGATTTCCTGTGTAATTTTGATGATTATTGTTTAAATTTGTTGGTTTTTGGTGTAGTAAAACTAACAAATTTCTACTGTGGAACAAAAGTTTCATAAATGTTATTAGTAAAACAATTCGAAATGTAAAATTGCTCTATCTTTATTTCAAAGTTTTACTAAAAATATATATCATTTAAAAGTTGTATTTAATTTATAAATATTTAAATACTTTTATAAATAAGTATGACTAAAACAAAATTACTATAGAACACATTTTATTTATAGATTATGTATTGTTAAATAAATCTTAAATTTATATATGAATATTAAGGGTTTAAGAACGTTTAAGAGAAAATACTCTAAGTTAAAATATTGTTTTTTTTCTTAATCTAATCTCTGAAATCCATAAATTTTATGCACTTTTAAAAAAATAAAAACTTTTTAAAACGAGATATGATTTGTCCTATATTGTTCGTAGTTCCCTATGAGATTTATTATCATTGTAACTCAATTAAGGTTTCAGTTCAAATTGAACTTCATATAGTATCATGAATAATAAAGAAATTAAAAAAGGTCATTTTGCTTTAAAAGGAAACTTTTTAAGATTTGGATATTTAGGCGTCACTTTATTATTTTCAGAAGGAATTAATTTCATAGTAGTCAATATACTGTGTATTCATTTAAAAAATCTGGAGTTAGTTCTTAAATGCCAGTAAGTTTTAGTACAAACAGTATTTTACAGTAACTTGCTTGTTATTTGATGTATCATTACAACTATAACATATAAACATAGATTAAGTGTATATTTTATAAATGATTAGTCAAATTTTAAATGTATATTTTTTCTCCATTTAATAATTTGTTTTCAAACTCATTAATAGTATTTGTATATTCAGTAATTTATGCTTCAATAACTATAATTAGTTGCTACCTAAATATTTTTCATTGCATATTATTTATTACAAATGCTTTGCTTAAATTTTAATCAGGTACTACAATAATTCAATGATTTTAAGCAAACTCTTATACAAGCTTTTTTTAGAAGTAATTATAAAATATCTAGTTTCATATGAACCTTTTAAAGTAGAATTTAATATTATAAAAACAATGTTTCATTAAAATGAATATGGTCATAAATATGTAATTCATTAATAGGATAAAGTTGTTAGAATCAGATGTGATCCCTTAATTAAATTATACAAAAGTAAAAGTATTAACACTGAATGACCATAAAATATATTTTGTTTAAAGGAAAATAATCTGCAATATCATTGAATTATTTTGAACATATTTATAATAATTTTAATATTCTAGTCTGAGTAGAGAAAATTTTTAATTTCAGTCTGTGTTTTTAAAATTTTATATATGCATGTAATCCTTTACATGTACAAAACATAGTGACGTTTTCAACTGGAAAAGCTATATTTAATGTAACTAAGTAAAAAAACAAAAAAAAAAATCCAGTGTCATATGTTAAAAAATTCTGTTTCTTAAATTGCTATATCACCTAGATCTCTGAATAGTAAAATAGGTAGTTTTGGAATTGATCAGTTGTAAAACTTACTTATCCTGTAAAATTTATATACTGCATATGAATATTAGTTGCATATGTGTGAAGCTGTAATAAAAGTTCTTATTTTAAAGGAATTAATTTTTTAATGGGAAATCGATAACTTTTTGTGTGTTTTTCAACTTATATTGAGTTTGTATTCCTGTATATCTTATTGATTTTTCTCAATTAAAAAATATTTAATGAGCAAATATTTTTATCCATGAAATAAATTTATAAGCAAAAGTTATTCGCAGTAATTCAATTTTATCGATTAGTTTAGGGAAGTTTAGTACCACTGCTTAAAAATAAAAAATATTTTAAGTGTCAAAAAATAATTTTCTACAAATAATCCAGTTTGTTTTATTATTTGGTGCATATATATAGTAAAATATTTTTGTGATAAGTTTTAGTTAATGAATTTTATGTAGTTTCATTTTAAAAATATTTATTAAGAATTCCTAGCTATCTATGTTTTGTGTTTAGTATCAAAATGTAAGTTGTTGCTGAAAGTGAAAATATATTTCCATTTTAATATGCATTATTCATATGACAAAAGAATTAAGTGGAATGTTAATGTGCCTTGAAGACATAAGATTATATAGTATCATCAAAGTCATCCTTAGACTTGCTTAATGACTAGCGGCAATGACCAGTGTGATTGCTTTTGGGTTATTGAACTAATAATATGAAAATTACCAATTGCGTTTCATCAGTCGTTTTTCGTATGTAGCGTTGGTTGAGTCATTCATCCTTAATGCCCCAGTTTTATTAACATAAGTAATCATCAGTGCGTGTCCTGTAAATACGTTTTGTCATCAAATGTATGACGTCTCTTGTTAAAGTAGTCACCATTCCAAAGACTACAAATTTTCAATTTGGTTCAGCTGTGAAGAGATTTCCCGCCAGTGTTTCTCTGTTTGAGAATAGCATATATATACTTGTCATTCCGGTTGCCTTTTAATGTAATATTTAAAGGATATTTTACAAAATTCTGATAAGGTTCTTGTTATTAAATTATTTCAATGGTTTAAACCAATTGTATTCTTTAACCCTTAATTTGACAAGATATTTTTTCATATATTTTTTAATTTCTGTTATTTTCCCATGTCTGTATAGACATTAGGATCTCTGTAACATAAACAAAAAAATATATCATTTTCCATTTTTGAGATAATTAATGTCCGCTGTGGCGAACACTGACAATTATGTTATATAGTAGTTATAAATATACATGTCCGGTGTAGCGGCCAGACTTAGCCAAATTAAGGGTTAAGGGTAGGCAATATTATTATTATTATTAAACTTTACTGCAGGTACAGACCAGAAGGTAAACAAAAATCTCAGACAACTGAACCATCAGAATTTATCTATTTAGAAACAGCTGCAGTTTACAAATAAATTAATGACCCATTATTTTTTCTGCTCACTTGCATCAAGAAAATTGCCGTATCGAAATTTTTACTGTTTGACTTTGGTTGAAATGACAGCCGAATAAGAATCTTCTGTTCTATACAAAGTATGAAAAAACCCATTGGGGGGGGGGGTGATAGTTGCAAGGGTGTTTTCCCAGCGAGTTTCGTAGCAGAGTGTGTGTGCGTATATATATATATATATATATATATATATATATATATATATGTATATACACACAGACACACACTCTGCTTATATGTGTTTGTGTACACACACACACACACACACACACACACACACACACACACACACATATATATATATATATATAAAATTGAGAGTTAAAACTGGTTATTTTGCAGGTAAAGCTATAACAAACTCGTTCCCCCCCCTCAAAATTCGATTTAAATGCATACTTTTTTGAAGAGACGTTTAAAATGGTTACGACTCCATTACACTAAGGACCTCTGCAGCGGTCGTTATTAAGGCGATCATCGACTGGTTGATTCCATATACTGTGCAGTTCATTTGTGCATGCTGGCCATTTTTGATAGTTCCTCCAAAACCATCCCTCGCCATCGCCATCGACCACTATAAGCCATTCCCTCCTCTACACAGTGCTCATATGCACTAGGTTCGTAGTCGCAGTGCTGAGTTCACAAAGGATGCCTCTGAAGGTAGCAGACCATGGTTCCTGCTTCTAAATTACGAGGACCCACTTTGTGTTGTCCTAGTGAGTGATGTTGGCCTCCTCCCGATATGGTGCTCCCATGAAAAAATGACCAACCCATATTGATGACTTAGTTGTGATGAATGTTGTAAGAGCTAGTGTTGGAAATACTAATTAAATTCGGACGACGACTTGTTTGATCTCCTAGAATAATGTTGGTCGCCTCTCATTGTGACCTCACCTTTAATCATCGTATCTGTACAGTGTTACTTGGGCAAAGGTTGGTATAGTAACAGTGTGAGAAATCGGTGCGAGATTGGTAGGCATAAGAGAGATACTGAATCAAGATCTCGTATCCTCTTCCTGAGAATTATCAACATTAAAGGTAATCTCAAGCGTGGCATCAAGAATGCCCTACACCCGTCAGGATAGACGGCTTGTTGCAAAGTATCAAGGCTTGTAAGAAATTTAATTCTCAAAGTTATGTAGATGAAAGCTCTTTTAGATTGGGTAAGGCACCTAGTATATATTGTTAAATTACGTTCATTGAAGTGTGCCTAATCAGATTTATTTCGGAATTCGTAATTATCTAATCATTGAAATTTGGGTAATAGATCAGGTAAATCAGGTGGAGTAGCTTATTTCAAGAATTTACAAGTTCTCAAATCAAATAATTGTCCAAGGTAGTTTACGGAATCACAATTAAAACTCTTGAAAATTTAATACGAAACTAAACACACATACAAAAATTCCGCATACATTACCGACATGATTTTTAACATTTTAAACGCATCGAAGTTTACAAAAAAATAATTCTTCCTATTCTTTTTTCTTTCAGAATTCATTGTTGCTCTTCCATCTAATATGTAAATGGTTGTTAGTGTAAAATTTGTCAGACAGAATACTTCCCCTTTCACAATATATACTCTTTGACAGTTTTTAAGTGAAAACGTAGGTTTGATTGTTTTGTATAAATCAGGTTGAAGAGTCTAATGATACATATTTTATACGTGACTATAACCACCTGTAATACATAGTAAATACATTGCCGAAAAAAATTGACGAACGATGGCCGAATGGTTAGGGTGCTGGCCTTCGGAGCCGGAGTTCGTGGGTTCGAATCTCACAATGGCATGGATGTTCGTAGCCGTTCGGAATCGGCTTTAAGCAGTAGGTCCCGGTTTCATTAGCCCTCGTGTTGCAAAAGGTAGACCGTAGCGCTCCAAAACCAAAAAAAAAAAAAAAACATTGCCGAAATCAAGACCGTAACTAATACGCCTTAAAGGCGTAGTAAAGACTACAGTTAAGCGATGTTGATTTGTGCCCCCATTTCAAATAACCTTCACTCCTAGTTGATAGTAACTCTTCAAGGATTTAGCAATTGAGTGAAATATTCTCTGTTGCAGTGATTGTAAAAATGGTGTCATTTAAATGAGATTTTTGTCTGATTTGATGTCTGCTCTAGTGTATTCGTCAGGAGTCGTACGTGCCTTGGAAATCCCGAAATTAATGAGAAAAAACTAAAATGTGCTAAAAGGTTTTGTCCTGATAATTCTGAAATTCTATCAATTTTCACCTTTTGTGCAACGATTTCTTCCCATTTCGTGTTTGTTGGGTGCTTCTAGAAGAGTAGCCGCTAATTTTCGAGATACTAAATCCGATGTGTTATTTTTTTTCAACAATTTTGTGTGTCAAACTGATCGTAATGTGTAAAATGATATAACCGTATGTTTTTTTAAACAAAAATATTGCTTATGTTATTTTTTAGGGATTTATCCTCTGCTAATCATTTAGGTTTAGTGTTTTCGCCATTTTTTTTTTGTTAATAATTGCTGAATTTGTTTCTTTATTGTTCTTTAATTTTTTACATTTCCTTAACTATAGTCAAAGGAAAATTTGTACGCTACGCTTTTTTTTTTTGTTCAAGTTTCCAAATGGGTAGGACGATGCTCTTTGGTATCGGAGTTCGTAGGTTCTGCTGGCAAGGATGTTCGTAGTCATATTCGGAACCTGCTTTAACTAGTAGGTTCCGGTCTCATCAGCTCTCTTGTAGTGCTTTACACCAACTAATCGTCTATACAATATCATATTTAAAAGTGAAAAACACATAAACGCACAAAATAAAAATAAATAATGAGTAACTTTACTGAACTGAAAGTATATGTATTTAAGTTTTCGAAAATTGAGAATTTAGTATTATGTACTGCTTTTACTTTGTGTTTTATTATGTTTTTTCTTTGATTTCATTTAAATAAGAGCTACCTTGTTTAAATATTGTGTAAAGATTTAGTTCTTGTAAAAAATTATTGTGAAAAATGTGTCAAATTGACAATAACTGAACTACTCTACTAAGCTGAAATTATATGTTTTTAAGTTTTCGCAGATTGAGAATTTAGTATTGTGAACTATTACTTTAATTCTGATTTTTTTTCTTTGTTTTCATTTAAATAAGGTTGGGTTTTTGGTTTTGGAGTGCTACGGTCTACTTTTTGCAACACGAGGGCTAATATTTAAATAAGGACTACCTTGTTTAAATATTGTGTAAAGCTTTCAGTTCTTGTAAAAATTATTGTGAAAAATGTGTTAAATTTTATATTTGAAATATAAAACTGAATGGATAAAGCTTAGTGTCCAAATTTTACTTTGACTGTATTAAATATTAGTCTTTTACTATTTATAATTGGATCTTAATTAAACAATTTTGAATGCTAATGTGTTTGTGTAAAATTGCGATAGAGGTGATGTATATTTTGAAAGTATATTTTGAAATTATCTTGAATTTTTAAAGTGTCCTGAAATATGTAAATGTAATGTTATAGCTAGAGTATTACTCCCGATAAATATTTATAACTGATTTGGTAAGTTATTTTACACATTTAACAGCAACAGGATAGGGAAGATTCTAGACCAGAGAGAAATGATAAGACGAATAATTTTTTTCTTGTAGCATTTTTCAGTTTAGTGATTGTATATATATCATGGGTGGCCAAGACGTCGACCGCGAAGACATTTTAGGTAGTCTGCGTGACCATCCCGATAATAACCTCGGATATTAACAATTTAATTTATGACTTATGACATAGAATTAATGAATTATTTAAAATAAAAATTTACTACAGTTTACGCTTTAAAACCCAAAACAAACTGTGCAAAATAATACAACGAATTTGTCGTTTTACAGTGGAGAATTAAATAGAAAAAACTTGACAAAGTGGGATGCTTAGATTATAATATAATCATGGTTTCCGCGCACCTGGAAAGTCATGGAAAATCATGGATTTAGACAATGGATTAATTTTGTCATGGAAAGTCTTGATTTTTCAAGTAAAATGAGTAAAAGTCATGGATCCGCTAAACTACCAATTAAATAAAAATGCATTGAATTGTTTAATTCTATTTTTACTTGTCATTTGACTGAAGTTACTGAGTTTGGTATTTATGTATTATCCTATTGACCCTATTGCCAAGTAAAATTTGTTCACCAAGGAAACTCAAAGCAAGAAAGCTTAATGGGTGGGTAAATGTATATTATTCTGGTTTTTTCTTAAATTGTAGATTAAAATTTTATTAATATAATAATAATTATTTTTTAATAAAAATTAGTTAAAATTTTTGCACAAAATATAAGTTTATCTCTAGGGATATTGTATATAAACATTATAGGGTTATATTTGGCTATTATTCATGGTCACCTGGATAATACCAAAGTACCCTGAATTCAAATTGGAAACATTTGGATTGAAAAATTGCTATATGATTAAACTTAGGTATGTAGATACAATTTATTTTCATGTGAGTTTATTAACACTTATAAAGTAAGTTTATAGTCTTTATGATAAAATTCCTGTAATTTCTCTAAAAGCATATATTTTATTTGTATGTACATCAGAAGTTTTATTCATATATACTTTAACGAAAGTTTTTTAAAGTCATGGAAAATGATCTGCTAAATCAGGGAAAGTCATGAAAAGTCATAGATTTGAAAAATTTTATTTTGGCAGATACCCTGTATAATCGAATCAGTATCATATAATCAATATATTGGACTTATTCGATATACAATTTTCGATATATGAATACTTTGATTATTTTCGTCAGTAAATTTTTATTTTGTAAATATTAAGTTTTTTTTAGAAGAATTAGATAATTTACCATTTTTTCTTGTTACCGAAAATAAATATATAAACATGTACGTTACGTTAATTTGGCTCAACCATTGGTAAGCCGCCTTCGATTTTTTAAATGTGGAGTAGACCACGGATCCCATAAGTTTCGCCACCCCTGGTATATATTAACCATTTTATGGCGAGTTCATAAAAGTGAACTTGACCGTTTCTTTAACATAAACTAAGTACAAGAGTAAACAGCTGCGAACAAGAGAAGTTGTGACCTAGATCTTACCACATTGTCGAGTCGTGTTGTGCAAAGGTTTTCCTTTTTGGGTCGTTATGAAATCCTTAACCTTGGGAGTGATATTGGAAGAAGATGCTGAGTCTTATTTACAGGGGAAATCGATCGTGTTGACTCTGCATGATTAGCAATGACTAGCAGTTCCGGAATGCCGTATTTTCGATATGCTGTGTGTTTAAATGGGCAACGCGAGATGGTTTTAAACTGAATGCTAAATTCGACGGATAGAATTAATTACACAATGTCTCTAAAATTGTGCCTTGGGCGGGTGGTAGTTATGGGCAAATGTTTACACACTAGCATATAGCCCGTCATATGACGGGATCAATAAAATTTTTTATTTTCCAGAATTGTAAAGGTACCCCATGAGGCAGGTAAAAAAATGGTTTGTTTTTTGGCTGAGAATTATCGTTCTACAAAAATAATAGATTCAAATTATCACTTATGTACCTAATATATTATTTAAGCCAAATATAAAAGAAAATTATTTAGGTAATAAGTTTAGGGATAAAACGTATGGAAACCATGCAGAAGATATTTAAATAATCTAAAATAAATGATTAAATGAAATAGTTAAAGGAATGACGTCATAATGCTAGAATTTTTTTTTTATTTTTACCTATTTATTATGTGCTAAATTGATAAATTTAATACCCTGCTCCTAAAATAGGGCTTGATATAATGGCATTAAATACTCGAAAAGGGGGACGAGGTGAATTTCGAACGTTTTAAATATGACAGTATTTTTCGCTGTGATACCAAGCTTATTCATACCAATTAGAGTATATCGGATCGAGTAAACACTCCTTAAAAATTACGCTCCGCCCTCGCATGCCCCTCTTATTCTATAACTAAATTCATATCAGAATGAAATTGTATAAATAAGGGAGAATAAGACTTGAATAATAGCATTAAATAAATTTATTTCGAACTCGCTTTGAATTTGCTAACCCTAAATAAATGGATGCATGTATCCATTCCAAGTACAACCGCTTCATAAATTCGAGGACAGACAACTTAGGCTATTATTATATAGGGGATTCGAATTATATCCGTGCTGAAGCATATACAATATTCCAAATAATGCTTGATAAATATGTCTACTAGTGCAGCAAATAACTTTGATTTATGTAAATCTTTCATAAAATTTGTTTCTATATTTTTACCGTTTCAAATCTTTATTTAAAGCTATAGAGAAAGTACATGTTTGTAAACAAAAGCGAGTGCTGACTACAACTCAACTTTTGGTTGGCATAATATTGCTTGTTTTCATAGTATCTTATGAGCTACAGTATGGTTCACGTATATAATAAAACTAAATTTTATTTAAGGGAAGGGGAAGGAACTGGCCAAGTAATTGAAAATAGATTTTTTTAGCACTTACAAAATTATGTATATATTTTTAAATTAAACACTTTACACAGTACTATTAAGTATCATAATCAAAGTATAACTACTTTATTATGTTAACATGCACAGTAAACTATTACATAAAAAATAATCTAATAAAAATGTACAAAACCTGATCATTTTAAGGACAAAAAATAATTACATTTATAGGTACAATACTTCTCACAAAAGCATAGAAAATACATTAGAAATATGAAAAAAACTTAGTAATAATAAAAAAATTCTTAGAGCATTATAATTTTATACAATCTATTACATTACAGTAAGGTTAACGTTTTATTACCATTCTGAAAATGTCTGTCGCAAATTTTGGAAGAAGAACTTGGGAGTCCAGTCTTGCCTTTTCAAAGCTTTTATCCAAAACATTCGCAATGTAGGATCTTTAGGAAAGCAATAAAATCCAATATTTTCACCTTTTTTGAAACGTTTAGTACAGCCATACGTACAACAGCTTGTTACCATTTTCAGATAATTGACAAAATTAAAACCCCAATAACAAGCACAATCCGTAGGAAATTAAAATGTTTTGCAAACGAGAAAGTTGAGCTGCCATTTTTGCTGCACCTGACGTCATGCGCACATTTTCTATCAATGTAGCGATCACTTAACATATCAATGATTACATTGTGTATGAATATTTAATGTACCCACATATATAATCTAGTCTTTTGTATGTATATATGCTCGCTCGCTTTTTATTCCGATTTGGCTGATTTTGACAGGATTTGGCATGGTGCTATAGGTAAACACCTTTTAATTTTAAATTGTTTTTAGCAACTCTATTTTGGTATCATTTGATATATCCTTTCAATTACTTTTTAAAATAATTAAAAGCATATAAATAACTTAATCATTTGAAAGCGTTTAAAATGTGTTTTTAGATACAATTTTTAGAGGACAATCCGAAATAGGGCATAGCGATTCATATTTTGGGCAATTTGATATATTTTTCTTTTAATTACTTGCTAAAATATAATTAAAATCTTCTTATAAACTTAATATAAGTTACCCAATTGAAGAAATAGTGTTTTAAAACACTATGTTCTGTAAAATACGTTTTAGGTCTTTTTAATAAGATTTACTTGATAAATGACTTAATTTTACATATTTTTCTTAAACTTCATTTCGTCATTTTTTTTTTTTAAATGAAAATCTGTTCCGTTGTTGGGGCAACATTGGTTCGTTTGATTAATTAAAAGTATTTTACATCGCATTCCCACTTTATTTCTTTATTCCCACTTTGTCACGTCAGCCGAACGATGGCCGATTGGTTAGGGTGCTAGCCTTCGAAACCGGAGTTCGTGGGTTCGAATCCCACTGTGGCATGGATGTTCATAGCCGTTCGGAATCGGCTTTAAGCTGTAGGCCCCCGCCTCATTAGCCCTCGTGTTACAAAAATTAGACCGTAGCACTCCAAACCAAACCAAACTTTGTCACGCACTGGAACAATCATAGGACATCAGTCGATTAGAGCTAATCAGTAATGATTTACTAACAAATCTAGCAAAATCTGTTTGGTATGATCGGGCCTTGATACTGTTAATTGTGTATGTACCTTGATTCTCTCTAAATAATTGCGGAATTATGTAGTTGCTCCTATTTTAGGCCAAGTACAAGCATAAATGAAGAAATGTTACGTTTGTAAAGAAATTTAGATTAAAATTTGTTATTTTATTTGAGTTATTTATTTTATGAAATTCTTAAAACTGCCTGTGTAATATATTCTAAAAATTAATTTAAATTTTAAAATAAACACATAAACTTTAAATTCCCCAACCAAAGGGTGGGCGAGAAACGGCTAGTTCAGGGTTAGATGTCAAGTACATGAAATATATATATATATATATATATATATAAAGTTGATAGATGTGCATATATATATATATATATATGCACATCTATCAACTAGTAACAAATCTTAACGAGTAATTGAAACTTCTATTTAACTAATATAAGTGTATACAATTACAGACTTGAAAATGTGTTCTTATAGTTTTATATTTGCTCTAAAGTTAGTTATAACTCTCATTCTGCCATCATTCTTTGTATGTGTATTTTGCTAATTTATATATTTTTTTTATTCTATTTATTTTAAAAATATATCTGCAAACAAAAAAAAAGGACGTGACTGTCTTATTTGAAAATTCACAATCGTAAAATCAGTTGTTCTCATAAACAGGCATTTATATTCTCTACAAAGTAAGTATGTAAGTTTTACTTTTATGTATATTTCGCCTAATTGGATTAAGCTGATTAAACTACTAGAAATTTTACAGTATTTTGCGTAAGTTTTAGCTATTTTTTTTTTTAATTTTATTTTTGTTCCTACGGTATGCCGTTTAGAAGTTTCACATCTGTTGTCATCCTTTTTGTCACCTGATTCGTTGTTTGGAACTTGCACTGAGCTGTTTCTTGTTTGCGTAAACAAGACAGTACATTCCAGCGAGGAGATTGTTCCGTGACTATGAATAAGATTTACATTGTACCGTTTTTCTTTCGTACGCTTGCACTCATGTCGTGTTAGTTACAGCTATCTTTATAGGTTTTATATGACGATGAAAGCTTCAATTTTTCATAAGCATAATTTTAAAATAATAAAGCTTTCATTGTCAGAAATAAATTTAATTTTGTCCATATTTTAGAATATTTTGTTAAATATTGTTGTAAACTGTCTAAGAAGAAAGAAGGTTTAAAAAGGCAATAGCTATTATTTTTCAGAATCAAAGCAGACTCTGAAATTTTACTGGTTATAGTTCTAACGAAAAGCTTTCGTGTGAACTGTTATAACGTCGTTGTATACAAGTAGTTCTAAGTTCTATTTATAGGAAAGAAAAACATTAACTGACGACGGAAGCTGTCTCCTAAGCAAGTACATACTGGTTAGCGGAAGACATATGTCTGCGTAACTAACCACATTTATTTACGACGTTGAATATTTCAGAGTAATTGAGAGATGACAAATTTACTTCTTGATATTTTACAGGAATTGAAGGAGTCAGTGATGAAACTGTAGTGAGGATTCTGCCGGGTACACTCTTCTAAGTGAATAATGAACAAATGACTCAGGCTAGGGGATCAATGGTCTTTCAAAATTAATTTATTTTGTTTTTAACAAATCTTATTGAAAATTTTATATGGTTTTGACATGTTTTTATGAAAATGCTTACAATTTTGAGATAAAATCTTAATCTTAAAAGTTATAAAATTATTAAAAGTTTCCAAGGGAGCATTATTAGAAATGTTCCATTCAATGGTCCATTTCAAGTAGATATATTATGGTAATTTTTATTCTTAGAATGCTTCTCAGACTTTGGAATAAAACTTAGACATTATTGCAACCATTTGCTGGAAATATAGCCGGAAAAAATAATTATATAATTTTCTCCTACAAAAAATATATAAAATTCTTTTAATTTCTAAAAGATTTGAATTTGTTAATTAAATTGTTGATAAAATTGAATTTAATTGTTGATAAATTTCAGGGAAAAAGGAAGGTAAGAAATTCACCTGAAAATATTTTCAATGTTTTAAAAGTTCTGTTTTACAAACTGTTTTAGTTATTACTAATAACTGAATTGCAATAAAAAGTGTCATATTAAAAAAGATATTGATCAGTTTTATTTAACTAATTTTAGTTACTGAAAATAATTTTTAATAATTTTTTTAATTGCATCTCTATGGAATATACTTAAAAGCTTTTGAGTTACACATTGTATGATATTTAATGGGGTTCTACTGTACTTTTGATCCTATTTAGATCTAGTATAAATTATTTATAAGTTCTCTGTTAGGAGTCGGTGGCAAAGGATCCTTGAAAGTTAGTTGTCTGACTACACCCTGTAACTGGTCTGCTTGCCTTGTGACCTCACATCTAATCATTTACTGACGTAGAATTTTTTTTTTTTTTATAATTTCTTTCCAACTTCATTCAGCATTTCGGCACAATGTATCAGTGGGTATTAAGATGCTATGCCGAGTTTTTCTATTTTTTTTTCTGTGTTTATGTAGTTTAACACTGGTTTTGTGAATTATTTATGAAATGTAACGAGGCGATAGCACAATAGCTAACTTAGCCAATTCAAGAATTCATAAATGTTCAAAATAGACTGATATATTTTTTTTTTACATTTTTGTTTTATTTAATAACATTGCTTTATACCTCTTAACAAAGGCAAGGTTAGTAAAATTCTTGATTAAAAAATCATACCAATCGGATATTTTTAAAAATTTAAATCATGTTTTTGGGATTTAAATCAGATTTTTTAATTTTAAAAAATCATTAAAGATTACAAATTAAGTTATATAAGAATTTTATTTTAATTTAGTTTTTATTATCTTATTTATTTTCTTAACATGTGTAGTGTTATTTTAATATGACAAATTATGTTTTAAATGCATGAAATCAGATTTTTTTTATTTCTTCTTAACATATTCTTACAAACTATTCCTATTTATTTCACTGTGTACAAACATTAAAAGATATTTTTTTAAATTAAATCTGCTTTTAAAGCACTAGTATATAAATAAATATAAAAAGCAAATATAATTGAAAATATTATGAATTTGATGTGTTAAAGAGAAAATCCTGAAATGAATCTAATTTGGCCTGAAATTTTATTACTCAAGGATGGGTATTTAAACTTTTTTTCTTCTGCAAATGATAAGGTGCGAGTTACTGTGCCACCGAATGCTGCCGGTGGTTCCCTCTCTGTTCATGCCATACAAAATCAAGCTATGAAAATACCCGAAAAGTATGATAACGTAATCTTGATTTAAATCGATGATTTAAAAAATAATTCCAGTAATTAAAATCGTCATTTATGTCAAGCTGATATTAATCAACAATCCATGCACAAAACTGTTATTTGGTTTGGAGAGCTACGATCTATTTTTTTGCAAGAAGACGACTAATGAAACCAGGGCCGATTGCTTAAAGCCGATTTCGAGCGGCTACTAACATCCATACTGCAGTGAGATTCGAACCCACAAACTTCAGTACCGAAGGTCAACTCCCTAACTATTTTGCCATCAATTATCCAAACTGTTATAAACGCAAATGTTAAACTTGTTCATCATAATCACAAGAAAGACTTCTTAAAAGGCCTCGACTGCATCAACCACGCGGTCTTTCCAACATCAGCGTCTCCTCTCTAGTCCTTGATTTTAAGTATTTTTCAACATCATCTAACCGTTTAGTAGGTGTCTTTCCATATCTCGGTATCCCTCAAGTTTTTATTTATTTTTTTTTATTACCAAGATTTTAGTAAGATTATCTTCCGAGCTTCTCCAAATGTGACCCAGCCATTTCTTAAACTATTACTACGCATGTCTTGTAATCAGTGATCGAGATATTTTCCGTTGGAGTGTGTGTGTGGAGATTATTTCCCTTCAACTCATATTTCAACACTAACACATTAATCATTACATATATAATAGATGTATACAGCAACCCTTATAGCAGGAGTGGGCAAATACTTTTAAGCGCTGGCCAAACTGAAATTCTTAAAATGTCTCCTGGGCCGGAGGACTATACCGCGTACGCTGTGCACACGCGAATGTTTTGGGTGGAGTTTTTTTCCCTGCCCAAGAAGTTTTTTTGACAAAAACACAAGTATCATTTTAAAGCATTTGGACAAAGAAATTTGACAGTTAATAAAAGATAATAGTAATAATAAATTGTCTTAGGTGTATATGCGAAAAATTTGTGCCCAGTAAAATGTCACGTAATTTTTAAAGAAATAGGATCCATTACATTAAATTAATGGTCATTAAATAAATCAGTTAATGAAAGATTTTATTTTGATATTTATTTATATTTTAACGATGCAAATTATTTTATTTTGATCATAGTTATTACATTTTTATATTTATTACATTTTGTAAATATAATAGTAAATAGAATTATAAATAAATGACAAACAGCAAACGTTAAATTAGAATAGTTTTAGTTAATGCGAAACGTGAAATCTGGCATGTTCATTTGATATTATTTCTTCAAAATTTAGGCGACGCATTGGCGAAATACAGAAACACGAGCCAAGGCTTGGCGAGAAACGAAGCCGGCAGGTTATTTTTCATTATTTATATGTACACTACGCATATAAATTCTGTTGATTTCAACAAAATAGTATATAAGAGATTTAAAAAATTGCATGCTGGATTTTTCAACGGGCCGGCTTTTGCCCACCTCTGCCTTATAGGGTAGTGTAATCCCCACATCTTCCTCTTTTGCTACGGCACTGCTTGTGTTAATTGTGAATGCCTATAAAACTTGAACAGTTCAGATTTGTATCTTTCTCTCCAACATTCTCCTTGCTTTGTTAATCCCACTTTGGCGGGGATATTTGTAGCCGTTCGGAATCGGCTTTAAGCTGTAGGTCCTGGTCTCATTAGCCCTCGTGTTGAAAAAAGTAGACCGTAGCACTCCAAACCAAACCAAACCTTTGCTTTGTTAAAAGATTCCTCCCAGGATTTTTCACTCAAATATGCTTATCAAGCGTTGTGTTTTTGCCTATGTTTGTCTTGCTTGATTTCCATGAATTACAATAGGTTGAATTAGCGTTTTATATATTCTTAATTTTGTTTTGCGACACATAAGATGATATCGGATTAGTCTTCTCAGTCCAAAAATTGCATTTATATGCCATTCATTCTGTTGTCATTTTTTGCTTTTAGCTTATTTTTTTGTCATTATTATAATACGAAGGTATTTTATCTTCATAACCTTTTCGAAGGTATCATGCACATTAGATTTCTAGTGTTAGACACACTAAAGGAGGGCGAAAAAATTTTCTTATTTTCGATGGAGGTTAGTACAATAAAGTTATTATACCTGGCACCAAAATCTCGTCAAAGGTTTTGAAACTTGCGGACAGTTATTAAATTTGCTTTAAAAAAAAATGGATTTCGGCAGAGTAATATTTTTGTCATTTTTACTAAAGTTTGTCAAAGTAGTCAAATCATTTTATTTTGTCACATTTACTTTTAATATAGGTATCAAATACTGCATTTTTATTAAGGTATTTGGGAAATTTTTCTACAATTCTCAGTTTTACACTCAAAACCCACATCTGCCAAACAACGCACAACTCCTTATGAAGAGGTGCCTGTACTGCAGAACACGTCTTCCCTCCTAATTTTCATCACTCTGTTTTGCTTATATCAGTCAACAAAATCCTACTTCAATTTTTTTTTTGACGTGAAGCATTTGTCTGTAAAAGGCACCTCCTTTATTGTCATATATTGTTACTAATTTTATCTTTCCACAGTCTGCATGTGACTTGAAATGCAGACTGTAGATACTTCTACAACCGATTTTTTATTTTATTTTAAAATTTCTTCTGTTTAAAGTATGATTGGAGGCTATCTGATATCAGTTTAAAATCAGTCGATGCAATTGTAGTATTTCCTACCCTATCAAAGTACAGTTTCGGAACTTTGAACTGTTGCACTTTGCTAATCTTTCTTTGAATTGCGGAATTTTTAAAATTCTTCTCAGTGCCGTTGAATGGTTTGGTATCTTATTTCTTCAGTTGACATTGCTAAAAATAAATTCTTAGGATGGTTGCCACAGTATCCGTTCTTCCGTTATATTTATATATAGAAAGAGAGGGAGATGGGGGTATATAATCATATTTTTGCTATTTTTCATTTCTAAGGTCCGTGCAAAGAAAGAAAAAAAATTCGAAAGAATGTTCAAGCTGGTTTTTGTATCTGATCAATTTGGGACTTCGATTTCGCAGGAAAATGTTTTGCAGTAGTACTTTCCTAGTCTAAAGGCGTTGGTTCTTCCCAAAGCATATTTGCTTGTAAGTAATGAAGTTAGTAAAGGACGAAGAAAGACACAACGCGCTGTATTGGAACAAAAGAAATTTACCATTTACATCCATAAAGCAGCAATTATAATAAAAAGCACATTTATACTGCGCAACCCATCTAAAATAAAAATAGTCCACATAATCTCTCTCTCTCTCTCTGTGTGTGTGCGCGCGCGCATGCGCCCCTCGCCCGTGTCATATATATATATATATATATATATATATATATATATATATATATATATATATATATATATATATATATATTAGACATGGGTTAAGGTATGGAAGACACATTTCATTTCATATATAAAAACTTTATTGTAATCCTTCTGTCCATAGCTATGCCATTGCTATTCTCTCTCTCTGTATATATATATATATATATATATATATAAGGAAAATTCTCAGGGGTTTTCAAAACTTGAATCAAGTAAAAATTCCCGCGTCATTTTCCATTCCCTTTTTTTCCCCTAACCTAAATTGACCACTGGGACTACAGGTTACGCCCTCAGAGAAGGGGCCTGGCCAATTATAAACCTACATGGCCTTAGCGGACAATTGAGGAAATTTCCAAATAAAAAGGAGATACACGCTAGAGGAGACAGATTTTTCTAGATATATTTTCCCACAGATTTGACCAGGTGTTACTTGTCTTGTACATAGAACTTCATGCTAGCGGACCCTTCAGTTTGTCCCTATGATGAAGTGGGAACCCGTCCTTCAAAGTTATCTTAATAAAGGTCTTTAGCTGAAACGGTATCATTTTTATGGCCATGACTGCAACCCCCCAACGAGAAGTCACATTATATATATATATATATATACGCACGCACGCACACGCACACAGAGCCTGTAAAGGAAAAATAAGGACATCCATTCCAGGCTTTTAAATTTGAACCGAATGTCATATGCCATTTTTTTTTAAACAACAGCAGGTCACCAAGCTTCACAAAGATTTCGCTCTCTTTCGATTATTTACTGCTTTAATTTCTAACTTTAAAATGAAAAACCTGACATATATATATATATATATATATAGATATGTATATATATATGTATATATATATATATATATGTATGTATGTATATATGTATGTATGATTATTACAAGAAAATATGGCGAAATAAAATTCGAGAATCTTGTTAAAAATTTCCTAAATTAGCATTTTGCAGAAATTTTTACGCATTTTAGGTAAATCAAGAAACTGTATCTACAAACTTCTACTTTTTTAGATGAGTTTAGTGCACCTAATGACACCCATTTCGCAGCATCTGTCATCATAAGAAAAGAAAATCCACTCTAACTTAAACTATAATTTCATGTCTGCGACTGCATTGTGCTGCTTGTTGGAAAAATTGTAGGAAAACTTGTAGGAAATTCTTATATCAATGGGGTAAAAAATCATCACAAATCTTGTCGAAGCTGAAGTCGTGGTAAATTTTTAAGAAGGAACTATTTTTATCTGTCAGTTTTGACCATCGTTCCTTGTTCCACCGGTGTCGTGATGGTCAGAATCAAAGCGTGCGGTATAAAAATATTTAAAAAATAATTGAATATATGATACGATTGTGCTTTCTAATTGAAAACGAGTGTAGTCTAAAAAAAGAAATTTTCGTGTCTTTTTTTTTTTTTTTTCCATAAGTCATTTGTACACGCTTTTTCGAAATTCTCCTAAAAATATTTTTTTCCGCGATTCCGATGACCTCGTTTTCACGTCTGGACTACTCCGAAACAAGCCAAAAATATTCTGGATATCGAAATATTTTTTTGCAACTTTTGCTGCTTGCAGAATATTAGCATGGTGTTATGAAATGGCAAATCAGCCGTAAATAGTTTCGAGCGATAATCTGAGACTGATACGTCAGTTACTAGCATAATCGGGTTGTCCGGCAATCAGAATATTTCAGCATGGTCTCGGAATGAAACCAGATACTTTAATTGCCATTAAGTTTTAATTATTTCGCAAATCTGTATTTTAAAAAATTACCTAACTTTCTTTTCTTACGAGCGAAAGGTTTATTTAAATTTATGCTCGATGTATTTCACCCCGAATCATAGAATGTTAATTCCTTTGCATAATTCAGCACAAAATATAGCTTGCTGAAAATCTCGCCTTTCAAAATTATCAGAATATTTTTTGACAGTGAATGACATCTGTCGTGTAAAATGCAAATAAAATATATTTTGATATCATTATTTTTTGCAACTTTTGCGCTGCCAATATTTGCAGAATATGTTAAAATAGGAATGATTTATGAAATACAAAATTCTAGTTTTATGAGATTTCGATTGCACATGAAATACCAGTTTAACCCTTTGAAATCAGAATTTTTTTTCCAGCATTCGGTCAAAAAGATACATTTAATTGCCATTAAGTTTTAATTTTTCGCAAATCTGTATTTTAAAAATTAACATTTCCTTTTCTTAAGCATTTAAAACTTTTTTCTTTTATGAATCATACAATGATTTACCTTTACTCATCGATATCAAGTTAATTTTTGGAAATTCAGTGAACAAATCTGCTCGATTATCAAAATTATTTAAAAAAAGAATATTTTTTGACTGATATCTGTACTACTATCTGTCACTAATATAATATATAAATTTTACTATTTTACTTTATTTCTATCTTTGAAACGCTAATTTTGGAACGGAGTATGTTCGAAAATAGGAATGGATGTTTTTCAAATTTAAGCAGTATTTTATTTTTGCAGAACGAAAACCAAACCAAACCAAACCTTTGATTCCGATCATTTTTTTCCAGAATCACAAAAATTACCTCCATATTTGAATTATATTATTTAAAAGTAAAAATATATTATTCAACTCTTACATCAATAAAATTATCAGGCGGTTATTAAAATATAACCAGAAAGCTATGCACTGAAAGATAACAATTCGTCTTCTGATACAAAACATGCGAAAAGACCCGCGCTTTGTTACTAAAATTGGAAAAAATACGGCCGAAACAGTGCAAGCGAAATAGAAATCAGATTGACAGTATGCCGTATGGGCAAATCAGTAAAGGCCCAAAATCTGTGCCCGTACGGCGTACGGGCAAAACAGGGAATGGGTTAAATGAGAAATATTTTACCATGGAATAGACCAAAATTTTTTCTTTCTTAAAAGTTTAATTTAAAATGTCTCGCGTATTTTTTAAATATTAATATCTGAAATCAAGCCACTTTTTCTTTATTTTTCAAAGCTTCATTTATAATTAAATAATTAATTTTATAATTCATACTCGTATTTAAAATTAAAATATATGGCTGAAACTTGGACTACACGAGGAGTCGAATCTCACCTATCTAGTAAAAAATAAAAGACAGTATCTCAATAGTCGTCTTTTTATTAATTTTATGAACATGAGCAGAGTCGATGCTTCTAGTTAGACATTTCTCCCTCGGATCGTCTTAGTTTTCATTAGTTCATTTGGTATAACAGATTTGACTAAAATTTTGAGGCTTATCTGCAGTAGGAAAATTGTGCCGCAAAATCGTGTAATAGAATTTTTACTATTCCCCCTTTTTTTTACACTAGATTTACGGATGTCGATCATATACCTATTTTTACTGAAGTCAGCCAATTTGACTCATACAAGAAAATTGATTTTGGTTTTGGTTTAGAACGCTACGGTCTACTTTTTGCAACACGAGGGCTAATGAGACCGGAACCTACTGCTTAAAGCCGATTCGAACGGCTACGAACATCCGTGCCATAGTGGGATTCGAACCCACGAACTCGAGTACCGAAGGCCAGCATCCTAACCAATAGGCTATCGTTCGGCTACAAGAAAATTGAAGTTTTTTGCAAAGAAAATAGTTCCAAATTAATTTAAATGAAATGTTTATTATCAAAAAATTCATGGAAAACATTTTTGACATATAAAATCTGTTTTTGAAACACATTTTCCGCAAACATTTCTATTACATTTAGCACAATGGTTTCTACATCTGTTTCTTTTGCATGATTGTTGAACTTAGCAATTCTTCCGTGCTTCAGTAGCATGAATTTCTGTCATTGGAATGGAAGTGTTCTCGACTTCTTCTCTATATTTACTTTATACTATACTTTATATACTTTATACTTTATTTACTTTATACTATATTTACTACTATATTTATTTATTTTCCTATACATTCTCTGAGTCAAATTGTCTCACAACCGCGAAAATAGGTATACTACATATGATAATACGAAATGAAGGGGTCTGCGCGGAAAAAGAATGAAAGTTTACATATGTTTTATTACTTCACTAAAAACCAACGTATGTTTTTGAAAAGTGATATTAAAGTTTTATATATATATAGTGATTAAATTTTTAATGAGTCCAATTGGCTCAGTCCGTAAATCTAGTGTTAAGGTGAGCCTTAAATGTATAGTCTATAATATATTAAAAGTTTTTTCTAGACATATCTTTAGAAATTGTCTATTATGCAGAATTGTCTCCAAAATATTTCAAAATTCATATCCGGTGAATGGCAATATATCAATTATTTTCCCTGTCATGTAATGTATGCTTTGCACTACAGTGAATTCTGAAAAATTGACAGGAAATGGATTTTTTTTTTCAAGTCGGACTACTTTGGCGAACCCCTGTTGTATTAGGAGATTCCTTTATTGTTGGGGTATATTTTTTTTTGTAAGTTTCAGGAAATGGATGTACTTGGTAGGATTTGTTGAAAAGTTCCCTTGATGCTCATGACTTACTGAATGAGTATTTAAAGCGCCAGTTTTTATTTTTTCCAATTTATTTGAACAGTAAAATTTGAGATTCACACTAGGCAATAGAAACTACAGGAAAAGACAAAGCAGGAAGAACTGTGCGACCGAACCGTGCTTTCAGTGCTCGCCAGGATTATTAAAAATCACCATGACAACAAAGACAGGAAAGATGAAAGGAGATAAAGAGTTCATTCAGAGTAGAATGTGTTAAAACCAAGAGGAAGTGATGAAGACAGATGACAGAGGGAGACTAATTTGAATAAATCTATTAAAATGCATATTTATGTTAAATACGCATACATGTAATAGTAATAATTTAACTAAATCATCACTGGTAAGTTTTTAGTAAAAACAAAAGCTCATATGATAGGTTTGGTTTTGGAGTGCTAGGTCTACTTTTTGCAACGCGAGGGCTAATGAGACCGGGACCTACAGCTTAAAACCGATTCGGAACTGCTACGAACATCCATGCCACTATGGCAGACATGCCAACTGCTCCGGTTTCGGTGGAGTTGCTCCGGAGAAATGATAAAAATTGGTAACTCCGTACACTCCTCAAATTGCTCAAATTTTGTTTCGGGGGGAAATATTTCGTTAATTTTATCAAATCTCGTAATTTCTGAAGGCATTCTTTTCATAATTCTTTTCCGCTATTTGCAGCAAGTAAATATTGCTAAATAGGCCTAACCTACAGCGAAATGTTTATATTCAGAAGCATGTGTATATATGCTTATAAATTTTCCTCGATAATTTCCTCGAGAGATGAAATGTTGATGCATGCTGAAGTTGCAGGTATTAGTATAAGAGCTCAGACTAAGTTTAGTTCTTCGAACTATTTCATTGAATGTTTCAATATCTTTACTTATAATGCATTGGAGGAACTTCAATCAGAATTTAATCTTTACCAAATGGACAAATTTATCGAGGAAATTCTAAACTGTGAACGCTCAGATACACCTTGATATAAAATCAGTTGTTTAACCCTTTACCGGACAGTGGTTTCGCATCAAAAACTCTAGTTAAACATTTTTTTCTCTAATTTTTGGAGATACATGAGTGTTTTTCTATCGATTTTTTTATGTTTTTAATATATAAAACTTACAATAGATGAGAGTACTGCATTTAATTTATTTTTTCTTCTGAAATATATGTATTTATACTAGCTGTAACTTCAAAGTTAGTAATTCGATTTTTTTTTTACTTATGATCCTAAACAAAAATATCTATTCAAGCAACACTTATAAATTGTTGAACTATTTATTTTTTAAGAACACTTATTTTTTGTTCTTAGAATACAATTAAAATTTTAAAAATTATTGTATTAATGCTGTACAAGGGGGTATTTTTGTCAGTTAACTCCCCCAATCCGTCTTATGGTATCCTCTAAGGCAAGCCCCTCTAAGAATTCAAAAAAATTAAAACATTTTGCATTTATAAGACTTATAGATAATATTTATAAACTAATTTCATTAAATTCCAAAGAATTTATGTAGGTGACTTTTAAAGGGTTAAGACATCACAGTGCAGCAATCAAATACAAAGTTTTACCAAAAATAATGCAAAATATATTGCTCTTTCCAAAGAGTTTTCAGTACTGTACGGAAAAATCAAACTGAATTTAGATCAAATTTGGGAAGACAAACTCTAGAATATCTGATGATAGAAAAATGGAAATATTTTCATCAGGGTCAATGTTATTATAAGAAGAATATTTCTGAAAAAGAACTTTTTAAAGCTAAAAAATCTACTTATACATTGTTAAATGCATAAATTTTAATTTACCTTTAATAGTATGTTAATTTTTAATTATTTAAATTTCTCAGTTTTAATTTAGGAATGAATAAAATATATAATTATATATAATTTGTTTATATTATTTTAAAATTTGTTTTATTATGTATGTCAATTGTATACGCGTTTACTTTGTGGGTAGCATGTTAAATTTTAAAACCGCGCTGTTGCTCCTGACAGAGTTGACTGAATGTTGGTATGTCTGGTGTGGGATTCGAACCCCCGTATTCCGGTACCCAAGTCCAGCACCCTAACAAATCAGCCATCGTTCGGCGCTCATATGATAGGATTTTCATGTAAATATTTCAGAAATCTCATAGTTTTAGCATCGGATACTTATAAAAGTGTACTGTTTTTGCGTAAGTATGATTCCTTGAAGAAATATTTATAAATGTACATTATGTACATTTTGCAGTTTCTTACAAATTAGAACTGAAAGGATATTTACATGGTTTCCGCGCACCTGGAAAATCATGGATTTAGACAATAGATTAATTTTGTAATGGAAAATCTTGATTTTGCAAGTAAAATGAGTAAAAGTCATGGAAAGTCATGGATCCGCTAAAATACCGATTAAAAAAATTCTTTGAATTGTTTAATTCTATTTTTACTTGTCATTTGACTGAAGTTACTGAGTTTGGTATTTATGTATTATCCTATTGACCGTATTGGCAAGTAAAATTTGTTCACCAAGGAAACTCAAAGCAAGAAAGCTTAATGGATGGGTAAATGTACATTATTCTGGTTTTTTTCTTAAATTGTAGATTAAAATTTTATTAATATAATAATTATTTTTTAATAAAAATTAGTTAAGATTTTTGCACAAAATATAAGTATCTCTAGGGATATTGTATATAAACATTATAGGGTTATATTTGGCTATTATTCATGGTCATCTGGATAATACCAAAATCCTTGAGGTTAACTTCAGAACAAATTGTAAGTGTACTGAACTCAATTGCTTTGTTTTACTTTAGAGTTATCTGTTGAAAGATTAAAAAATATTTATTTTAATAAAGTGAAATATAATGGTTTATTATTATTCATTATTACTATAGTATTTTATTTATAATTTTTTTCTTCTTAAACTATGTGCCATTCTGTTCACTTATCTGTTTGAAAACCTATCGAATTGCTTACTTTACGAAGATTTGTTTGCATTAGGAAAAAGTAGCGTCTCAAATTATTGCATACTAATTGAATTTTAAGAAATGTGTGGTGAAAAATCATTTAGGATTAGTTTAGTTATATCCATGGTTTCTGTGCACCTGGAAAGTCATGGAAAATCATGGATTTAGACAATGGATTAGTTTTGTCATGGACTTGATTTTTCAAGTAAAATGAGTGAAAGTCATGGATCCGCTAAACTACCAATTAAATAAAAATGCATTGAGTTGTTTAATTCTATTTTTACTTGTCATTTGGCAGAAGTTACTGAGTTTGGTATTTATGTATTATCCTATTGACTCTATTGCCAAGTAAAATTTGTTCACCAAGGAAACTCAAAGCAAGAAAGCTTAATGGGTGGGTAAATGTATATTATTCTAGTTTTTTCTTAAATTGTAGATTAAAATTTTTGCACAAAATATAAGTTTATCTCTAGGGATATTGTATACGAACATTATAGGGTTATATTTGGCTATTATTCATGGTCACCTGAATAATAACAAAGTACCCTGAATTCAAATTGGAAACATTTGGATTGAAAAATTGCTATATGATTAAACTTAGTATGTGAAACTTGTATGTGAGTTTATTAACACTTATAAAGTAAGTTTATAGTTTTTTTATGATAAAATTCCTGTAATTTCTCTAAAAACATTTATTTTATTTGTATGTACATCAGAAGTTTTATTCATATATACTTTAACGAAATCTTTTTAATGTCATGGAAAATGATCTGCTAAATCAGGGAAAGTCATGAAAAGTCATGGATTTGAAAAATTTTATTTTGGCAGAAACCCTGTATTTAACTCTTGAAATTGAAATCTAACCTTTATAATGTGGCATTACCTTTATTATACTTCTCAAACAGAATAACAGCGTTCAACCAGTGAATAAGAATGTTTTCTATGATACTATTATTATTTTGTCTCGAGCACTATAGTCAACTTTTAGCTAAACCTGTGTTAATTAGAATAGTATACGAAGGTATACTATTCTAATTAACACTAAGGTAAAATATTGCCGCATAAATAAACTTTGCCAACGAGCTCAGTGGCCGAATGGTCAGAGCAAAAGATCCAGGCTCAAAGTTTGTGGGTTCGGTGCTCGTCATGGCGGTTGATCCGAAGTATGGATTTTAAATTTAAAACGGTTGTTTATTGTTGCCTTATGTTCTCGAACATTCTAGATTTTTCTTTATTATGTAAGTTAGTTATTTCTCGAAAATTCTGTTCGGGTATAAGCCGAAAGATGGCCGATTGGTTAGGGGGATGGCCTTCGGTACCGGAGTTCGTGGGTTCGAATCCCACAGTGGCATAAATGTTTGTAGCCGTTCGGAATCGGCTTTAAGCAGTAGGTCCCGGTCTCATTAACCCTCGTGTTGCAGAAAAGTAGACCGTAGCACTCCAAACCAAACCAAACCAAACCAAACCAAACCTGTTCGGGTATAAAAGCTGATACCCACTAGTTGTAGGCAACTTCTCGATTTTGCAAGGTTGCGAGTTGCTACTTAGCTTCAATAAATTGGTCTGTTAGGTTAAACGGTGTGTTCATTCGAATCTTCGTGACAATATTTATGCTAGGATAAAACCATAAATGTAGAAGCCACGCTAGAGGCCGTGCAAGTCAGTCGTTAGTGTGTATGCATTCATGTGTGAAATCAGTTCGGCGTGGAGCCTATATAAGGCGTTAATTATGACAATTCTTGCTCTGTATTTCATGTGATGTGATTGGTTTTCAAAAAGATACTCTAAATCTTGCCTCATCTCTACTCAAAATTTTCTTTCCCCTCTTCGAGTTTCAATCTATTACAAATGTTTAATTGTTATTAGAATTTTGTAACATAACGTTGTTGAGCCGTTATCTGCTCTCTTATTGGTTACTCGAAACCCACTCGTAATCCGGGTGCATTTGAACCTCTTGATAGATTTTTGTATTAAAATATAAACAAATATTGAAATACGTAAAAATTATTTGTAAAACAAAAAAAAAAAAAAATTGTAAAATTTTTAAAATTTGTTCTGCACTCGAGAATATTTTAATGTTTATTAATTTTAAGTTTAATGCATCTCTAGAGTTATTTTCACTCTGGAATAACTTATGAAGTCCCTTTTTTAGTAATTAAGTAGTTTTTAAATTAAACATTTTTGAATTTCATTCCATTTTTCTGTAATTGATGTCCCTCATGTGGGGTTTAGAAAACAGAAAATTCTAGAATAAAGGACCAGGTTTAGGTATAGTTCAAAATAAATCTCTCACCTAGTTAATTTTACAGCCACTGAATCCCATTGATATTTATAATTCTGATCGTTTGTAATAAAATTTCTCGCTGCTTTCATTCTTTTTATTTATACTTTATGTATGTTGGCTTTGCATTTTTTGCTGTAATTTTTAGACTAGTATTCATGAGGGATTTGAATCCCCAGACTTTATTACAGAAATATGTCGTCCAATTCAGTCGCGTTGCACAGCTGATGCATGCCGGCAAAAATATTTATCGTGAACTAATAATAAATAGGCATTTCTTATCGTTAACTAATAATAGACATGCAAAATTTATTTTTATTTTAAAAGTTGATTTTAGAAATGTATTCATTGAAAAATGTATCATATTGCACTGATCAGTAGCTTTTGAGTAGTATTAATTAAATTTATAATTAGCAAAACCTTTTGAAGAAAAGTTTTTTTTGGATAATATTTATTAATATTTGGTTTCAAAGTTTGCATTTGCAATGGTTTTCTACTTCGTAAAAATTAAAAATGTTAAGTTTTGAGAGAAAAATCTTTTTGCAGCTTGATATTTTTATTGCTTTAGAAAATTTTATCTGTATGATATTTTGTTAAGGGAATGATGGGTCGGCAACTTTCGCTTTTGCCTCGAGCAGCAGAAGTCTACTCTACACCTCTGATCCGATTGTTACTGTATTTTTATTATATTTTGAAGACTATCGTGTTGCAACATCTGTCAAGCCGTTTAATTATTTGATTTTGTTTTTAAGGCTTTGTTTTTGCTATTTATAAAAGTGTGTATATAATTGACAGAAATGGGATTTGGGAACGTGGTAAGGATGCCGATACTGCTAGAATATAGAAAGCTCAGGAATTCGATTAGGAATTTTATAATTATTAGAAAAGACATTTGATAATGGTTTGAAAGGTTCGATTGATGAGGTAAAGTAATTTGATACTTTTAGGAGAAAAAATATAATTCATCCAAATGGTCACCCAAATACTTTCTTTAAAATATGAGGGACTTCGAAAAAAAAAAGGACATTTGTTTACATCCTTTGCTCTGCTTCTCTTTTCATGAAACCGGTATTTGTAGTAATGTCTCGTCTCGCGATTTCAACGTTGTTTATTAGGAAAAGGAAGACTTCAACATTTTGCAATATTGCGTAGTTGATTAGATCGTTTAAAATGTTTCGTAATTTTGAACCTGATTTCCAGTTCACTGTTTTGCTATTACCGTGAAAGGACTCATAGGGATAAGAAACGTTTACTTTTTCTTTACTTGTTCGTTTCTGTCAAGGCTGAATTTGAATTACCCATTTTATTTAGTTAGTGTATAAAGTAGGTTGATTGATAAGTCCGTACAAATTATGTGTTTGGATTGTGGGATGTCCTCACTGATATATCGTATAGATTAAAGCATTTTCAGTAATATTCAAGGCTCGTTTGCGGAGTTATAGCAAAATGAGTAAGGCGCAGCTATTTGCTTCCAGAGTTCATGGGTGCGGATTCCGCTGCTGCATCGATGTTCGTAGCCGTTCGGAATCGGCTTATTCAGTAAATACCGATCTCAGCCGTCGTGTAGCAAATGTTTTTTTCCAACGCAGCTGGCGCTACAGACATTATCCTTACGCTTTTAACAGGTCTCCGAGCCTGTTACTCATTTAGCACCACCCGAGGAGCACGTACAGCTTAAGATATGCTACGGACGAGTAACATAATTCCCGCAGGGTCCTCGTAATTTAGAAGCAGGAACGAAGAAGAAGACCACCCCATGCTCGGCCTGCCACCCCCAGAGGTATCGTTTGAGAACTTGGAGGACATTGTGATCACGAACGTATTTTGCTTGCCCCAGTCATCTTTAGCAAACATGGCGGATATTAGGCCGGATCCAGCCTCGAACCCTCAACCTTTCAGTTACGAGATCGCTGTCTTTGCCGACTGAGCTACAGCGGCTCTCGTGTAGCAAATATGTAGA
Organism: Pardosa pseudoannulata; assembly: GCA_032207245.1. Lineage (NCBI taxonomy): Eukaryota > Metazoa > Arthropoda > Arachnida > Araneae > Lycosidae > Pardosa > Pardosa pseudoannulata. The sequence goes on along the minus strand of CM063505.1, from coordinate 174,732,689 downwards.
CCGTAGCGCTCCAAATCATACTGAAGTAAAGATTCGTTTTTATCATGTAGTGTGTTTCAGTAGGCTTATCCAAAATGTTATTTTAAGCTATAGTATAAGGGTTTTTATTGTAAAAAGATTAATTAATATTTTAAAATGTTTAGTATAAAATTGCGCTGTAATTGTGCTGAATCACTTACATATTTTTGTAATATACTTATTTCTTGAATATTTCGCAATGAAACTGTCGTCTTTCAACATTGCTTTTTCACCGATACACGCTTAACATCAGTGTAGATTTTTATCTTGTTAAGTTTTAGTCTCGATTTTATCGAGCGTACGAAGTTAAAAATAAGTTTAACTTTCACACATGCTTATCTAATGCAGCTAGAATGAACTATCTCCAACACAAATTTTCCTTACTAGACATTACGTTTTGCTCGAACCGAAAATTTTTACCTCTACGGTGTAATGACTAACAGAGAACTTAGTGATCCATTTTTTTTTTTCCACAATTTTGTGGGCATGTAGTACACACAAACACGGAAGTGAAAAATGTTCATCTCTTACTCCGCAGATTAGTAATGCATTTTAATTGCATTGGACATTCATGCATGCATAGAATTATTTTAAATTTTCGTTTTCAATTCTGTGTTTTTAAAAGATCAGACTTGCATTACATTATGAGCTGTAGTTTTTGAAAGCGGTGTAAGTCCATTTTGACAAAAAAGTAGTTACTGATAAAAATGAATATAATTTACTATGAACTCTATATAAAAATAATTTTTATATGAAATTACTAGTTTTATATAAAACTATAAATCTAGTGTAATAACATATATCCAGGAGTGATTCTGATCTGAAATATCGGAAAATTTATGTGGGTTTGTTTTCGAAAATTATAAAGAACAAACTTTTTTATTTTCTAAATTTAGGGAAAAAAGGGAATTCCTTTATTTTGATATATCTATTGTCTTAGAATAAATATATATGAAACAATAAAATATACAGGTTTTCTGTTTCATCTAATTAATTTCTTTTAGTTTTGAATAATAGGCATTTTAGATCAAAAAATTAGAGAAATAATTTTAAAATATGTTGAAATTTAAATTTATGTATTAAGATTAAGAAATTGAATTTATTTTTTTAGAAAATCAACACATACATTGATGTATGTGTATTTGTATTATTTTATACAAAACACTCTTATATTTGCAACTCTATAATAAAGTGATATATATTAGAACATATTGATATATCGATATTTGGCAAACGATATATCACAATATAAAAATTCAGATATCCAGCTCTAGTTCAGACATCTGGAAATTAACTATAATATAATTTTTATTTTAAATTAGCTCTTGATTTTTCAGAAAATTTTGTATGATGTTCAGAAATTTTTTTAAAACTTAGAATCATACATGCATATATCCATATTTTTGAAATTATTCAAATGCAAAACCTTATATATCTCCATATAAAATAAAATACACTTACACCACTTTCAAAGAAAACGGCTCATACGACAGTTATTACGAAGCCAAAACAAAACTTGGAATAAGTTATATCCCTACTTAACGATCCATTTAAAAATAGCATTCTATTCTGCAGTTGGTAAAAATATTTTTATCCTTCTTTTAGTTTCTTCTTGAATGAATAGTTTTTAAAATAATTCTTTCAGAAGGCACATGCCATTACTTGTAAGCTTTTAACGGGAGACATCACATTTAAATTTTCAAAAATTCTATCTATTGATTAAAAAAAATAAAACAAACTTGACTGGAATATTCAAATTAGAACCTATAAAAGTATACAGTTTTTGCACTGAATATCATAGCTTTTAAGGAAATTGTAAAAATTGCAAATGCATTTTACTGAAAATGTTTTTTCAATTTGGGCGCATTTTAAATAAACAATTGCAAACATTGATTTAAATTCTTACAGGCCGAACTCTGGCCGATTGGTTAGAGCGTTGGCCGTCGGTACCGGAGTTCGTGGGTTCGAATCCCACCATGGCATGGATGTCTGTAGCCGTTCGGAATCGGCTTTAAGCAGTAGGTCCCGGTCTCATTAGCCCTCGTGTGCAAAACAGTAGACCGTTGTGCCCCAAACCAAATTCTTACAGTAAATACGTTAGACTTACGACCAAACTCTACCTACTTCTTTCGTTGTTCATTTCTTTTAGTAATTATAGTATTTGGAATGAAATTTTAAACAATTTAGCCTTTTTGAAAATTCAATTCCCTGGTGTAATTTTTCTAATCCTATTTAAAAATTTAAATTGGTGGAGAATTATGCCTTAAAATTTTTGTTACAAAAAAGCTAAATTAATGAAACTCTGTGTTGTAAGGCTGCACATAGTGTGTCAGAAAAAATATAAAAATTTTTAAAACTACTTTATACAAAAAGTTCTTAAAATGTCCTTTTTAGAAATAAAGTAAATTCTACAAAACTAATTAAATAAAACTAGGGAGCAAATACGGAAAATCCCATTCATTTCGATAAAAAAAAAAGAGCTGAATTACTAGTGCGCTGATTTTCGGTACCGGAATTCGAGGGTTCGATTCTCACCGTGGTATGAATGTTCGTAGTCGTTTGGAATGGGCTTTAAGCAGTAGGTCCTGGTCTCATTAGTCCAAAAAGAAAAGAGACAGTAGTGCTTTATAACCAAACCAAATTTAAAAGATAAGGCAAAAAAATGAGAAAAAAAAAATTTCTATTGGAAATTACTTAAATGTTTCCCCTTAACGTATACCACTACATTTAAATAGCCAATTTTGACAGAATATATATATATATATATATATATATATATATATATATATATATATATATATATATATATATATATATATATATATATATATATATATATATATATATATTATATATATATATATATATATATATATATATATATATATATGTATATATATTATATTTATATTATATATATATTATATATAATATATGTATATATTATATATATATATATATATATGTATATATGTATATATATGTAAGGAAAATTCTCAGGGGTTTTCAAAACTTAAATCAAGGGTAAAAATTCCCGCGTCATTTTCCATTCCCCTTTTTAACCCCTAACCTAAATTGACCACTGGAGTTACAGTTTACGCCCTCGGAGAAGGGGCCTGACCAATTATAATCCTACATGGCCCTAGCGGACAATTTAGGAAATTTCCAAATAAAAAGGAGATATATGCTGTCGGAGACAGACTTTTCTAGGTAGCTGACCCTTCAGTTTGTCCTGTCCCTATGATGAAGTCCTTCAACGTTATCGTAATAAAGGTCTTTAGCTGAAACAAACAAACAAACACACACACAGTTGTTATTATATATGGTTAATTTATATAACAACCATTATATATATATATATATATATATATATATATATATATATATATATATATATATATATATATATATATATATATATTATGGTTGTTATTACCCACTATAAAATTAAAATGGTTTCCATATTGGATACAGTGCCTTCGCTGGGCCATAAAAGAAACCCGGGAAGTTTGAAGTTAAAAAAATGTTGAGTTTATTCAGACAATCCATTTTTGGCGCTTTTCCTGCCAAAACGTTTTATATTCGCTTATATAGTACTGTGAGGGCGCAAGTAAGTCAGCCATTCAGAGTTTAGATCAGTCAATCACATTACGCAAAGTAGTGGTGTAAGATTAGTTAAGCAAAAATTAATTCGGTGTTCTCTAAGAATCACTGGTTGGCAGTTTTATTAAATCTGATAAACATGAATATAAAATAATTTTCTTCTAGGCTTTCAAGCTATAGAGAATTATATTTTGCAAAATATTTTATACGATATTTTACGAATTTGAGCCAAAATACTGTCTTAAAAATTTGCCGTACCGAACAGAAGTCCGGCCCTAGGACCACTCTTGATAGTATTACTTTCAGATTTGACATTCAAACTAGTCAAAATTGTTTAGGCTTAGATAAAATGGGTGTTAATTGAAATCTGAAGACCGAGTTTTTTTTTGTTATTACAGTACTTATTTCATACTACAAGTAAAAAGTGGACGAGTAGATTTAATAAGTATTACCGAAATGAAGCCAGACTTTGGAGCTAAATATTTACTCGGTCTTTTTCTTTCATTCTTGGCTTGTTTTTGGTTATCACCCCATCCCGTGTCGTATGATTTTCATGCTGCCTGGTTTAATCAATCGACTCAAAGGCTTAATCTTAAAAGGTATCTATTTATATGCGATAAAGATTAGACCAATCGAATTGTATCCTGTTCTTGTCAATGTTTTGAATGTGCATTGTCGTATGATTTTGTTGACTTTAAACTTCCATTATGAATTCCATCACTGATGTGTGAAAAAAAAATAGAAAAAAAAAATCTTGTAGTATCTTACGCCTTTGTGTATAATTTGTGATATAAGGAAGTGTTGGTTATCGTTGTATGAGTTCATATCAACCCGAAGGTCGTAGTTCGTTTTTCTTCCTTCCCTTTCAGCTGTTATCTCGATTTCCTTTGCGAGGTGTATGGGAATTATTTAGTATCGGGAAAGCCTGCGTGAGAGGAGTGGATGGATGCACGTGCAGTAAGTGTCGGGATTATTATCTCGGCGTGTTATCTTGTTAGGGAATCGTGACGTCTCAACTGATATTGGATGTTTATGAAGCAATTTTGACCCTGAACTTACCGATATACATTGATAATATTTTTGCTAGATTTTATTTTACCCTCATATTTTTTATATTGCATGTTTTGGAAAGACATTGCACAGATTAGGAGGACCTTGCCAAGAGTGCTGATAGTATGGATCTCAATATTTTTTTTAAATTAATCAGCACGGTAAGGGAACGTGCTTGTTATGAAAGGCTTAACTCGTGTTATAATCTGTATCGCATCTAGAAAAACATTTGTTGTACTGGCTGTCACTTTATGTCAATAAATTCGATAAAGGTGCTTTTTCTTTTCCGTTACCTTTGCTTCACCTCGATTTCTTTAGTCTGTGTGTGATTTTCCTGATGTAACCCTATTGCCACTTTTAGTTGTGACAGTTATGATTACATCACTCTTAATCATTTTGTTCCACAAACACTTAGCTTCGACAATATCTTTAATGTTTCATTTGAGTTGATGCATGTGCATTGAGTAATTGTATTAAATACAGAACTTTCCCTTTATATCAAGTTTTTTGAAGAATTTGCACCTTATTTGTGACGTATTTGAAGAATTATCGATTTTTGTAGGCTTTTCATGTCTCACTTTATTCAAATATTTCGAACATGATATTCCTTTAGCTTGATGTGTTATGCTGCAAAGATTCGTTCTTCTAATTAGGTTTAGAAATAACTCGAAAGATATATTTTAATGTATTTTATTTCTCACCTTAATTGTCGGACACCAGAGAGTGTATTGGAACAGTTTCTGCCCTGATTATGAATTGTTAATAAAAAAGAAGATAATGCAGTACGCTTGATTATGATAACAAAGTTACTTTTACAGGTTATAACGCGAAATATCGAAAGCGAGTTATTGAACATTAGTGTCTCTCTCTTCATCTGTTTAATTATTTGGTTGGAGCTAATATGTCGAAACGATAAGATTTGTCTTCTTGGTGTGATGCTGATTCGCTGATCAAAAAGTTGTTTTTTTAAAGAACGTCCGTGGGTGTCTGGTGCTATAAATACTTCTCATACCAGGTCGCCATTTGAAACTTAAAAGCATTAAAAGTAGTTTCTTGTCTAGCAGTGTAAACAGATAAAGTAAGATCAACAACCCGGGCTGAGATGCAACTTAAACCTCCCGGAGTTTTGTATCGTCTCACCATGTGTCAACGATGGCTATTTTCAGCTCATGAGAGTGGAAAGCTCTCTTGATATCGAAATGATTTAGGCAAAGAGTGTAAGAGTGAAAATTTCTGCCACGCTTCTCGGGAATTCGATCTTCTCTTGTTTATCCACTAAATTGCTCCCCACCCCCATACCATACACATACTTTTATCCAACTGTCAGTCATATCTCTATGCTTAGAGCAAATTTGCAAAATTGCACATTTGAAGTTACTCATAGAAAACATTTAAACATGTCTTAAAGAATTCTTAGGTACCAGAGATTTCGTGCACTATCGTGCTAAGCGTAATATGTGGTACCATCCCCGAGTCGTGGTTTCGCGGTCGTATCTATGGTCAGTTTCTCGATAATCCATTCAAAAAAATCCTTGCATACTGGTGTAACATCATTTCATAAATTTCGTAATACGAAATCTCTTTCATAGGGTTTGTAGGTGCGTAAAGGTGTATCATTTAAAGGCGTTTTTTCACGGCTCCTTCGTAGGTAGGCTTACTAGACTAGTTTTATGGAGATTGACTGAATTTAAAATTTTGTTATAAGTTCTCGCCACTTTCATACTTTGAATCCCCTATATAATAATAGCCTAAGTTATCTGTCCGTCTGTCCTCGAATTGATGAAGCGGTTGGACCTGGAATTGGATAGGGACACCCTTATTGGATTCTTAGTTAGGGCTAGCAAAATTCAAAGCAAGTCTATAAAACGTTCGAAATCCACCCCTTCCCTCCTTCTCGAACGTTTAATGCCACTATATCAAGTCCTATGTTCCCCGGTTAAAAGCAGGTGATTAAGTTTATCACGTAATGAATAGGTAAAAGTAATATTTTTTGCTAGCATTATGACATCATTCATCTCATTTAATCATTTCTTATTTTAAATTATTTGAATACCGTCTGCATTATTTTCATACGTTTTATCACTGAACTTAGATGTTACCTAAATAATTTTCTTTTATATTTGGCTTAAATAATTGATTATGTACGTATGTGATCGTTTCAAATTGAACCATCGATTATTTTTTGTTGCAATGAAAATTTTATCACCGGTATTAACTACAAATTCTTTTCATAAAAGTCTAGGAGTCTATTTCACGGAGTAATAAATATCTAGCGTTTAAGTTATATATCTTTGAAAATGAAAAAGTTTGTTCCTTTGTGTGTTTGTTTTTTATACATAACCACACGGCTTGACCCAATGAATTCAACGGAATTCTAAACTGCATTCACAGTATCGGGAGACTTTGGAGGATTGTGAAGATAAACAAATTATTCAGCGTGTACCAGATAATTCTCAGCCAAAAGACAAACCATTTTTTTTACCTACCTCATAGGGTACTTTATTTCTGGAAAATTAAAAAATTAACTAATCCCATCATATGACGGGCTATATACTAGTAAGTATATAATTTCAAAAAGCCCAATTAGTGAATATTGAAATTTGAGTCTAAATTTAAACTTTTCAATGCAGGGCAATAAATTTAGATGTAATTTATCTATTGAAAACGTAACGATCTATATGAAAAGTTAGAAAAATAAAAATTCATTTTTTGCTGTTTTGATTATTTACAATAACACCCCGTAACATCTTGCGTTCGTTTTGGTAGATGGTCTATCGCGAGTTAAAAAAGTATTATTATTTGTAACAGAAAGGAAATTGAAATTGCACTATGTATTATACTATATTTGACGTGATAAAATTTACTTTTGAATATTTAGCCTGTTCCTGGAGAAACTTGAAATATGAATTACAGGCTTGTTATCGGTTATTGTTTTAAAAAGGTCCAATGGAAACAGTGATCGGATTATGTTACATTAATTGGGCGATTTCACGCAACAAGGCATATCTCAACTTATGACCATTCTGGCTTTAATCTCAAACGGAAGGGCAGTTTATTATTTGTGTATTGGCTGTTGTAAACATGAAAATGAATGGTAAAGGCATTATAGTAGTTCTTGACTTTGACAAATTGCTCTACTGCAACAAAATTTTGGTGGGGTTGAAATGCTGTTGTTTTCCTTTTAAAATAATGAACAGAAATATTGGTATAAATTATGGTGTACACACTGTTTACATTTGTCTTAACTACTTTTTATGTTTTGTCCATTATAATTCTGGCGTTATTTTGTAACTCTTTATGTTGTCCCAGTTTGGGAAAAAAGATTATACTTCTCATAGGAAATGATGTTGATTTACCCAGCATCCTATCATAAAGCATCATAAATAAGTATCGTGTAGTACGACCTTACTAGGACAATCTGTTGAAAGAAAACAAAAAAAATTTCACGCACTTAACGACCTCTATAATTAAGTTCTATAAGCGAAACACATCGCTTTTATTATTTCCGAAAAATATGCAAAAAATACATGGGTACAACATTAACAACAGATAAAAATTCAAGTAAATAAAACGAAACTTTTCATTCGAGAGATACTTTTGATGAGTATTCGTCGTTCATTATGTTTTTTAGGATTATATTATCGTTTAATTGCAAGCCAATACTTTTGTTTATACATATTTGGCAATAGAATCTTTGAATTATGATAACTTCAATTTTCTTTTAGTAGTAAATTTGAAAGTTAATAATAATTCTGAAAAGGTGCATCACATCTGAAACTGCTGCATAAACTGCTTATAAATGCATATAAATCTCTTGTATTGCATTTAAAAAGGCATTTCTTATTTCGTTACTTCATTTAAAATTCTGTATTTCCATAAGCGTTGCGATATGAATTCTACGCGGATAATTTAAAGTGATGAGAAGCTTTAATTTAACTAAACGGCTGATTAGTTGCCAAGTGGGTTAACACGCTGAGTTAATTTGAACTCGCATCTGTAGATGCAGCATTATATCACTAGCGTTGTGTGCAGTTAGAGATTCGATAACTACTGAAAACTATTAAGGTCCGGTCTCACCAAAGTCGTTTAACGACTAACCGCGATTAATCTCTGTTTAAACGGAGAATTACGTCCCAGCTAAGGATTAATCGCGGTTAGCCGTTAAACGACTTTGGTGAGACCGGACCTTAGTAAATCTGGAAGCCTATTTAGAGACATAGGCTGAGACATATTAGCAAATACGTATGTTGAGGTATACACATATCTTTTTAAAAATTTAAGTTAATTGTTCAAGTTAACCTTTTGTTTATCAGTTTATCCAAGTTAAAAAAAAATCCTCAAATATTATTCTTTTAAACGTGTAAAAAATTATTGAAAATATTTAAAATATGAAGCTGACTTAGTGATATTCGAATGGTATTTACATTTTAGCAAAGTACATTTATTAGAAAAGTGCGAAAGTTCTCTATTTTTATTAGGTAACTAGATATTAGTGCTTAAAAGTAAAATTTTCCGCGATATTTTGGTATTTTATCCTTTTTTTCAATCACCCATTCAATTTTTAATAGGTAATGTTCAGCGTTCTTAAAACGATGGTTTTTCAGTTTATCAACAATAGAGGTAAATTTTTCATATTTTTCCATACTTGTCCCAGAAAGATTAATAAGAAAAAAAACCTTGTATATGTAAGATCCCTGCTTAATTTCTGGAAACTATTCCTCTCTGAATATATTTTTTTTAGGATTATCAATATTGAAAGCATCTAAACTCTGTTAACTGATAATAGTGTGGAAAGTTGAGCAACGCTTGAATATTTGGATAAAGTAAAAATCTGAGGTAGGAGTTTCATAGATTGAATTTCTTTAGCCTAATGCTGCACCACAAGTTTCTTTCGGTATATAAAAAAATTGGTCCGTCTTTCTCCTATTATTTTCAACACAATAGCGGATGAGGCGATATTACTATCTTTATCTAAATTCTAAAATTTTCATGCGTTATTGTTATTTTTAATTAGAGATGCAAACGTTTGCGCATCAAAATGGAGGATACGGGAGTTTGCAGCTGTTATTCTCTGGGCTTGCTAAATTTAGTCTTGTTTCACCGTCAGCCTCTTTGTTAAAAGGATGAAAGATCGATTGGTTTTGGAGATTAACTCCTACGTAGCTGGTTCGCTGAGACGAACCACTGCGATGGATTAAATTTTTTTTTCAATACTTATAAACCTTAATGCTCTTCGGAATCTGTTCTGAGTTATAAATTTTTATTATGAAAATCTGTAACAAATTTTTGAATTTTACAGAAATCTGTAAAATGTTTTTAATAGTTTCTTTTTCAGTTACAGACCGTGTATAAATATAATAACGACTAGCATATAGCCCGTCATATGACGGGATCAATAAAATTTTTAATTTTCCAAAATTCTAAAGTACCTTATGTGGCAGGTAAAAAAATGGTTTGTTGTTTGGCTGAGAATTATCTTGCAACAAAAAATAATCGATGATTAAATTTAAAATTATCACATATGTACCTAATCTATTATTTAAACCAAATATAAAAGAAAATTATTTACGTAATATCTTTCAGTGATAAAACATATGAAAATAAGGTATAATTTAAAATAAGAAATGATTCAATGAGATGGTTAAAGGAATGACGTCATAATGCTAGAAAAATGTTATTTTTACCTATTTATTATGGGATAAATTGATAAATTTAATCGCCTGCTCTTAACCGGGGAAAATAGGAGTTGAAATAATGGCCTTAAAAGCTCTAAAAGAGGGGAAGGGGTGGATTTCAAACGTTTTAAAGAAGGTAGTATTTTTCGCTATGATATAAAGCATATTTATACCAATTTATTTTAGAATCGGATCTATAGTTTGGGAGAAGATAAACATTACTCTTTTTGAATTTTGCTAACTATGGATTTCTCTATCCATTCCAGGTCCAACCGCTTCATAAAATCGAGGACAGACGTGCAGATAATTTAGGCTATTATTATATAGGGGATTTAGTCGAGGGATTAGATATAATCACAGGCTAATTTTACTTTAGTTTTGGGTGCTTACCTGGGAATTTTCCCAAGACCTGGGTAAATAAACGTGTGTCTGGAAGGAGACACGTTTTTTGATTTATAGGAATTTGACAACTCTAGAAAGAGTGATGAAATTATTAGGTGCAACCAGATTAAAAGTTGTGCTTGCATATACCTAAAATTATACTTTTTACTATATTAGGAACGCAAAAAATGACGAACAAATCTCGTATACAGTAGTAACCTCTGGATCAATATCAGCAGAATAATATTGCCTGCTATATGTCAGGGAACTTAGGAAAATAATCTAAAAAAAAAATCAGAATCCTTTTTTTCCTGGGTATCGTGGCCACCATGAGACATAAACGTGAAGTACAATTTCCGCAAGATGCAATTTCTAAATCAGCAAGAAGTAAAAAATCAAAACTTTTTCCTGTAATCAAGCCTTTAATTTGAATAATTCATTCATAATTATTGAGGAAAACGTGGACAAGCTGTTTGATTCCGTAAATATTATCAAATATGCAGGTATACAAACAGAAAGAAGAACCGTTTTTTGACCACATGTGTGCGTATTCTTAAACATGTCGGATAAAACGGTATTTAGGTCATGGTTCTCAGGTTTGTGAACGCGCGAAATTTGCCCGTCATCGTGCAGATGCCGTGTTTTGGTAATCAGGTACATGTACTCACCTGATGCTTGTTCGGGGTTTTTTATCCGCCTCTTTTTTACAAATGCATATGTATTTTGCTTATTCCCAAAAGGCTGAATTTAAATGTTAAACTATATTGAATATAATCAAAACATCAATATGACATAGAACTTTCGTTCACGTCATACATATTCTATTTTAAAAAATAAAGTTTTAGAAGAGGAAAAAAACGTAAAACATTTGAAGAGCGCTTAATTTGTAAACTAAACAACTGAAAGTGTACAAAACTTTAGCTTTAAAAAAAGGGGCTGTATTTCATTAAGCAACTTTTGATTATGCCAACAAAATAAAAGTTTTACTCTACCTATCTTACCGATTTTCTAATATAGTATTCCCTTTTTTGTTCCGAAGGCAAAGGTGCGTAAAATGTCAACTGTTTTTTAAAAGAAATAAGGAATTTTGGATGTAGACTACTTTTGAGGTAATTGGGTAATATCAAGAGAGTTGAGCTGTATCTGGCATACGCATCAAGAAATTCGTCATCCTTTGCACACCGGAGTTCAGATCATTGTCAAGATCGGAGCTTTGCGTAACTTGCAGACTTGGAATCGCTTTGTATCACGTGATGCTGTAAATTAACTTCCTTTGTTCTCCACCTCTACATTCTGGATCCAACGACAGAATCTTTGTCATAAAGAGTTCCTGCGGTTCTCGACCGTACACTTTTTTTTTTTTTTTAAGTTTCCTAGAAACTTTTGCGCAATAATCGTCTTTGGCTATTACTTTAACTCTCCTGTCACCTCTTCTATCCTGAAAATTCATTTACCTCTACACCGTTGCTTCATTCGAAAGCTTTTGATTTGCTTTACATCGCTGTAGTTGCCTAAATAAAGAACAAGCCATAAGAAACAGTTAAGTGGGCAAATATGCATTTACCATGTGCAGTTGATTAAGACTTTGAACACGATAGAACTGTTTATTTGATGGTGAATTATATTGTTGGCTTAATAGATAACAAGGGAATTTTTCTGTCATGCGCGGAGCACAAATTGTCTTCGAGCTTTTCGAGATGTCCAGGTAGGTAGCCTTTCCCTAAATCAGTGGTCATAGCATTTAAAAGGCTCTTAGGTACCATATTATTAAGTCTTATTTTGAGCTACTAAGAGTTTATATTTGTTGGCTATCTAATGGCTAAATGACTAGTGTTAAATCATATGAATGGGTTTCAGTTATGTGTTGCTTTTCCCACTTACCTTTAAGCTTTTACCGTCCTTTATAAATGTAATGAAATGAGAAAAAAAAATAAAAATTTTAAAATTACCAACGTTAGCGTTACTATGTAATGTACAGAAAATCCGAGAGGAACTCCGAGCTACTGAAAACCTCCCCGCTAGCTGCTGATCAAGATCGACGGTTCAGCGATCACTGCCCCAAGATAGTTCACTGGACAATGACCGGACAGGTTATGGATGCTGACTTTCAGTACAGGAGCTATGAGTTCAATTCAGTTTCTGATGTCATACTTCTTTATAGCCATTTAGTATCGGTATTAAGCAGAAGGTCTCCCCCCCCCGCTTAATTTTCAGTTTTGTTATACCTAGTTTTTATCCCTCTCGCCGTTTTCAAATACTTTCCATAGTAAATCATGCCAAATGTTAAGTTGCAACCTATTTATCTCGGATACTTATAAGAAATTTATAAGTGATAAATTTTAAATCAATTAAGGAGGCAGTGGTGATTTTTCATTTCGCCTTTTTTTTTTATTTTGTTAAAGTATGCACGTATGCCTCGACCCAAATTTATAACCTCTGACTCTAACTGCAGAAGTTACTGACTCTATCTTCAAGTGCTGAAAAGTAGTAACTCGAATATAACTAGTCTGTAAAATAAATTGCAGGAGTTTGATCGATTAAGTCCATTTATTTTCATTTATAATTTAACAAATCAGTGTTTAGTTTAATAGCAAATCATAGTGTTTTCAACCAACCATCCATCTCAGTGTGCGTTTTGTTGTTATTGAGGATGCTTTTATTTCTTTCGGCCATTTTTTTTATTGGTGAATCTAGTATCTGATTTCGACAATACGGACAGACATGTTTAATCGCGCGTAGCCTATCTTTTTGTAGTGTCAAGGGTTTGTACGAGAATAGTCTTTTTAAACCCTTTCGTATCACTGATTCGCTCTGTAATATTTGCTCATTCCATCTGTCGATTTTGATACGTTTCTATGTGTTTTTACTGTGTCTTTAATTTTACCTTTATGTTTACATCTTGGAGTTGTCATCTATATTAAAGAGAAACCCATAGGTAAAAGTAGATCTTTGAGAACTTCTAATACTCTTCTATCCGTTTTAATCATGGCTGTTTTAAAATATCAACTAGAAGCCTTGATATACCCGACTGAAATAATGATTGCATCTCTGCCAAAGAAATGGAAATATTCAGTTATAGACAATCTCTAGAACTGCTGTAGTAATGCTATTCGTTCGGCTTTTTTAGCAACATTTTTTTTCTTTTTTTTTCTCTTTCATTATCGTTCTTCAAAACTTAATCCAATGCTCAGACATTAGTGCAAATATCATCGATCTGAACATCTGGTTTACAGTTTGATTTGGCTTGTTTTGGAGCGCTACAGTCTACTGTTTTGTTCACGGGGGTAAATGAGACCGAGACCTACTGCTTAAAGTCTATTCCGAACGGCTATGAACAGCGAGATTCGAACCCGTGAACTCCGGTACCGAAGAGCAGCGCTCTACCATTCGGCCATCGTTCGGCCTGGTGTTGATACATGCATGGTGAAATAACAATGAATGTATTGTTGATAACAAACGATAATATGTACTTCGATCAAGATGTAGGGAATAATTTAAAGCTTCAAAAGAATTTTTTCGAATATTGAGCTGCTAGATGGTTTAACTTTTGACTGTGGAGAAATTTGAATACTCGGTAATTTTTCATATAAAAAATTTCTAAAATGAAAACTTTAAAAAGTTATAGGTTAAACTTTATGAAGCAATTAATATGCTTTATATATGATGTCAAAAGTGTAATGGACTATTTATTGATTTACATCTCTGAAAGTGTTTGAGCGGTTGCCTGTTTTTTTTTATATTAATTTATAAAAGATTTTAAAAATTAGCAGAAAAGATTATTTGAGTGCATATATATCTGGGATCAGCCTTGGAATGTAGTCCATCAGTTCTTAGCAGTCTAAATGTGTATGATATCAACGAAATATCATGAATTAAACCACAGTTTTTTGTGAAAGCTAGAGCTGTACATATACTTTAAATGAAATTAAAAAGCATTTTAATAAAATGCATTTATCAACAAAACTGTATTCTTATATTGATACATTAGAAACGATTAAGATTAAATTAAATGTTTGCCGGTTTTATAAAAATAGGATGTCGAAAATAGTCGGTAATCTTAAAGACCAAGCCTTGGATTCAGACAATAATTAAGTGTTCAATCCTAAGGAATTAATAATTTTTAAAAAATGCTTGTGATGAATTGTAATTCTTTTACTTGACAGCAATCAACCTGAATGGTACCATTGCGGCAGTTATCGTACGATGTGTGGGAGGGAGGGGGCGAGTGATTCCCTCGGCATAATTATGCAACTGCAATCAAGACAAGACTGCAGTTGAAGCGCCACCTTACGGGTAAAACCTAAAGTTATTTTTGGTGTTTGACAATCGTTAGGGCGCTCGCTGCCTTTCGTTACTAATGTCCGCAGTTTCAAATCCTGCTGCTGTTACTGACGTTTGCAGCTGCTAAGAATCCGATTTAACGCATTGACTGCTACAATGCAAATTAATTTTATTCATCAGGTACTTAACTGTTGCATTTTGCTCTATATTAGATAAAATAGACCTTTTCGGCATGATTTAGTTATTGGTACACGAGGCATATAGTATTTACGCAGTGCGTTAAATGAATGTAGCGCGAATTAAATTTGATTCATACGGCGGTCAACGCCTTAAGCAGTAGGTTCCGGTGTAATAGTCCTCATGTAGCAAAAAATTGACCGGAGTGTTCCAAAGGAAACCGACAAAAGTCTGTAGATGAGAGACGCATCATCTATATTTTCCTTATATACTATTTGTTTTTCGTGTTTCGTTTAAATAAATGTTATTGGGCTGGCCATAGACGGCCTAAGTGGCTAGCGTACGAGACTAAAATATCGGGGTGTCTCTCAGAAGTACTGGAAAGTTCCTGAAACTTTCGCTGTATATGAAAGAATAATAAAAATGGAATAAGAATAGATTTATCAATCTGAATGTCCTCTCGCTAGTAAGTGGACAAGTGGGAGAGAGGTACGGAATCAAGAGCGAAAATCTCTTCTCACCTTCTTATGATGATCAAAATTGAGCAGAATTTCTAGCGTCATCAGGAAAGCCGTATGCACACACACATATCAGAGTCGTAGCTATCAATTATTATATCCATGGGAAGATAATTCTCCGCCTTCGACACATGTTACAACACTCATACAGAATCCCTTACATACATATACAGCAATTCTTGTGGGGGATGTTACAACCTTTGCATTCTTCCTTCGCCATGCGTCTAACATATCAGTATATATATATGTATGTATATATATGTATATATACACATATATATGTATACATGTATATATATGTATATATATATATATGTATGCATGTGTATGTATGTATGTATATATATATATATGTGTGTGTATATATATAATATATATGTATGTGTGTATGTATGTATATATATATATATATATATATATATATATATATATATATAATATAGTGGTAAGAAGTTGAGCGGGTACGGCATTTTTTTTTGTTCTATGTGCATGTTCATTCCGTTTTCAAGTTCCGTTTCAAAACATCAGCCAATAAATTAATATTAAACATTTTTTCACAACATGAAGTAATAATGATCAATTTAATTCTAACAATAAAAATGACTCCATAGTCAAAATTCAACATTTGACCAAAATGCCACGCTCACAAGCCGAACAATAAAAACGTATAAAAGAATTCTTCATTGGTTAGGGAAGAAACGCGACGGAATTTTCCCTTTTAGGGATGACTGTGGTCAAGTTGCCACAGGGGAGACATGCACACCCATATATATACATACACTTATAGAATATACTTAGGAGTTGAAATCTAGTAATAGAACAATAAAAGTTAGATAGACTATAAATGGTTTTTGTTTTATAAAAATAGTTTTGAAAAAGTAAAAATTTTGAGTTTATTCATCACAAAGAAATTAAAATTGGAATTCGAGTCTTCCTACCATTGTAAAGGATATATTCTTCAGTTTATCTTATCTTCAAACCATGAAAAATATACTTTAACAGCTGATGAGTGTTGATGTTTACAGATTTGAGTAATACCATATTAATTTCTCGAAGGATATTCAGATAAAAATGAGGTAATGTGTATTTCATCGAATCCATGTTATGGTCAGGGTCGAACGATCTCACGGTGATAAAGTGCTGACCTTTGATAACAAAGAGTCTGGTTCGAGTTACAGTAGACTAAAGAAGTATTTGTATACTTTCGAAAACAGGTTGAAACAATAGGTCTTGAGTTGTTTAGTTTAAGAACAAAAATTGACCTTGGAGATCCATGAAATATAGTATAACGTTCAATTCATCGTTCAAAACAAAAAAGTTTCCTAAGAAAGAATTATTAGTCTTTAAAATTAATTCATTAAGTGTGAATTTTTAGAAAATATTTCATAAGTGTTATTTTCTCCTTCTGATGGCAGAAAGAACTCAAATTTGTCGCTTTTAGAAATTTCGTTAATTTGGTGTGGTTAATTTGTAAAAAAGACAATTGTATTATTTACTGGTTGGTTGGAACGTGACGTTTATTTATTTTTTTTTATATATTTATCAGGTCCGGACCTACTTCTTAATGTCAATTCAGAGCAGCATCAAGTAAGTAATAAGAATAGTAATATTCGATCGCATTAAGTTTTATAAAGTAGTGGTCTTACTCATTTAGTAATTATTCGAATAACAAGATTTTTCTCTTTCTTAAATTTAGAATATCATATTTAAAACTATTAAATCCAAACTATATTACATTTGTGAGATTCCTTATGTTATGTTGTTGTTTCTCATGCCACTTGGACAAACCAAGCACGATTGAGCTAGCAGGCTGTCGCATTAAGGCCAAGGGGTGCACCTTTCGTTTTAATGAGCACCATTAAGGTTAAAAACGACTTCGCTCAAGTAGGTCTTCGTAATTTCGAAGCAGAGACTAAGCAGAAGACCCATAGACTCGCCTGCCACCCCCAGAGGTATTGATTGAGAACTTGGAGGACATTGTGACCACGAACCTATTTTATGTGCCCCAGTCATCTTTAACGAACACGGTGGATCTTAGGCCGGCTCGGGCTCCGAACCCACAACCTCTCGGTTACGAGATCCTTGCCTTTGCTGACTGAGCTACTACGGCTCCCTTATGTTATAAAAACCCTACTATAATTATTTAGTTTCTTTCGATGGGTGAAAATGTTAATTTTTAAAACGTTTTGTTTATTTTATATATAGTATTTTCATGGTTTCCGCACACCTGGAAAGTCAGGGAAAGTCATAGAAAATCATGGATTTAGACAATGGATTAATTTTGTCATGGAAAGTCTTGATTTTTCAAGTAAAATGAGTAAAAGTCATGGAAAGTCATGGATCCGCTAAACTACCGATTAAAAAATGCATTGAATTGTTTAATTCTATTTTTACTTGTCATTTGGCTGAAGTTACTGAGTTTGGTATTTATGTATTATCCTATTGACCCTATTGGCAAGTAAAATTTGTTCACCAAGGAAACTCAAAGCAAGAAAGCTTAATGGGTGGGTAAATGTATATTATTCTGTTTTTTTCTTAAATTGTAGATTAAAATTTTATTAATATAATAATTATTTTTTAATAAAAATTAGTTAAGATTTTTGCACAAAATATAAGTTTATCTCTAAGGATATTGTATATAAACATTATAGGGTTATATTTGGCTATTATTCATGGTCACCTGGATAATACCAAAGTACCCTGAATTCAAATTGGAAACATTTTGATTGAAAAATTGCTATATGATTAAACTTAGGTATGTGGATACAACAATTTATTTTTATGTATGTGAGGTTATTAACACTTATAAAGTAAGTTTATAGTTTTTTTTTTAATGATAAAATTCCTGTAATTTCTCTAAAAGCATATATTTTATTCGTATGTACATCAGAAGTTTTATTCATATATACTTTAACGAAAGCTTTTTAAAGTCATGGAAAATGATATGCTAAATCAGGAAAAGTCGGGAAAAGTCATGGATATGAAAAATTTTATTTTCGCAGATACCTGTATTTCCAGTGTGATGAACCAATGGGATTTCTATTGTATTGAAGCACAATAATCTTGTTTTCAAGCATATTTGTGCTCTGACTAGACTTTATAATAACTGATTTAAAGAGGTTATTATAGAGCTCGTTTTTTTGTCTTATTTCAATTTATAATGAAATTATAATTATATTATAATGAAATAACGTAGTGAGTCATCACATCTTATCTCTCTCTCTGAACGCATACTCAAAATTTAAGGTTTTTAGCTATTTTTATAAGTTTTTGTAAAATTGACTTTTGTCGAAATGTCTCACTCATGTTTGGGATCATTTGATTTCCAAAATTTTCTGTCAAAGCCGCTGTCATTAGTGTTGATTGTTGTTTTACGCTAAACGGCGTTTAGAAAAGTACATAACAGTAGATAAACATGCTGCAGCATGTTCAGTGTTCTTGATATATTATTAGCATATAAAGTATAACTGTGTGAATTATCTTTCTTTGAGATCAAAAGTATAAAATTCATAGGTATCATTGAAGGAAGTATGTGCATAAAACTGTATTATCACATTTACTATTGACACTGTTAATAAATGTTAGTTTTTTTTAATTACTAGAGCTTTCTTTTTCAAAGAAATTATCACTTGGTAAGTGTATCAGATTACAAGTTTTATATTAACCGATGTTGACTGTAGAGAGGAAGCTAGATTTGTTTCGTTATTAAGAAATTGCAGCACCAAAAGGGTGTAATCCAGGGTCAATCTAAATGTCATTACAGCGTGTAAAATAAATAAAAATATGAAAAAAATAGAAGTTGGAGGAAGAGGGGATTTAACACCACCCGATCAAGTTAATTCTGAAAATCTTTGAGTTAAACAAGCATGTAGTTTTATTTTAAATGACAGGAGTGTAGCTCTTTATTGCATAAAAACCCGATGACGAATTAGACGTGTCATTTTACCGCGAGTAGTTAAGTATTTTCTATTCCTCTTAAGCGTTAAACTGTACATCATCTCCGTATTTAACTAACACGGTTGTAGGGTGGTTCACGTTTAATATTCCAGTGCATGAAACGTATAATCCAGCGGATTTCCCAATTGTTAACGATTAAGATGTTTAAACAGTCTGACTTCTTCCTTTAAGTAAAGGTCTACTGGATACAGCGGGCCATCTGATGAATCACCGTCATTTGTTAAAGAAAGGAGTTCCGCAGCCTTCTTTCAAAATAAACTTGTCGAGCAAAGGAAATTTCCGTCGGTCGATTTCTGCAAGCGACCTTTCTCGGATTTACTGGCAATCCTGGCTTCGCTCCAGCGGTTCAAGAAACCGATCTCCCCTCCGATTTTATTCAACTGGTGACGACGAGTTGTTTCGCGTGCGGCCGAACTTCCAACCTGTACACCTTTTTGGACACGGTCATTAACATGAGGCCAGACAGCTGCTGTGTCTAGCGTTGGAGACCTTTGCAAATCTTTGCATCCAGTGAACTCGCGTGCCTTTAAAAATTGAAGGGAGCAATTGTCGTGTGCATCATCTATTATTCACCCTGAATGGGACTGGAAATTTAATTATTTAATATCTCAGGTTTTCTGTTATAGGATAAATATTTGCACTTCCTGGTCGAAAAAACGTCATTTAATATATCAGTCTTAGAATTTTTTTTTTTTGAATATTGAAATAGCTTTCAGACATTCTTAGTAAACAGGAAGTAGTTTAGTGATGTTTGTTTCTTTCCATATTACGGGATTTTTAGTGTTTGCAAATATTTGATTATTGTTATTACACTGACTTTTGTGACAGTGTGTTTAACTCCGATTGTTTTTCTGGACGCAGAATGTCGGGCAGATAACATTGTTATATCCCTCCTCCCGAACACGGATGGCCAAACGATGGCCGATTGGTTAGGGTGCTGGCCTTCGGTACCGGAGTTCGTGGGTTTGAATCCCACAGTGGCATGGAGGTTCGTAGTCGGCTTTAAGCTGTAGGTCCCGGTCTCATTTGCCCTCGTGTTGCAAAAAGTATACCGTAGCCCTCCAAACCAACCGAACACGGATGATCAGGTAGCGAGCTACTTCTTTACTGCGGTGTTTCGTGGGTTCGAATCCCGCAATTGGCGTTCGTAGCCTTTTGAATTCGACTTGAAGTAGGTCTTAACTGAATAGGACGTAGGACTCGTATTGCATCGTATTGCTCCAAATTAAACAGACCAAAGAAACGAGCTAGCTGTCAAACAAAAAAACCCCAAACAACTCCCGAAGACAACCCAAATTGAAAAACCCAAATTGAAAGAATTATCAAGAGTGGTATCACGAATGCTTTATATCAGAGGTCTTCAAACTTTGCCGATTTAAAACCATAATTTATTTTTCCAGGAACCCCATTAGAGGAATGTACGTCACCTTTAGAGAAATGTATCTTAAAATATTTGAAGTATATCAATATCTTATAGGTATTTTATGTAAAATCAATATGAAGACACCGGTGTTTTTAATTTTTTCCTACTTTAGAAGTGCAACTTGTGACTCTGAGCAGCACTATGTGTATGTGTAAACAAACACGCATATGTATGTATGTATGTATGTATGTATGGAAAATTAAACTAGATTGGGAAACTAATGTAGGTATTTTGTATAAAACGCCAAAAACGGCCCGAGAAAATTCTCAGGGGTTTTCAAATCTTAATGGCAAAAATTCCCCCGTCTTTTTGCTTTCCCTTTTTTTAACCCCTAACCTAAATGATCTCTGGGGCTACAGTTTACGCCGTCAGAGAAGAGGTTTAACCAATTATAATTCTACATTGCCCTAGTGGACAATTTAGGAAATTTCAAAACAAAAAAGAGATGCAGGGTATCGGAGGCAGATTTTCCCTCAGATTTTTACTCATATGTTGACCCAGGTGTTAAGGGCCTTTTACTTATAACTTCAGGCTTGCTGACCACTCAGTTTCTCCTGTCCCTATAATGAAGTGGGAACCCGTCCTCCAACGTTCTGTTAATAAAGGTCTTTAACTAAAACGGTGTCATTTTTATGGGCCATGACTGCAACCATCCATCGTGAAGTCCGTGCTTATTACACACACATACACATATGTATGTATGAAGTTAAAATTGATTACAAAACATATGTTTTTATTATTCCTACCTAAGTTAATAGTTAAAATTTTATAAACGTTCATAAATAATTTTAATAATAATCGGTTTAATCGATTATATTTACTATAATAAATGCAATATTTGTTTCAATTATAAATTTTGTGAATTCCACCGCGGGCTGTAAAATTTTATTGAGTGGTCGTTATTTGCCTATCTCTGAGGGAGACTAATCCTATATGGTCGGTATGCAACCACCTTAAGTTTAGCAATCAATTAAAAGAATCTTGTTTTTATATTTTTCAATAGTATCGTGTTTTCCAAGGGGCTTGCTAGACAAAGAACTGCAGCAATCCAGGAAATTGGATATGAATTTCGTCACTTCATTATCAATTGTAATCAGCGGATGTTATTGCATCTCGTCGCCAATGAAAGAACCTTTGAACTTCGCTGCAATCCTTCACGGACCTCGCAAAAATAGACCGTTTGTTCGTTTTATCGCCGGGCTTCCTCGTGCTCTGAGCATAAATAGCCTGGAGTGGTGGTCAAGCTGGACTTCCTTGTAACTGAGAGTTTCACTTTTCGACTTCCATTTCCGGAAGTGAGATGAATCGCGTCGGTGTGCCAGTTCTGCATTACTTCTTCGCCCGAATCCTTTAAAATCTGTGTTACTGTGCGAGCTCTTGTTTTCTCTCCTCTTTACTTAAGCTTGACCCGGAAAGTAGTTCCTCCTTCAGTGAATTTGCTTCATTTTGATACAGGTGTTCAGAAGAAAGAAGCTTTTCCATTGTAGGCTTCGATTACCTATTTTTCTTCTCCGTTTATTTGACTCTGAGAAATCTCGACAAGGTCACTGATTTGGGCTTTATTTTTCTCTTGGTTTCGGGTTTCATTATGTAGTTTCTTTTAAAATAAAATAAAAGGCTAAGATTTTCTACGTATGACTCTGCGTTCTGTCGTACGCAGTCTTCCGTTTCACTTCATATCTAAGAAAGGGGGGGAAAAAAGAAAAGAAATAGTCTTCAATTGACACGGTGGGATATATTCGAGAAATATTTATATTTAAAATGATTAGATTTGACCGAAGAGCATCCAGTTTTTACATTTTTCTTTTTTGGCCCATACGCTTCATAGCAGCTGACGCATTCTCTAATGGTTCCTTACCGACTTCAAAGGAAACGAGACAGTTTTGCTTAGATTACTTCAAAGATTTAAAGTATTTTCCCGTTAGTGCGTGTAAAAAACTAGTCATTTTCTAAAAATATATTCTTGAATTGCTGTTTATGACTATTTTAAAAATATTTAGCTTACTAAAAGTACAACGGTTTGAAGTAACCTTTCCCAGCAAGCAGAGCACTCTCTAACAGTTTTAACGCCCCTTACAAAAATATAAAATGACGATCTTCCATCACTTACTATAAAAGTTATTATTAAAAGACAGAGAAAAAAAAATAGTAAGGAAGGAAAAGTTATTAAAACCCGTAAAATAAACATAAAATTTACTAGAAAATCAAAAAGAATCGTCCTTTAATTTTCCATATCCCTGAAATCGTTAAGCATTATAAAGTTACGATCTCGCAAAATGGATGTTGAGATAGTCCATTCTCATGTGAAATGTATATAGTACATAGGTATAGTAAACTACAACTACTCGGCGTGACAGCCCCTAGGGGGCCAGGGTCCTACGATGCCAATCTCCGTTTCCAAGACCAAGGGCCCTGGGTGCGAAGCATATGTTCCGGTTAGGTGGTCAACCTTACGCGGAACCCCCAGTGTTTAATTCTCAAGCATGCTTGATCCTCAGTTTATCTACCCACTGAAGGGATGAAAGGCTGAGTCAACCTTGCCCAGTCCGGGGATCGAACCTCGGACCTGTGTCGTGGGAGTGCGAAGCACTACCCCAACGCCACTGGGCTTCCATAAGTATAATATTTTTAGCTATTAATGCATACTGCTCTTTTATGGTCATTTACTTTAGGATCAAGGATTGTGAATATTTTTTACTTTAACATAAACAGTATAAATAGGAAGTGTAAATCTTTAGCTAAAAAGAAAAGCTATGTGTAAATTTCGACTGTTCCGGTATTTAACGTTTCAATATTTTTCTCACAGTCGTAGCTAAAATAACGCTTCTGAATTTTGGTACCGAAGACAAATATTCGGATTGTCCACCTCCTATAGCAGACCCTTGTAAAAAGGGTGGTTGATCTGCTAGATAATAGTTAACTTTTCCGTGATGATTTAGGCAATACCAGTAGAAACCTAACAAGAATATGCAGTAAGACCGCATAATAGCAAATGAATGGCTGTTTGTTTCGTGCTTCGAAATTATTGGAATGGTAAGTAGAGCATGATTGTTATTTTAAACGATATCTCATGATCATCAAAAATAAAATGATTAGCAACTCATGATGCCTTATCCTGATTATGTAAGGTGTTGGCTATGTCGGAGAATTCCTTCCTATTTGGTCATTAGGAGAGGGATTTTTTTTTGCCCGAGTTAGTATTTCAACCTCATCTGCATACCTACCAGGTAGAGTATATTCAGACAGGTTTATCTTGTACGATCTGTTAGTATGCTAGGGAAATGTTGCAAGTTTCTGAGATATTCGACGATCCCAGGACTCTGATGTATTAAGAAGCACTAGGCTTAATCAGTAACACAGTATCTGAACTCATTTGTTTTATAAATTGATTATAAAATATGTACTAGAAAAATGATTGTACCATATCAACGTTTAACAGTTCTGCAATGCAAACAATTTCGAATGTCTCTTTAATATACCATGATTCCAACGTCTACCATGAATATTACACATTCTTATTGAGCCGCTGTATATTTATTTTTATACAAAATGCTCTGAATAGAGGCACTCCAAAATTTTGTTCTTACTTTGCTTTTACGTTTTTTTATCAGGACTTTTTTTTCTTTTCCTAGAGATTTAATGGATCAGGATCCGCACTAATTCGATATTAAACTGGGCAGACATTTTATTTATTTTTTTAACCTCTTCAGGTCAACATTTACCAGACTCTTAGCAGCTTGACTGTAGCATATTCTCAAGATGTCATATCTTGAATGCATACACGCGTCTCTTCTTGCTGAAAAGTACTGTAAGAAAACAAAAGAAGTATGTGGGTGTAAGGATTCTTTTATTCATATCCTGTTCCGAATTTGGCTGAGAGTAGGATTTGAAATAGAATAACCAGCGCTTTTTTTCCTCCTCTTTCAGAGAGAGAGAGAGTTAGTTGGCATAACGAACCGAGTTACATTTTTAATGTAATGCAGGTATTGTTTCTTCCGTCTAAGATTGAATGAAATATTAACAAATTCTGTAATATTAGATGGTTATCATTTTTCAAAAGGCAATTATTCCCTGTTGCAACAATGGATAAACTTCATAAAAATCGGGTTAGAAAAAAAACTTTTGGTAGGCTCAAATTTATTTGTTATAAAACTCAATAAAGAATAAAAGAAACAGCATATTGGGAAGATTCTAATAAAGCTGAGACTGCATTTATAAAACTTAATCTTTGAACAGTATATTCTTGGCTTCTTCACATTCCTGAAAAGTTAAGACATCGACAGGCATAAGTTCCTTTTCTACTTAATATAAAACCTTAAATACTAAATTAAAATTCTTCTTTCAAAATATTGTTTGTATTTTTTAAAATGTAAATATTAAAGAAAATAAGTACTTTAGTGAATTTGTGCATACATTTATATGCGTTTTTCACTTACATATGCAAAAGTTTTAAGCCAATTAAAATATTTTTCAAACTGTATTTAGCATATGCAAAATTAAAATATGTTGATTTCTAAGGAATTTTTTTTTACCTATACAAAAAAATCACTATTTAATTTTTTTATTTCTGAAAATGACTTAATTATTATCTAAATATCTGTGGCTGGCCGGTGAAAACCTCTAATGGCCACTTCTGGTTCGCAGGCCTTAGTTTTTCCAATCAGTTCGTTATTCAGGGGTCACCAGACCGCGACTGGCGAGCCACATGCGGCTTTTTGCTAAGGCGTTTGCGGCTCTTACGACTTTTGCTTTCTATGTATTGTATCAGTAGCAATTAATATATATAAATATCTCTTTATCTTGTTTACCTTCATTATCTTGTTTCACTGGCTATTAGTTAATGACTTGGAGCGCTACGGTCCATTGTTTTACTTATAGTGTTTCACTGGCAATTTGGTTTTGCTCTCTCGATATTTTGCTGATCAGTGCACTAATGAAGTGTACTTCATTCAAGAATGCTTCTTTCATCGATAATAGCATGAATAGAACTCTTCTAAATCATAATCAGTCCTCTAAATGCATCATTTTAGTGGCGACCACTTACCAAGGCGGTCTAAATTAGTGGTAACCGAATTTATGAAGCTTTTGAGCAACTGTATCATTTTAAAATACCTCTGGTGAGCTTAAAAAAAAAAAAAAAGATAGAGGAGAGGGAGATTTTTCCCCCCTTATCTTGCATGTCTATATTCATTTCTAGTAAATAGGAATTGAATTTTAATAAAGATATATAAAAGAAAATGGAATGCACATAAAATAATTACCGAAGTGCCGTTAGTAATAAGTTAGAAATGTAAGGTCTGATTTTCTATCGAACTTTGGTGATGTGAATGACACTCTTTCTGGTCAAGTTTTTAATCATGGAAAAGTAGGTAGTGCCTCCATTCTAATAGAGTTATCCAAATGTTCATTAATCTGTTTCTTTACTTATTTATTTATTTATTTTTATCTATAAATTTCACTCTGTGGGGGGGGGACCTCACCCAGATATCTAGAACTAGCTGAACGTTGCCTTCACATTTAGACCAACCTCAGGCTTGCAATTCCGTCACTTTTCTCACCTTCAGTCACTTTTTTTACAATTGATCACTTTTAGTCACTTTTTTAAGCAAACAGTCACTTTTTTCATGGTGTATCACAGCAAAAGTCTGTTGTTGAAAAAAGAAAATCTGAATTAATAACAAAATATTTTAATAAAAGACCAAAAATGGGATGCTCTAATCTTATTTTTCTTATTAAAATGTAATTAGTCATATGGTTTCCAGAATTTAGTGATTTTAGAAAGTCGTAAAGAAGTTCCTGAAATCTACATTTGTACTGAACTGTACATTTAATACATTAAAGTAATTTACTTCAAAGCACACATTTCTCTTTTTCTTCACAATTTTTGTTTAGATACTCTAATCTAGCTATGTACATATTTCAAAATAATATATGCAGAAAATTGTGATTATAAAATTAATGTATTGTACGTATTCAAATCTAATTTATAGATTTTCTTGTTGAGTTGTGTTAAACAAAATTTTTAACCTTTTTTGTATTTGACGCTAAAATCATGTCTTGCATGAATCATTTGATTTGGAGTTACAATAAATAGAAAAATCTTAATAATAGCATCTGTAATCAAGAGGAGAAAAAAAAATCTCTTTTTTTTTTTCAATGTTTAGTCACTTATTCTGTATTATTTGTCACTTTTCTCACCTTTTTGAAAGTACCTCAGCAGTTGCAAGCCTGAACAACCTGGATCAAAATTGAGTTATTTTCTTTAGGAACACGAGGCAAAATATCTTTAAGAAATGATTTAGTTTAAAAGACATAATTTTAAAGCAGTTTCATGATACGCTCGCTAACGCGGGCTACACGTTCGTCAACATGAGCGAAAAATTCCCCACAATCTACTAGTAGCTCGCGATTGATGGTTTGACGATCTTTGTTCTAAATGAAGCATTTTTTAAAGACAGTTATATAAATTTGTGATATTCATTCAGTATTACGCAATTACATACCTTTAAACAAAATCATTTCTATAAACTAAATAAAGCTTTTGCAGCTCAACTGTCGTACTGGATTGATTATAGTAATAATGTGAACATATTCCTTTTATACACTCCTGAACAAGCACTACAATTCCAGAGTAGCAGAGTCCATCTCTAAGTTATGAGTTCGACTTCCTGACTTGGCAACAGTTGGTTTTTGAAAGAATGTGTATAGAGTTCAGAATTCTGAGTGACGGTAGTGGGAGAGAGGTATAATATGATTAATCGAGCCATAATTAACCAAGTTTATCCCTAGACCCCCTCTGTATATAATTCCCCTAAATGTTTATTAAAGTAATGTTCGTATTAAGAGTTATTCTTCTGTGTCCCGAGTCTCTCTCTTTCACTTAAATGTAGTAAATGTAAGGAAGAAAGCACCTTTAAAACGAGAATTATCTTAATAAACTTATCGATTTTTAGTGTCTAGAGCTATTTTCTGACGCAATCGAAATTTCATGCTGTTCCGGTAACTTCCATGCGTTTGAATTGATGCTTTTAGAGAAGCTTTTTCCCTATTATCTTTTGCTGTCCTGGCTCATTTTCCTATTTTTTTTTTCTCCTACGTCTTTTTAGAATAATGGTTTTATTATCGCCGACACTATCTTCATATCGCTATTATACTCTGACGTTCAGTAGCCACCAAGCACTTCCTCCCCAAGATGATATTGCTTTGTGGTGGTTATTTCACTTTTTTAGTCATGTGTTTGACATATGTTCAGGAAGTCTGTAAAATGCATCTGAAATATTGATTACATAACTATATTAATATAGTGGAAAATATATACTATAATTAATTCGTTGATGTATGTTTACTATAACAAACATAAACATGTAATATATTTTAGCATAATGGTTTGAAAATATTTTAAGTATATAATATTAATCTGGATTGAAAGGCTAAAATAAATATATTACATGTTATATTCATATGGCATTTAATGTATTAAAATTATTTTGAGGCATTAATATTGCTTAATCATGTTTTAAATTTAATCTTGCTTCCTTCATTTTGCTTCATGTGTGCATAATATTTTAAAACCTTTACTGTCGTCAGCAAATCGATTTAACTCTATTTAAATCTGCATAAAATTTCTTATTTATCTGTTTATTGGGAAATTAAATACTGTGTGTATATACGAATGGTGGAACCATGGGCAGTGTTTTACCTGCATTTAAAATTTGTATTTAAAGATACCAATTTAGTCACTTTAAAATGAATGCACTACATCAAAATATAGAAAATTTTATTTTCTATTTAAGCCAGGCATGCCCAACCCGCGGGCCATTTAAAAACCTTTTGCGGCCCAGTTGGTGTTTTCAACTGTCTATATAGTTGGTCATTTTGACTATAAATAGTTGAAACATAGAATTTTAGTTCTATGTTCAGCTTTATGGAAATCTATTACGGTCAAATAATTTGAGTCATTTCCCATTATTAAATGACTGTAAAAGTGACCATAAAAGCTTCTTCAAACACTATACTGAAATCGCAAAATTACTTAAAGAATTCAATTCTAGATTCTCATACATACAAAAGTATGAGGAAATCCTTAAAATATTCTTAGCCCAATTTAATGTAGAGGTTGAATCAGCACCTCCAAATTTACAAATGGAGCTAATAGAATTGCAATCAAACATTGAGCTAAAATGCCTCTACGAAGGGAATAAGATTGAGTATTTACAAAAATATATAGCCGAAAATAAATTTCCAAATTTAAGACGATTGGCAATGTGCATTATATCAGCATTTGGAACTACTTATCGCTGCGAATCATTTTTTCCAAATTAAACCTGGTAAAAACAAAGTGTAGCAGCAGGTTGCTTGATAAAAACATGACCAAACATGACCAGCTACGAAGCGCTTCAACTACATTGTCCGTCGATATTAACAAAATATCTAGTAAATACAAAAACAAATCTCACATTAATTTTAAAATAATACATGTGGTAGTGCTTGTGAATAAACTACAATATATATTTATCGTATAAGTATAATAATAATATTTTAACCCTCATGATTAGGGAGGAAGGTAAGGTGTTGGGGGTGATTATGAATACAGTATAGTTAATGTTTATTATAGTTATGATATATGTATAACACGACTTTTATGTACAGTCGCAGCTGGCACTGTAGAAATGCATATTTTGAATATTTCACGATAATAAAATATTTTGTTTTATTTTTATATGTGCGGCCCACCTCAGTTTAGTAAATTGTTTTTTTGGCTCACCAACCCATTTCGTTTGGGCACTCCTGATTTAAACTATTACAGTGTGATTTATATAATTCGTGTGCATATGCACTTGTATCTGTGAATTCTGGAAGGAATTTTGTAAATTGTCAAGTTTTATATATATTTTTCTAGAAATATTAATACTCAAAAACTATTTTTAAGCCAATGGGTTTATCCTAAAAGTTTAAAGAAAAGAAACTTTCATATTTATTAATTGAAAATGATATTTATCACCGCTGAGATTTGTTTGAAAAGATCTTTTTTAATCTCATATTTAAGATTTTTTTTCAGTATAAGAGTCTGAAAAAGGATCCATATTTTAGAAATAATGTATTTTATGATAACGGTGCGTAAATGTAGTTTTTAGAACCGCATGCGGCTTTTACGTCTATTTTATTTACGAACGGCTTTAAGAAATTTAAATGTCAAGTGTATGACTAATAGTCTTAGTTATTTTTCATTTTATCAATACAGTTTTATTATATCTTAATTTTATCAATTAAGTTTCGGAGCAGCTATTTTGTATAATTCTTACTTTTATTTAGTATGTATCTTTGTGTGTATTAGCACTTAAGGTATCCGTCTACGTTCGGAGAACTTTTTTCTGTAAACGTAGAAACTAGTTCATGTTTTTAAATTTTTAGATTTTTTATATTATCATAGATAATTGCGCTTAAAAAATTTATTCCTAGAGAAGTTTTTATAAAATTTCTAATAAATGATGAAAATTTAGTAAAAAAAATCTGGTTTTTTCAAAAGGTCTAATTTTTTAAT
Organism: Pardosa pseudoannulata; assembly: GCA_032207245.1. Classification (NCBI taxonomy): domain Eukaryota; kingdom Metazoa; phylum Arthropoda; class Arachnida; order Araneae; family Lycosidae; genus Pardosa; species Pardosa pseudoannulata. The sequence continues at coordinate 174,702,065 of CM063505.1, read as the reverse complement.
AAATTAAATTATTTCAATATTTTTTGAGGCAACCCATTTCTTATACACTGGACTAGTGAATCACCTAAAAACTTTGCTTAATTTACATTTGGTAAAAAATTTTGGTTCTTCAAAATCATACACATTGAATTTTAAACGAATTTCCATTACCTTTATATCTAACTAGGAGTGTAACATCATTAAAAATTATCCAAATTAAAGCTTTTAGGTCATTTACTAGTAAATACTATCAAAGGCATTCATAATAATTTTCAACAAAGTAAAGTATTTTAAGAACTTTTTGAGAAATCACACTTCAAGTTTCAACATTTTATTAAAAATACCGTTCTGAGAAAAACGCATTTGAAGTTTATAAAAGCAACTTTAACTGTTAAAAAATGAGAATACATGTTTAAAATTCCCCACACTTTCTTGCTTCAAAACTTTCTAATTGCCAAGTTGCTAATTATTAAAAATACTAGAAAAATGTTTAAACTAATCTTCATGAAAATTTAAAAAGTTTTGTCCAAAAAATGCTCTTTAAAAGGCTTTAAAGTCACAACTTCCGGTTCCGAAGTCGCTACTTCCGTTTTGTTTTGACAGTTGTTACCGATGTTTAAACATCTGTAACTGTCTTTAAAATGCCGTAGAGACAAAACAAAAACAGATTTAGAAGCCTAAAAGTTGAAATTTTGCAATAAAGAAATAAAAAAATTAAGATTTTTGGTAAAAAATGACGTTTTCAACGTAGACGGATGGATACGGATGGAATTAAATAAATTAAAAATTTATGTATTTAATGCTATGTAAATGTCATATAGCCCTTTGTAAGGCAAATAAAATCGAAATGTAGCTCTTTAACCTCATGCGTTCCCACCGCAGCTATATAATGTGGGAATTACCTGAGATTAAAATGTACAATATCTGAGTTTGATTCTTTTGGCCTTCTAAGCGGTAAAGAAAGAAAAAATGTTTATTCATTCGAGTTGTATTTAAGAAAAGCTATTTGCTTTTTGTGCCGTTTCCTTTGGCCCTGTCCTTGAATTAGTTGTGAAGCCACAAAAATCGCATGCTTCCGAAGCAGGTTGTAAACATTGTTGTTGACCATGTTCCCATACGAGTGAAAGGAGACAAGTTTAAAAAAAAATACTGTACTTGCTGGCGCCTCACAGCGGGCTTTCTGCCAGAAAAATAAGCAGAAAACCCTTTTCTCGACTCCTTTTGGTTACCCTTACGTATCTGTAAAGGGTCTTTAGAATTATGCAACCACATTCATATGTGAGTGCTGTTCTTGGCCGAATCGACCATTTTTAGTTTTCGCGAAAAAAAACAGCAGGTGTTTCGAAGCGCTGTTTTGTAGTGGTTGCAGGTATTTTGGGTAACGTATGTTTTATGGCTTTCAGGAAGATGTAAACAGCGTTAGTGGTCGTGTGATTCGTCTTGTGAACGGTAGTAAATCATGCGTTTCTCTGAGTGATATTTATTTCTCCACTCAATAATATTATTGTGCCTTTAACATAACCAGTGTATAAAAAGGATGTGAAATTTTACTTTTATGAGAAAAGGTGATTATATCCTTACATATACGGGTACTACTTTTTAATATTCTTATTACTGTTTAAAATATTTCATATCTCTTGTTCTGTAATAATGAATCTTCTCACAGTCACCCTTCTATAACGCAATTTGAATCGACCAAAGATTCCGTTCGTTATATCCGAACTATGAAAAAAATAGATGGACCTAATAACATGTATAATTCATTTTCCTTAATATAATGTAATTGAAAAAATTATTAAAATCTATTAACGATCTTTAATGAATTAAATTATCTAAAATTTATTAAATTTTAGTAAATTATATTTTTATAATCACTTATAGATTAAATTTTAATTAGTTTAATATTCAGTTGTGACTATTTGGTATTAAAATGACAAAAAAAAATGAGGGCAAATGAGAATATAATTTTACCTTTAATTGTTTGTTACTCATTGTTTTTAATACAGAAATAATTGTAATAACGATGGGCTGTCAAGACAATTTTATGGAATTTTCCCCCTATACCACAAAAGATTCCAATAGTTCCCTCCACTGTTTTCATGACCAAAAACTTAGTTTCACTCGTTTTGATATGAAATTAGATACGAAATACTATTTTAACAACCACAAAGCAGTTTAAAATAAATAAATAATCAGTGAACGACTGAAAAAGTTCGTTAGGACCGATTTCTAAGATTTCAGTGGTACGTTATAAAAGAATAAATGAGAAACCATCGGAAATGGGAGACAAAAATTTTTATCCATTATAACTCGGTGTTCGTTATACGCCGGGTTCGCTATAACGGGTACAACTTAATCATAGTGTGACCCTAATCAAATAACTCCTGTCGTGTCATCCTTTTAATAATGCGCAAATCGTCTTTCTTGTTTTATTTGGAAAAAAAAAAACCCGTAATATCCATAAAATTTGATTTTAAACCATCGCATTTTATTGGTAGGATACATTCTAATCTGTATGGAGCCGAACGATGGCTGATTGGCTAGGGTGTTGGCCTTCGGTACCGGAGTTCGTGGGTTCGAATCCCACAGTGGTATGGATGTTCGTAGCCGATCGAAATCGGCTTTAAGCTGTAGGTCCCGGTCTCATTAGCCCTCGTGTTGCAATAAGTAGACCGTAGCACTCCAAACCAAACCAATCTAATCTGTATGGCGTCAGACTACAACAGAACTTATAAAGTCAGAAATTACATAATTGTTTATATCTGACCATTGTTTTATTTTAGTTATATTTATCGAGAAAAAGTGACTCAGTCGTTTCTTTATATTAAAAAAAATAATCGAAATAATTACTTCGGAATCAAATTTTTTCCACGTATTCTTTTTTAACCCTTGCATGACATGCCAGTGCAATATCGAAATTTGACGATCTGTCCTGAAAAAAATTCCATCCGGAAATGTTGATCAACTTGGGAAGAACTAATATAACCAGCATTTTTTATACATTCGGTTTTTAAGGCGATTTTTTTCTTTCATACAAGAAAATAAGCGTTTTACCGATGTCTCTGAAGTTGGTTATCCACGTTTTGAAAAGTTGTTTTCAAATGATTTTTTGTGAATATTACTAATTAGATGCTTGCCTTATGCATCTAAACTATTTAAAAACTATTCCAACTCATCTTTAAAACTATTTGATGAATGTTATTCAATCAATAGCAAGGTCCTCGTCAATGTATTTGTATGTGGTATGCGTTAATTGTTTGCTATTGAGTTTGGGTTGTGGTTACTGAAGATAAATGTACTAAAAGGCTTATCTGTTGATTGAAAATTTGTACGTTATTATAATATTACATTAAAAAACTACAAAAATGGATGTTTAGTGTGCTTCTAGAAGTCGACAACCCTTGAACGCCCCTTTGCGCCAACCGCTTCTGCTGACATCTTAGTGATACTACTATGAGAACACGTGCCCGGAGTTCATGGGTTCGATTTCCATTGCATGAATGTTCGTAGCTTTTCAGAATCGTAGTATATCCCGCTTGCATTAGCTCTCTTGTAGCATAAAATATAGACTGTAGCGCTCCAAACCAATCTATTTCCTGATATCAAAGTATCGATTCCCGTTGCATAGATGTTCGTAGCTTTTCAGAATAGTAGCATATCCCGCTTGCATTAGCTCTCTTGTAGCATAAAATATAGACTGTAGCTCTCCAAACCAATCTATTTCCTGATATCAGAGTATCGATTCTCATAGCATGGATGTTTGTAGCTTTTCAAAATCGTAGTATATCCCGGTTGCGTTAGCTCTCTTGTATGCTAAAATATAGACTGTAGCCCTCCAAACCAATCTATTTCCTGATATCAAAGTAAGTTTATAATTCAGTTAAGGTCTACAGATTAAATCAAGATTCTCTTTAAATATATAAAATTGAATGTTATTTCTCAAAGCATGATAGAAGAATTATACACAATTGTTACATCTTTTTGTGATTTTTGTGCAACGTGGGTTCAGTATTCAAAAAATTGTATTGTGAACTTGCATGATTACAAAAAACTTTAAAAATTATGTACGACTTCGATCGTTACGAAAAGTTTTATCATAAACTACTGTAAAATTATTTATGACGGATAGCATAGAAAGCTAGTTTCTATAAAACAAATGAAAAAGATTTATCTTACCTCTATTTACCTCATAAAAGCAAAATAATTTCGTCGTTAACAACCGTGCTACAGATCTTATGATAACGCGATTTCCCGAGAATGTTCACATTGACACTACGATTATATGATGGAACGAAGTGTTGTCTATATAGTTTAGAAACTTAAGTTCTATTTTCAGTGTTAAAATTTATTACCTCTATATTAAAATAAACAAACACAAGTTTTAATTACTTAAAATTTAATTTCTTTTCAGTTAGAAGTTTGTTTTTGTGGGTTGTTGGTATGAGGAAGAACTCGTATTTTTCTATTTATTGATTGGTGCAATTTTTATGGGAAAAAAAATCGAGGTCTGTCATTTAATCGGAAGACTTTTTTCCCCTCAAGTCTAGACTTTTGCACTATTTATCTGTAGTTTATTTGTTTATTGAGATTCTCTCTATTTTATTTTATTTTATTTTTTAATTTCTCCCTCAACTTTCAGATTCTAGATTACATTTATAATTATACGTTTGACCAAAGAAAATAAGGTTAATCCTCATTGTTTAGAACTACACTTTTTCCTCTTTTCAAGTATAAAGATTCCCCTACATTATTCCTCTACAGTCTATTTGTTTATCGATAATTTTCTCTGCCCACACACCGCAAGTTCCCGATTTTGGATTACACGTTTGACTGAGTATAATGATGTTCACCGTTTCATTGTCTTGGGGGGGGGGAATCCGTCAACTTAAAACCTGTTTTATGTTTTGAAGTTAGAAAGTTAAACTTTTATATTAACTGCATATAGCCAGTCATATGATGGGATAAATAAAATTTTTAATTTTCTAGAATTGTAAAGTACTCTATGAGACAGGTAAAAAAACTGTTTGTTTTTCGGCTGAGAATTATCTGGTACACGCTCAATAATTTATCTTCATACTCCTCTAAAGTCTCCCGATACTGTGAATGCAGTTTAGAATCACGTTGAATTCATTTAGAAAGATAATTCAAAGTTTTTTTAGCTACGTCGGAATTATCGTTAAGTTCTTCCCATTTTTTTTTCAAACAGTAATTAATGGACGTAAAGGAATGAAACTAACATTTCCACTGTACTTTGGATATAGACAGAATTTGTTGTCAATATCAGTGATAAAATTTTCATTGCAACAAAAAATAATCGATGATTAAATTTAAAATTATCACATATGTACCTAATCTATTATTTAAGCCAAATATAAAAGAAAATTATTTACGTCATATCGAAGTTCAGTGATAAAACGTATAAAAATAATGCAGACGATATTTAAATAATTTAAAATAAGAAATAATTAAATGAGATGGTTAAAGGAATGACGTCATAATGCTAGAAAAAAAATGTTATTTTTACCTGTTTATTATGTGATAAATTAATAAATTGAATCGCCTGCTCTTAACCATGGAAAATAGGGCTTGAAATAATGGCATTAACCCTTTAGCGGACAGTGGTTTCGGAGTGAAACCTCCTGTTAAACAATTTTTTTCTCTAATTTTTGGAGAAATAAGAATATTTTTTCGATTTTTTATGTTTATGATATTTAAAATTTACAATAATAGACAGTACTACATTTAATTTATTTTTTCTTCTGAAATATATATATTTATACTTGCTGTACCTGGAAAGTTAGTAATGCAAATGTTTTTCACTTATGACCCCAAACAAAAGTATCTATTCAAACAACACTTATAAATAGTAAAACTATTTATTTTACTTTTTTAAGAAAACTTATTTATTGTTCTTCTGATATAATTAAAATTTTAAAAAGTATTATGTTCACGCTATAAATGAGATGGGTTTGTCAGTTATCCCCCCTCAATCCCTCCTATGTTATCCTCTAAAGCAAAGCCCTCTAAGGATTACAAAGAAAAACTTTAATACATTTTGCATTTATAAGGTTTATAGATAATATTTATAAACTAATTTCATTAAATTAAAAAGAATTCATGTAGGTGACCTTTAAAGGGTTAAATGCTAGAAAAGGGGGGGAAGGGGTGGATTTCGAATATTGCTAACCCTAACTCATCAAGAATCCAATGGATGCCTATATCCATTCCAGGTCCAACCGCTTCATAAATTCGAGGAGACGGACAGGTAACTTAGGCTATTATTATATAGGGGATTGTTTTTATATATTATGTATTTATATTATAAAAAAAATATAATACAAAAAATTATATTAAACAAAAATTCTTGCAATTACATAAAAATTATAAATTAAAAAAAAAAAAAGGCTAAAACTTTGAGATGAAACTGTTTCCTCCCAAAGTAGCAGTGTTTACTTAGAAGACTTCTTCTTTTTTTTTTTTTTTTTTTTTTTTTTTTTTTTTTTTTTTTTCCACTTTCAAGTTTAAATAATTCTCTTCATTATTTGTTTACAGTTCATTTGTTTATCAAAAATTCTCCCACTTCCTTTTTTTTTTAAAAAAAAAAAATTCTGATTATTACACTTTTTATACGCTTTTGCCGCCTCCGCTTTCTCATTGCTGCCGGTTTCTCTTTTCTCTCATCGTCCATCTATCTCCCTTGGAAGCAAACGTCTAACGAAGGAGTAGAGCGTGAATGGCGGTCGTTTCTTTTTCTTGCTACTGCCATCACGGGCCGCTGACACGTGAGGTTGCCGTAAAAGGCATATTTCGTGGGCTGGCAGCAGTAAGAAGCCGTGAGTCATATCCGCCAGTCGGTTACAACTGATATCAATTCGGAGATTTCGGATTGAGAGGACTAAGTTCACTTCGTAACCGACTGTACAATCTTTGGCTAGTTTACCGTTACGAGAATGTTCGTGAGAGGCATGAAAAATCTTTTAGAGTAGACTTAATTTTTATTAATTACTAGCAAGTGTGCCCGTGCTTTGCTACGGTGAACTTAATATATTACTTTTAAATAAAGATTTTTTTTTCGTGCATAACTCTCTAAATTCGTCACAGTGCAGTTCGAGGAAGAATTAAATTTAAAATTGGTTCTTATATAAAAATGCTATAATTTACGTCACATAGAAATGAAAAGTAATTCCTTTATATCTAAATTTCCAGGTCAAATCGAATTGATAGTACGCAGACGATGTTTAAATAATATAAAATAAGAAATGAATAAATGAGATATTTAAAGGAATGACGTCATAATGATAAAAAATATCATTTTCACCTATTTATTATGTGATAAATTGAAAATTTTAATCTCCTGCTTTTAACCAAAGAAAACTGCGCTTAAAACAATTACATGGGATGACATCACATTGCTATAAATATTACTTCTTTCACTTAGTTATAATGCGATAAATTAAAAGGTTAATCGTTTGCATTTAACCGGGGAAAATAATGCTTGGAATAATGACATGAAACGCTCGAAAAAGGGGGAAGGAATGGATTTCGAATGTTAAAATTTTTTAAAAACATTTCGAGGAATGAACCTAATAATTACCCAAATTTTCACGGCGATTGGATGTATGGTTTTTGAATCTATTGAGTACAGACAGACCAGACACAAATTCATTTTTATATATATAGACTAGTTGAAGCACCTGATGTGGAAGTGGTGTGTATATATGTATGTACACACTTAAACTATATGCATGTGTGTGCGTGTGTATATAATACGTGTGTATGTAATTTGTGATGTCACAAATAACTTATCCGTTGAGAAAGTATTAATGATACACAGTTAGAGGCGAGATTAAAATGCTTCATTTTATTTTCTGGTAAACACCATGCTGCAACCACTATTAAAAAGTCTATGGCTTTTCACCACTTACAAACACACCCTAGAGTGGTTTAGGTGCTAAATCGCCAAAACGTTTCGTTCCCCGATCAAGTTCTTATGATCTAGCTTTGCTTATTTCTGCAGTTCCAGATCCAGTTGCACAACGTATTTATCCTCTTGCCTGTGACGCCCGAGCTCAGTTCGGGCAACGCAAAATCGCCAATTTTGGATTTATTCAACCTAAATAACAGCGCAGTAACATTTTGATGGTAATAATTAACAAAATTAAAGATGCAATTTAAAGATGCAAGGGGTAAAAACAAGCCCAAGGTTAACCCTTTCGTGGGCCGTGGAAAGATTACCTCCAACCTACACGATCTTACAAAATACACCTATGGGAAGCGCAAAACCCATTCTAATATATTGGTCTTGTTATTGAAACGACGTGAAGACTGATTCCCGCTTCGGTTTTGAGCTGTCATCAATTGTTCGACCGACTGAATAAAATTAGCAGCTCTGTTTTTAAAGTTTGGAAACGTGGAGTGAGAAATAAATGGTCCACGAAAGGGTTAAAGTAAAAATGTTTTTGGAATACTTTCACGTTATTTCTATGCTTAAGAGTAATTAGAATAGATTAGAATTCCAGAAAAGCTCGTACTATTTTTTTGTTTTACATGTATATAAATATATGTATAAAAAAGCACACACTTCAGAATATGATTTTCAGATGACTTGAAACGAATGATATAATGAAAGAGGGGATAACGCCTGTGTGACCCGAAATCTGCAAAATTGCCAGTCCGTGGTTACACCTATATATAAAGCAGAACAATCTTGTAGAGAGTTTTATTGTATGATTACGTTATCTAATTTGTATCGTAATCGTGTTTTTTCCACTCCCAACGGTAACCGAGCCGAATGCTGGCCGATTGGTTAGGGCGCTGATCGTCGGTACCAGAGTTCGTGAGTTCGAATCCCACTTTGGCATGGGTGTTTGTAGCCGTTCGGAATCAGCTTTAAGCAGTAGGTCCCGGTCTCATTAGCCCTCGTGTGCAAAACAGTAGACTGTAGCGCTCCAAACCCAACCCAACCCAACGGTAACCGAACGGTACAACGCTGCTCGTCGGTACCGATGTTCGCGGTTTCAAATCCCGCTACAGGCATGGATGTTCGCAGCTGTTCGGAATCGGATTTAAGTAGCAGGTCCCGGTCTCATTAGCCTTCGTGTAGCAAAACAATAGACAGTAGCGCTCCAAATAAAACCACTTCCAACATCACACGTATCACAAATATTCAAATGACAGTTGTATCAACTTAAACGAGTTCTGTTACCCTTTTATGGGCAAAACTGATTTTTTAGACCACCGTCGTATATATATAATTTATATAATAATTTATATATAAATTTAAAAAAATGCTCATATATCTGCATCCTTGCATGAGTACATATATGTATGCGTATGTTTGTGTATATGCATGTTTCCTTGTATATATAAACATACATATCATTGACGTAGCAAGGGAGAATTGTTACATGTATATATTATATATGTAAGGACTGATGCAATAATTTTGAGATACGAGATTAAGGAAAAAACTCTCATGGAAAATATCACGCTACGCTCCTGAGATTTATGTACAGAAACCGTTCTGGGATATTAGCTACCTGCGTGCAAGATAATATTTGGCCACCCCTTTACCAATACTAGTACATTAATAATTTAGACTAATGCATAAAAGTTTACTATTATGTTTTTATGACTGCTTCATGTAATTGACTTGGAATAAAAAAAGTGTTTAAAAAATGTACACATCAAATGTGTACAAAAAAAAGTATATATTTTTTTAAATGAATACCCTAACAAAATCAGTAACAATATGCAGAATATTCATAAACTGCATTCTTTTTGGCTTCTCATTTGTCAGTTAATCAATATCTGATAATTTTAAATTTTTACATAATTTCTTTTCATTTGCTTACACGGTTTCCAGGCGCGAGAAAATCCAGTTAAAAAAATAGTTTTTCTCAATATTTTCAATAATATCCTCTTTTATCGATAAACTAGTTAGGATATTTTAATATTGTGTCATCGCCCTCTAAAGAAATTTGTCCGCCTGTATAGATGCATGCATTGCTCACTTATTAGCTCCGGCCCCTTATATCCCCCTATATAATAATAGCCTAAGTTATCTGTCCGTCTGTGCTAGAATTTATGAAGCGGTTGGACCTGGAATGGATAAAGGCATTCATATTGGATTCTTTATGAGTTAGGTTTAGTAAAATTCAAAGCGAGTCAAGTTTATCTTCCCCTAAACTATCAATCCGATTCTAGAATAGATTGGTATAAATATACTTCATATCACAGCAAAAAATACTATCGTCTTTTAAAAGTTTTAAGAACACATTTTCAAGTGTGTAATTTTATACACTTATATCCCTTATATAATAATAGCCTACGTTATCTGTCCTCGAATTTATGAAGCGGTTGGACCTGGATAGAGGTATCCATATTGGATTCTTCATGGGTTAGGGTTAGCAACGTTCGAAATCCACCCTTTCTCCCTTTTCGAGCGTTATGTCACTATTTCAAGCCCTATTTTCCCCGGTTAAGAGCAGGCTATTAAATTTATCAATTTATAGCAAGTAAATAGGTAAAAATATCATTTTTTTCTAGCATTATGACGTCATTCCTTTAACCATCTCATTTAATCATTTCTTTTAAATTATTTAAATATCTTGTGCATTATTTTCGCACATTTTATCACTGAACTTAGATATGACGTTAATAATTTTCTTTTATATTTGGCTTAAATAATAGATTAGGTACATATGGGATAATTTTAAATTTAATCCTCGATTATTTTTTGTTGCAAGATAATTCTCATAAAAAAAAACATTTTTTTACCTGTCTCATAGGGTATTTTACAATTCTGAAAAATTAGAAATTTTACTTATCCTGTCATATGACGGGCTATACGATAGTATGAAAATAACACTCGGGTTCTGCTTACCACTGTTCATTAATGGGCAAATATTAGTCAATGGTAACATGTGACGGGTTCGGCGATGAAGGATTTAGCAATCGACATAATTTTCCTTGCTGTGAATTGATGTACAATTCTTGATGAGGCTGCAATTATATATACAAAATGTGTATTCCTATAATTCTACGTGCATGTGTATGTCTGTACATTATACATGTATAAAATACCGGTTACTTACTAATGAGTATTGCTTCAAATTATAAATTCATGTTACTGGAATGTGTAAGGTGTAGGTATCATTTAGCTTAATAACATTATGCAGACTATGAACTTGCAAAGATTAACAAAATGTAATATGATAAACAATTGATCATCGATATTAAAAATGTACAATCTTATATTGAAAAATATCTGAAAAATCTTTATTAATTTCTCTAAAGTTTCAAGTATTTTGTATTATACAGTTATAGTTTATTAAATTTGTCGAAAGCCCTGTTTTGTTATTGACTAAGATTGTAATATGGATATGTGTTTAACTTCTGATTAAGTTCAGAGTAGAGTCAGAGAGATTAATCCTTCTCATAATTCCGTGGACAAATAAAATTTATTGAGATTTTATTGGTACTGATTCTCGGATTTACCCTACTGCATTTAGCATCAATATATTCTCGGTACTCGTGACACTATTTGAGGCCTTACTCCGCGTTTTAAGTTACCTCACGTGATGTTTTTCTTTCTGCCTGTGCCTAGATGGGCTTGTTTACATCCGTACGACCCTGACTGATAGATTGTTAGGTTCTTGCGAACTGTACAAGCTACGCATTTGACATATCTACTTTTCTTTATTAAATTATTTACGTTCCAACTGTTACATCATAGCTACGCTTCACTCTGGTCTTACCGTGGCGCGATTGTGACGTCACATGGCGAGGCGGCTATTCTTGTTCTGCTATTGGTTAAGTTTCGCGGGTGTGTTTTTCGGACCAGATCGACTTGAACTGAATAGCATGAGAAAATCTCATTTTGGATTCAATGCCCCGAATGATTAAGACAAAGAGTGAAGATTATTTTTCCGCGTATATTTTGTGCGTGGATTTATAGCGTTAACGCGTGGTAGTTATACATGGCTGATTGGACTCTTAAAGTAAAGTAAGTACTATATATTTGTATTAGATCTTACTAAATTCAGTAGTTCTCATGGCAATCTAGATTTGTTGTTTTTTTAAAAGTGAAATCTATTGTAAAATTTGAGGTTTGAATGTAAAAAACATCTTGAGTATAAATTTAAAAATGTTTTAAGCAAAATATTTAAGGCATTATTATAAAGTTTTGCAGACTGGTATTTTGCAGTTTGTCAATGTCTTATATATAACTATTAGTACTTCGAAGCATAAATTTCTAATCGCATAAATATACAAAATAGTTCTCACATGCATTACATAAAATTCGATTTTGCGAATGAGAAAATTCCCATCGAATTTTGCCGTTTTCATCCCAATTTTTTATTTATGTTTATTGTTTACAGCTTTGGGGGTGGAGAACAAAACAAGTTTTGGAAAACAAATATAGTGTATTTTCAATTATTAATTTGATCATTGGCGAAGGTTTCAAATTGCTGTAACTTATTAAATTTATTTTACATGATTTAGTTTTATGTAGCTAAATGAAAATATAAATGTTATATCACTTTCTATGAGAATATTAAGTTAATCTAAGAAACTTATATTTCGCCCCAACATTGGCCATTCACAAAATGTTATTGTTGGTGTTACAGATGTGTTACTATGCAATGCGATTCTGAGAAATTATTCTCCACACTCTTGTAAATGTTTATCTGTCAAAATTTCGGGACTAATTTAACAACATCTTGTTGAAATATTGCTGGAAAAAAAATCGCAGAGCTTTGGAGGGAGGTGCGAATTTAGATTCTCCCACCCACAGACAAACAGATGATTTTTGCAAAAAGAAAATATCCTTATTAAACTGTCTTTCGAAACATGGCCCGTGTGTTCGAATATTTACTGCTGGCATGGGTGGTGGTATCAGTTCGGAGTGAGCATTAAATAACAGATTCCTGTCGTATTAGAGTCAACAATGGTGGGATAGGTTGTGCGTTGCTTATCGAGACCATAGTTCGTGGGTTCGAATCCCATGTTGGCATGTATGTTCCTAGTTATTTCGGGGTCGGTTTAGGTTTTGATACCTAGGTTATGTGCTCGGTATATGACTCTCGGTCTGATTAACCATCGTGTTGTAAAAATTGACTTTTGTATTCCGGATGAAACCTTTATTGTATCAGGGTAACACATGCGTATTGTCAAAGTAATGCTGGAAGATCTGGTTTTAGTTTCAGTATTGATTTTGATTGTATTTTCTATGAATTTTCATTCGTATTGTTAAATTTCTAAATTAGCATTAACTAGGGCTAGCCTTAGCGTTCTTGGATCGTAGCTAAACTCCAAATATGCTGTCCTCAAAGCTTAAATAAATGAATAAATTTATAAATAAAATTATAAACTTAACGTCTTATTTATTGATTACGTTCGAGCAAATGAAACTTGTGTTGTTTCAACATAACACAAGTTTCATAATTTTTCGATCTAATCCAGGCAAATTTTGCCGCAATTGGTAGTCTTTTCCTAAATACGATTCATGCTTTGCATCATCTCAATACATTACTCAATTAAATTTTTTTAATATGAAATATGTGGTACTTAATTTTAGGTATCAAATTAATTTTATTATCAAATTCTGTTTCTTTAAATGAGTGCTAAATAAACTAATTTACTTTATTATCTCCAGTTTTAATATTAAAAAAAAAGGTACTATTTAAATGACAAGTTTTCTATGGGTTTCATGTGTAGTTCAAATTCATGAATTTCAGATAATTGAGTTTTTTTTTTATTTCATTTATAATTTTATATTTAGTATGATTTTGATACCTTTCTCAGACTTTTAAGCACGAGTATTTTGAGGTGTTTTAAAAATTTTGTAATTAAAAGAAATTTTTATGAATGGGAACAGATGTTAACAGGAATCTATTTTTCCTTTTTTTTTGGGGGGGGAGGAGAGTCAGGACCAATTTTTCTGTTTCATATGCGATGTTTGATATGAATGCTATATTGGATATAGGTTGTAGCCATTTCGCTTGGTTTTATTGCAGAATATTATGTATATCTTATAATCAAACCCTCGCGCTTGAAATGATTCTGAATGAGATTTGTTTGGCACTGTGCCAAGTCGAGGAGTCCGCCAGATCTGCTTTTCAAGATCGGCAAACAGCAGACGGTGTTTTGTCTGTTCCGGATTGGGTCGTACGTTAGCCATCGGAATAAAAGTCGAAAATATTATTTCCCTTTTTAAAAAACTCTTATGTCTTTGTACGCAAATAAAGTAAGGAAATGTTTGACAGTGTGTGGTTTAAATGTGATTTGAGTGATGTTGGTACTATATTACCAGAAGATAAGGAGCTGAGTGTATACAGGCTCTGGTTTATTTCATTTTATTTTTCTCATTTCAAAATATATTTGTTATGAAATATGGAAATAGTTGATAATATTTGCATATATATATTTAATAACAATTTTTTAAATTTTATTTTATGAGTAATTGAATATTTATGTACATAATATATAATCTGTTACAATTCATTCTTATTGAAAATATAGTTTTATTAATGTTTTTTTTTGCTTAGCTTGGAATTATTATTTAATCTTTTAGTATTTACAAACAATAACTGTATTATCGTGTAACATGTGTTTCCAACGTGCATTCAGGGACACAATTTTATCTCAAACGTATCATGCATTTTATCCTTGTACTTTAAAACGATGTGGTTAGTTTTAAATCCACACAGTCATTGATAACTTTGTGAATTGTGATGTAGTGTGTTGTTAATAATATAGGGAATATACATAGTAACTATGTTCGAAATTTAAAGAGTGTACTTTTAATAGGTTTCTTCACATTTAATTTTAAAATTATTTGTAATAAAATGTGAAATTTTATTATAAAATTAATGCAATTTACTATAAAATATTTGTATGCTTTCATTAAAAATGATTGCTGATTTATAACTATTTAAACTTTGTATAATTGTGAAATTCTTTTCAGATAAATGTCAGACTTATCCAGACTCAAATAAAAAGCTTTCAACATGCTTTACATTGGAAAATTCATTAATAATTTCAAAGATTTCTACAATGAGATCAATTCTGCTACCCTCACTGGAGCAATTGATGTTATTGTGGTTCGACAGCCTGATGGAACTTACATATGTTCGCCTTTCCATGTACGATTTGGAAAAATTGGAGTTCTTAGGAGTAGAGAGAAAGTGGTAAGAGAAAATAATTTTATTTTTGCATATGCTATATTGAATTGAAATATATTTTTCTTTCTTATAATGGGCTTATTTTTATGTTTAAATTGTCTTTTAGAATAAGGTGTAATATACCTTTTTACCATTTAGGTTGACATTGAAGTAAATGGATCTCCTGTTAACATTCACATGAAGTTAGGTGAGTCAGGAGAAGCATTCTTCGTCGAAGAAGTGTGTGATGAACATGAAGTAAGATATTTGTATATTAATATTATTGAAACCATTCATTGATGAATTATCTTATTCTTTGCTTTGAAAATGTTTGTTCAACTTTCAGTTCTGTAAAACATTTATTTAGCATCCTGTGTATGAATAATGTATTAGAGCTGTACTTTAAGGTATCATTTTTTTTTCTTTTAGTCAGTATTTCGTGAACTTCATAATCGTAAATATAAAAAGTTTAAGGGGAAAATACCCTATATATAAAGATTATTCTGAAACTTTTAGAATTTATGTTCCATATATTCTCTAAATTGCTGTAAATCTAAATAAAATTTATTCTGTTATTTTAGATTCCTGCATATTTGGCAACATCACCTATACCTGATGTTCCAAATATTGAATCAGAACTTGAAAAAATGAAACTTTCTGCTGCATCTAGTAATGTTAATAATGAAAACCTTTTACAAAATTCAAGTAACATAAACTTGTGTGTGAATGAAATTGATAAAGAGTTGGTGCTAAGTATATCTAGTCCTCTTGACAAAGCTAACTGTGATAAATCTAGTGATATTCTCTCTAAGGATAAAAACATTTCATTTTTACCTGAAACAGTTTCTCCTATAGAACAAAGTGTTCCTATTACAGAGGAGGATAACATCACTGCATGCCTAGGTAATACAAATAGTGTTCATACAGATTCAAGTGATGAAGTCAAAACAAAAAGGAAACGAAGAAAGAAAGTCGGCATGAAAAAACGTAGTAAAACAAAAGACAGTAATAATGTTGTAACACCTAAAACTCTTAGTATCACTAGGCAAAATGATTTATATACTAAAGAAGAGGACTTAAATGATAAGCCAGAGGAAATTTTTCAAATGGACGATGATTATACAGAAGGTGATGATGAAGGTTTTCAATCTGCTGGCTGTTTAAGTAGGTCTGTTAGTCTTCCAGTTGCTGCCAATCTTGATAATTTGTTTGGCTCTGAATGGACTAATAGAAAAACATCTTCAACTTTTACTGGAGAGTTTCATCCTTTTAGTGATGGTGATGTGACTCCCCATTCTAGGTAATAACTGTTTTATCTTTATTACTTGCATTATTTTTTGTGTATCAATTTTTTAAAATCTGTAATGTTTTACTTTAAAATTATTTTTATGATTGGATATGCTGAATTTATTATGTTCGTGTTTTGTCATAGTTTTAGTTTAAAATTATATAATTAATGTAACATTTTATTTCTATTTGTCTTCTGCCATGGATAATATAAAATTATTTGGTTACATTTTATTTTTTTATAATTCATGATCTGTTATAATATTGATAATCTTGTAATATATATTATCTGAGACGATAAATGTAAATACAGTGACTTCTGACTTATACTTGATATGGATTGAAGCTAAAAAGTTATTTAAATGAGAGATTACCCATTTTTACAAATTAAGTTTCTTGAATCTTATTAAAACATCATATTTTAAACTGACACAAATTTTTAAGTTATGTTGAAGCTATGATAGCTATAATGCATTATTAAAAATAGAAAGAAAAATAAAATTCTTTCCTTTTCACGTCTTAGCACACATATAGCATTATTTAAAAGTATTTATTCTTAAAACAAGAAATGATCATCAAAAATAGGCAAAACCTCTAAAATCCTACAAGATACTTTATTCATGTGACCAAATTGTTGTTCAAGTTAAAGAAAATTGCTTTTTAACCCTAGAAAGCATCATACAAATAAGATAGGCATGTAACTGAGAGAAATTTAACAGTATTTCTCATAGGGCTTTACCAGGACCTGAAAAAGAGATACATAACTGAAACAGTCTCATGAAAGAGGCATATAAAAGAGTTCACTGTACTTAACAATAAATTTAATAACTATTTTAAAAAAGATATCTTTAATACAGACTAGGTATAGAAAAAATTGCTGATGTAATAATTCTTCTTTCAGTCCAATTGCATCTCGACCCCCTAGTCCTAAATCAGACACTGAATATGAAAATCAAAAAATAGAAACTATTACTCCTACTGACTCTGGTCCAAGTTGGGGATGGGGTCAACTTCCTAATGTTCCTAGACGATTAAGTGATCCTCAGATGCAAAGTAGCAGTGCTATAGAGTCTCCAAATATTATAGGAGAAAACAAAGAAGAAAATGCTGTTGGTATGTATTGTTTTGACTGTGTTGTGTAATGTAAAATGCTTATGTAGTATTGCTGTATTATTGTTGTAGTATTGATGTATTTTTCTTCAGTTCGTAAAAGGTGAATCATTTCACTCTAAATGTATCTTAATGTAGCTGGTTAAACTTTTGTTTGATCTTTTACGATGGGAAATAGTTTCTTATTCTTAATAATTGTTTATTATGGGAATAATAAATGAAAAAAAATTTAAAACTAGGTACAGGTCTTCCATAAATTTTAGGCATAGAATATCTTTACAGGTATTAACATTCATAGAAACCATATATATAACACTGAGTACTTCAGTGTCATCTAGGCACCATTAAAAGGAAATTTCTCTTCTTGGCCTTGCTAAAATGTTATTAAATCCAAGCAAGTAAAATTTCCTTTCATTTCCAAATATTTTTTTCTCATTGATTTGTCTTTCAAGCAATATTTGTTAAAGTTGGTCAGGTTTTTATTTTTTGATGACTGTTTCTTAATCTCTTTTCCATGCAACTGTAATTCACATGTTCAGTGAAGATTTTTGTCTTGTTTTCCCTCCAGATGCTTAAACCTACACTATTCTTGAGTAGGTAGTTGCAGATCTTTTGGTGCCATTGCATATGCTGCCTGTCATCATATGCTGATAACTTACTTTGACATTGTTTTTTGCCGGATGCTCTTTGTTGCAGACAAGTTTTAAGAAAACTACACTTTATTGATTACAGTATAATCCAATATCTGCTAACATTTTGAATGTTTTCATTTATCTCCCAAAAAATAGGAAATATGGATATGATTATTGTTGTGCATACTTTTGACAAAATGCTATAACCAAGTGATTTTGTAGTTTTACTGTGAGTAACTATAAATTCTGTGGTGTTTGTAGCAAATGTATGCTTCAAAATGAGTGCATGATTTTAAAACTAAACTGCAAACTGTTATGTATTGTGTCATATTTCAGTCTAGAATTTTTCTTTTTATGAACTCTCACAGATAGTAAAATTTAGGGTAAGTTACATTATCTTTTTTCATTTTATAAATATTGTCTTATTTGCTCTTCTAAAAAGAAAATTAAATGAGCTTTAGAAAGTAAAATTTATTTACAGTGGCAGAAAATTTGTAATATATTAGGTTGGTTTCTATTCTTTTCTGGAATTATGTGCAAGAACTTCCAACTGGTCATTAACTTTTTTTGAGTTCTTATGCAATTATATTCACTAGACCAATGAAGTGTGTTTTTTAGTAATTTAATTGAATGAGTTTGTTCATTTAACACACAGTTATACTTTGAACTGTGTTAAATGAACACAGAACTGTGTGTTAAATGATTGTAATTTTGTTTTAAATTCTGCCATATGATAGTACTAATTACAAATATTTATTTTTGAATAGAGGCAGAAAAGAGATCTATGCTTGGTGGAATGTTGAATTTCATGCGTTCCACAAAGAAAATAAGACATATGCCAGAGAGTGAAGGCATTTATCTTTCTGATATAAATGCTGAGGAATTAGACCCAGAACTTGCTGCTTTGTATTTTCCTAAATTCAAGTATGTTGTTTTTATTCCTTTTTCGGTAATTTTTAAATATTTTGTTGTGGGTTACCTCCTTAAGTTTTAAAGCTTTATTATCAGCAAATTAGTGAGATTCCTTATAAAGAATCCTCATATTTTAAATTTAATTTTTATAATATGAGATTCATAACTTTTAATATTAGATTTTATGATTTTGAGTTGGTTTGAACTTTTAAGTTGAAATTTTGAGTATTTTTTTTTTATCATCTAGAAAAGTATATTAAAAATAGTGTGTCATTTACAATTGTTGATAAATTTTTTAAAAAGATAAAGAATTAAGCAATTTAATACCTAGTATATATTTTCAGCATGTTATTGCCTTAAAATGTCATGTGCTAAATCATTATCTTTTGTTAAATAGATCAAAATTTGATTTTCAAACTTCTGAAGAATCTCATTTTCTCTCCAGTTTATTATTTTTAAGTATAAACATAAATTTACATTAATCCCAAGCATTTTGGGTAATCAAAGCTAGTGTAATATGCATTTACATATTTCTCTATATTTTTAGATCCCCATATTGTCCTCCAAATCAACAGATGAAAGATGAAGATGCTGAGTCTGGTAAAGGTCCATCTCTGCCTCATTCTCCTCATACAGTTGAAGGTTATATAAGTCCAACAAGTCAGGATTCTGACAGTGATGGAGGATTGTCCCTAGACCAATTTAGGTATTTAATATTTTTTTAAAGTTTATATATTAAGTGTCTAGTTTTATTTAGTGTAGTTAGCATAGATTGTAGTTGCTCTTAAGTACCTGAAATTCCTCTAAAGAAAAATATAAAATAACCTTAATTTTTTTCTGAAATTTTGTGAGAACACCTAAATTTTAAGAAGTTTCTGCTTTGAAGGTATGTTAGAATTTCTTTTCAATCTTATAATATGAAACAGACTAGTTCTAAACTGAACAGGATTATAAACTTTTGTGATTGTATTGACTAACTTTAAAAACACAATGAAATTTTATGCATTAAAAATTTATTTTCTGGCAACTGAGAATCATACTATTTATACTGAAATTCATAATGAAAACACTGACAGGAATCTTTTTTCTTGATTACTCAGTACAAGATTAGATATTGAATTTTTGTACTTTAATTTTGTTTTCTCAGTTTTAATGTATGCATATACTGTGAATTTTTTTTATAGTTATCGTTATAAGATGCTAATTAAATATTTTTGTTTATAATCTAAGTAATTATTTCTTGGGTAATATCCTCAAAATGCCCCCAAATAATCCTTCTGTTTTGTTTAAATTGCTGATTTTATATTGGTCCAGTTTATATTTAATATGATTATATAAGATTTCTGTAGTAAAATGGAGTACTTTTTGAGATTTTAAAGGCATTTAAATCAGTAGCAAGTTATTTTCAAAGCTAATATTAGTAATTTTATTAGTTTAATATTTTGTTTTGTGATTAGCTTAACTGAACAGGTTTAAATGTTAGTTACACATCAATAATATTTATACTCGGTTTCTTTTATGTAAAAGTATAATGTATGTAATACTAGCTATCAAAAAAACTCTTTCAAATTTCCATGCTTCAGAAGCAGTTTAACCAAAATTTATTCTAATAGTAGTTTTTACATTTCTTATACATGTGTTATAACCTATTTCATTTTTAAAATTAAAATAAATACTAAATTAATGAAATGTACTTTATCCAACACTAACTTTTATTCCATTACTAATTACCTTTTTTTTTTAATATTTAGTTGTTTTATTTTTGTCCTTAACAACCCTTAATTTGCATCCGTTGTTTTCCTTTATTCATTAACCCCCACTTTTTTTTAGTTTTTACTTTTGCATTGCAGTTTTGTTTTTCCCACCTTCCTGTTAACTTTGGTTTCTTCCTTCCCCAGCAAAGAGAAATGTGAAAACGTTTCTTATCCTTATAGTGATATTGCTATGTCACTATGTGGTGGCTTACAGGATCCTGAGATTGATCTACCCGAGGAACGCTTTTTGCACTCTCTTGTTACTTTTGATGAATTCACTGAAAACCCTGGCATCCTTCATGATCCCAATTTAGTTATTCGCATTGGTGGAAAGTGAGTAGTAAATTTTACTTTCACATTATAAAACTAGAAAGTGATCAAGAAATGTGTAAGGCAATATTGTTGAAAATTGTCTCTTACTGTAAAAAGAAAAAAAAGAAAAGAAAATTGGATTCTTAATTTAAAACCAAGTTTATGTAGTTTTTACTAAGTCTTTCATATCATTACCCATCTTATATATTAAGACTTCCATAAGTTTACATAATATATAATTCTAAAAGCCTCCATTTACTTCTATAATATTAATTATTAACTCTTTAATTCCTGTGTGCTACTGAAAACTGTATTAATTTATCATATCCAAAAATAATTTAAACAAGTCCTGAACAACACAAATTGACAGCCATTTAGTTGAGAATAGGAATTTTGTTTTTATGAGGGTGAATTGCATATATATATATATATATATATGCATATGTATGTATGCGTATTACAAATAATTTAAGACACTATTTTAATTGAGAAATTATAATTAGTGATTTGTTATATAATGTTATAATGTATTTCTATATTAAAAATATTGTAGTTAAATGTTTTCTCAAAAGGTTTGTGAAAAAAAAGTTGTGTATTTAAACTTTCTGTCTCACTCTTTATTTAAACAAGCAAATATATTTTTTGTGGGAAAAAAAAATCCCATTTAAAAATTTTTTTCTAATTTTTTTTAATGACTTTATTATTTTATTCCGGTTTTGTATTTTTTTCTGTATTGATAATTTGTGTAGCTGTACTCACAAATATTACTCATTTAGTGAAAAATGCTAAAAGCTGAAGTAATTTTCAATTTAAATATACAATTAGTACTTTTAATATTAACTTAAAGCAAAATGCGGATTTATTCAATTAGTATAGAATAAAATGGTATCATACCATTCATGCTATGATTTGGTTACTTTAATATATATATTTTCTCATTAGATTAGCATCAAATATCAAGTTAATATACACAGTCCAGTCACATTAATGTGACCACTTCAAAATCCAGACTACCATCTGAAATTTGACCTCCCAGTGTTAAAATCCAGAACAGCCACTTTTCACAGAGCCGACTGCTGCAAAACATGCAGGTAGAGAGTCAATTAGGTTCCTGAAAGTGTTCACTGGGATATTAAGCCAGGCTGATTCCATTGCCATGGGCAGATGTGCTAGGTTACATGGGTGAAGATCTATGTGCGAATGACCCATTCAAGGTGGTTCCACATATTTTTAATTGGTTTAAGTTTGGGGAATTGGCAAATGGAGTATGGTAAACTCATTCTGGTGCTCTTCAAACCACACAATGTACACTGTGAGCTTTATGACATGTCACATTGTTTTGCTGGTAGCTGAGAAAAAACAATTTGCATGTAGGGGTGAACACAGTCTTCAAAGGTAGATGCATACTTGTGTTGATCCGTCATGCCTTCCACAATGAGTAAACCCAATACCACCATAAACATTCCACAAACTATAATGCTTCCTTCTTCAGCTTGGACCCTTCCAGCAATTCTTGCAGGTTGTTTGCTTTAAGACATTTCATCCCGTACTCATTCCGATAGAACATAAAACAGGATTCATCGAAAAAAGAGCCAATAAGTGGAAGTTCAATTGCAGTACTGGCATGCAAATTCTAGATTTCTGCACTGATGAACAGCAGTCAGCATAGATGCATTAACCAGGTGTCTGCTGTGGAGGCCCATACTTAAATGTTTGCTATGAACCATCGTTGTGAAGACACTGTTGGTAGCACCTTGGTTCATTTGGGTGGTCAGTTGCTCAATGGTTGCATGTCTATTTGCCGAAATGCATTTCTGCAGCCATTGTTCACCACTGTCATCTCTGGTCCATGCTGTGCCACATTTGCAAAGCACCATTTTCCATGCATGATATAAAGTTTACAAAATTAGCCATTTCGAAAATGCTTCCATTCTTGGCTCGAAAGCCAGTGATCATGTACTTTAGAATGTTGGATAAATCACCCCACTTCTGCATGACTGCAAGAACTGAAAAATTTCCAAATGCCTACAACACACTTTATATGTTCGCTAAATTTGCTGATTTCTTCAATTTGTTATGTAATTTTGACATTAAAAGTAGGTGGTGGTCACGTTAATATGACTAGACTGTGTAATATTGAGTTGATCCCATATTGATAATGCAGATATAATTTTACTGTTAGTCATATTAATGATTGTGTAATATTTCATGTTTGTAAAGACATCAGATAGTTGAATAAAATGTTGTAATAATCCTACAATTTTAATAAAGGTTGAGGATGGCTTCAATAATAGTATTATTTTTTGATAAATTCCTTCATTGTAAAACAAATGTTTTTTTAATATTTTGCTGTAATACTTAATACATATGGCTTTGTGCATATCTGTTGTATGTGTTTCAAATTTGGTTTGTAATTAAAATATATCATTTTAAAAATATGCATGATATAATTTAACTACATTGATCATGTATTATAATTTCTCTTTTTGAGCTGTAAATTTTTTGTTTCAGGTATTACAATTGGCCTACTGCAGCATCAATGCTCACTTCTATAATAATGTTTCAAAGACCATTACCAGAGGTACGATTTTATGCATTTTAAGTTAGTTACATTACTGCTAGAATATTATGAAAGTCAAATAAAATTAAATTAGGTCATTGAATTTCTTGTTAGTTTATATCTGTAATATAAAACAACAAAGAAATTTGGAAAGTAAACAGTTCAATAATATCTACTGTGAACTAAAACTTTTTAGAGATTTATCATACTTTATGTACATGTAATATATCAAAATAATTGCACCTAAAATTTCTAAAATTCTCCTTTTCCTCTTCTCATTCTTTTATTTTCATCTCATTCCAATTTCCCAGCTACAAAATCTCAAAATTAAAAGGAATCTTTGATGACTTAAATTCTTTTTATCCATCTCCTGAACCTAACTGTGAATTAAATGTTAATTTTCTGTCCTCTGACCACATTTTTGAGCTAATTTAAATGATCAGAGTTAATTTTGAATTGTTGATAATGCTGACTAAGCTGTTGGTCACATGGAAAAGAATTCTCATTTTTGCTCGCTGTCGGGGGAAATTTGCAATAGAGGTGTGTTTTCACCAATCGTTCAATGCTAAACTCTCATCTAGTAGAGATGTCAATTTTTAGTCTACAATAAAGGTCAGTTTCCCCCATAGACTTTGCTGTTGTTTTAATAGAGCGACTGCAATATACGCAGCATTTTCTCATTATCCAGTAAGCCCTAGCAATTCAAAATAATACAGGCTTGTGTAACCGGCAGATATCAATTCACCATGTACATGTTACGTATTTATATAGTTTCCTGTTCTGTAGTCTTATTGTTTGAATATTCACATATGAGTTAGTGTTAATTCTGTTTTATTTTTCTCTCAATTCATATGAAAGAAATGAATTGTGTAAAGAATACAGCAAACAATAGTTGCTAAATGTTTTTTTAATGTTGAAAGATGGCTAAATCATTAGGGCCTATTGCTACCAGAATTTGCTGGTTTGAATCCTTCTGCTGGCATAGATGATTGTAGTCATTGAAATCAGCTTTAAGTAGAGGTCCTATAGTGTTCCAAACCAAACTGAAATATTTCTATGAAATGTAATTGATTTCTTAATTATTTGTTTCCAATTGTTCCACACTTTGTCAAATGATATATTTTGGGCTTTTTAAAATGCATTTCATATCAGCTTTTTAAAATGCATTTCATAACATTTTTTTCCAGACAGTTTTAAAAATAAATTTTTAATTTTAAAAAGCATTAAGATTTTATACCAATGCAAAAAGAGTACTTGAAATATATTAATTTTAAACAATATTTTGCTCCAGTTTTTTATATTTAATATTACTATAAAATGTCTGTACAATTTAGTTCTCAGGTTATTATTTGAAGAAATTACTAATTTTTATTTTTAATTTGTAATTTTTAGAAAACTGCAAATCAATTAATAAATGAACACATGCCAAAGAAAAAGAAATCGAAGTCGTATACTTCTTGGTGGTCTTGGAGAAGATCTGAAGCTGATGCCAAACCTGATGCAGAAGTGAGTTGTTTTTAAATTAATATATTTTAACTTGTATATTAACATAATAGTTTTAAGTTAACTACAAAATAAATTTGAATATAAATACACTGAATTTCATTAATTAGTTGAAAGAAATACTACAGTCGAACTTCGATAACTTGACTTCCTATAAGTCGAATAATCCACTAACTCGAACTTTTAATCAAGTCCCAAATCATTTCTATACTTTTCTTTAAAAAAAAAACTGTCTTGATAACTCAAAGTGAACATCTTCTAACTCAAAGTTTTTGTGATAGATTTTCCCAGTAAAAAACACAATTCTGTTCAAAACTTGGAATGCCAGTCCATTCGTGACCTCGAGGTCACAAGTGGACTAGTATACACGAGTAAGCACAGGAAGCTATTCACATCTTACAACAATACCTGGAGACCACCGAATGTACAGACAACATCCTATTTAACTGTGTTAAAAAATTAGGTAACTTTGTGAATGCCAATAACCTAAAAAATAACTGCTTTTTTTAAATGGGATTTACATGGTATGTATACTAATTAATATGCAATGAAGCCAAATTTCTTGAGTTTCAAACCTTTTGAACCCATTCTTCTCTTGTAATTTACATAGGCTATTAAAAAATTGAAATGCGTACAACTATATGTTATGGTTTATATCAAACCATTCAAACCATGTCGACCCATCTTAAGCACCAGTTGAGAGGAATGGTAGGTAACTTCTGTAACTCGAACTTCGTATAAGTCGAATATTTTTGGGGTCTCCTGGGACTTCGAGTTATCGAAGTTCGACTGTATTGTGAATCCAATCATTAAATTTTGGTTCAATTCTGAAACAAGTTTTTTATTTTAATATTCAAAAATTAATTCTGATGGGAATATTTAAGTTAAAATATATATATATATATATATATATATATATATATATATAATCTGTTTGCATACTAGACTAGACTATTTCACCTTTGCCTATAAATTATGTACAGAATTTGTTACTGTATTGTATGTAAAATTACTGAATTTTTAAGTTGCCATTATCTTTTATTTTGAATTAAAAGATTTGTCAAGATGCCTCATTCATTTTTTAGTAAGATACCAAAAATCAACTGTTATAGGTTCTTTTAAACATCAAATACTTGGTGTATAGAGTATATAATTTTTTTTCTTTGACATTTCAGGCTCTACAAGAAACTACTCCTACATTTGAAACAGCTATAGTGAAAATTGAAGAATCTGTAGTAGAACAAAAATCTTGTGATATTGAAGTCTGTGAAAGTGTTGTTGTTTCTGTGGAAAAGACTGTTGAAGAAACTGTGACTACTGTAACTGATGTTGTTGCAGAAGTTCATGACAAACTCACTGAACTCACTGAATTTACTGAGTCTACACATTTACAAGAAATTATTGTTGAATCATCTAGTAGTAGTTATGTAGAAACTGAAGTGACACTAATTCCTCCAAGTAGTGAAAGTTCTACAAGTTGCAGTAGTCCTATAGAAATTTCTGGTTCTACCAGGTGAGATAGTACATAATTTTTGTCTTGCTCCTTAAAATGATTCTTTGCATACTTTCCAACTGCTATGAATTTTCCATAATTTTTTTCTGAAAGTATGAAGTAATTAGGCAATTATGAATTAGTGCTAATATATATGTCACAAGTTTTACAAGCTCTAGTAGCTCAGACAAGAAAAGCAGTGATCTTATAACTGGATAGTTGTGGAATCGAGGCTCGAGCCAGCTTAAAATTTACATGTTCATTCATGGCAACTGGAACATGTAAAATAGGTTTTTTGACTGTAATGTCATCCAGGTTCCCAAACAATATCTCTTGAAGTGGCAGGCCAAACTTTAGGTGTGTGGGAGGGTCTTTTGCTTGGTCCTTGCTTCTAAATTAAGAAGACCACTTGAGCAAAGTCATTCTTTTACCCTAGCAGTTATCATCAAACGAAAGGTGTACCTGTTCTTGAGGTTTAGTCAGTCATATGAGCCCTTGGGGTTCTTTACTAAGTGAGACTGCTTATTACCTTTAACCATAGACCACGCACATATTGCGACAAATTATCTTTACTTATTATTACTTTCTCTGTCAGCCACATATTTGTACAGATGGATTAAGACAGATTTGTACATATGAGGCTTTTTTTTTTTTAAGTAAATACTATTTTGTCTTTTAAAAACCTAAGTTTACTTTTTATCAATTTTATTTTTACACGAAAGCCTATACTTAAATTTACTTAATACAATTTTCATCAATGTCAAAGTACTAGAACCAGCTATTGAATTCTATCCTCATAAGAATGTCTGTTGGCTATGCACTGGTTAAATGTTTTGTTTTCTGCCCCTCAGTAAAGATTTTTGATACTCAGTGGGCTTACAAGTTTCAAGATGTCTTCAACAGAACTGTGACACAGTGCTTAAATTATTGTAAGTTTGCCTTATTCTGGAGACTGAAAATGTTGACTAGTGGGTGTGAAACTAAATGTTTAGTCCATGTGCAATTGGGTAATAAAGTTCAGGCTGTCGTGTAAAAACAAAACTGACAAAAGAAAAGTTAACTTGTGTAATTTTGTGACTTTTTTTAAGTAAAATGAATTGATTAGGGATCAGTGTTGGAAGATGTTTTCTGTAAGATTATTCAGTATTTTATTGCCTTATAGGCATGTTATAATATCTATATATATAAAGTGTGAAATAAAACATTGTAGTTCTAAGTTTTTCAAAACATTAATATGGTATATTTATATTTTATTAAACTTGTAATATTCTTTGTTAGCATTTTTTTAATTCATAAATTTAGCAATATGAAGTCTTCAAAATATACTTTATTATCAAATCATATCAAAAGTTTTTCCTGTCAAAAAGACTGAACCAAAGTTATAATTTTATTAATTTTTTTTATTTACCTGTCTGATTTTCTAAATACATCAAAATCATGAATTGAATTCTTGAAATTAGTATTTGTTTTTTTGTTTCTCTATATTTAACTAACTTGATTGTAAAGAAAATTAGTTTTTCCGCATCAGCATGAGTAACCTGCTTGTAGTTTATGTACATATATAATCATTTCTCATTTCTAAACATAATTTTTGCATGATAAAAATAATCATCTAACTATAGATTTTATGATTGTCATAATATTTATTATTTAATCTTAGACATTAAATTAGGCAAACAGTGTATTTTTTAATGATTCATCCAGCTAGTATCAATTTGTGCTCAGTATTACAAGCAAGATCATATCTAGATTTTTAAGTCTTTGTAACATGGATGTTAATTGAGTTAAATACATAAATAGTCAAAATATTTGACAATGGTGTTTCATGTAATGCAACTTATCTTTTATTTTAGGTATATAAATGATTCTTCTAATCTTTTGTCACCTGAAACTGTCGCTCAAATTCCTTGTGCCAAAGAGAATAAAAATGGCAGTGATAAATCACAAAATAAAGAAAAGTTCAAAAAATCCTTGAGGTTAACTTCAGAACAAATTGTAAGTGTACTGAACTCATTTCCTTTGTTTAACTTTAGAGTTATCTGTTGAAGGATTAAAAAATATTTATTTTAATAAAGTGAAATATAATGGTTTACTATTATTCATTATTACTATAGTATTTTATTTAAATTTATATATATATATATATATATATATATATATATTTTTAATTGTGGCCATTCTGTGTCACTTATCTGTTTGGAAACCTATCAAATTGCTTACTTTACTAAGATTTGATTGCATTAAAAAAAAGTAGCATTTCAAATTATCTCATACTAATTGAATTTTAAGAAATGTGTGTGTGAAAAATCATTTAGGATTAGTTTAGTTATATCCTAAATTACCTATATTGGTTGATAATTTTGTGCAAAATCTGGAAAGAAAAAAAAAGCAAGCTTAATAAAATAAACAATATTTAGACAGTAGCTACTTGTTTTTTAAGAATTTTTTTAAATGTTAGATCTGATGAAATTCAATGACTGAATTATGGAAATTTATTATTTGGAATTTTGTTTTACTTTTAAGTTACATCTTAAATATTTTTATCTTTTTAGGCGAAATTAAATCTCCAAGAAGGACCCAATGAATTTGTTTTCAGTGTCACTACTGCATATCAGGGAACAACCAAGTGCACTTGTCAAGTTTTCTTGTGGAATTATGATGATAAAATAGTTATATCTGATATTGATGGAACTATTACTAAGTATGTCTTAGTTTTTAAAATTGAATACTAGCTAGGGAAACTAATTGCAAGTGCTTTTTTTTCTTCTTTGCAATTAATTGTCTATCTCTTTAAGGGGCACAATACCCAGAATATGATCAAAATATTGAATTTTTTTTTTTTACTCTAACCATTATCTGCATAAAAATTAAAATTGCTAAGTTGTGTTATCAATATTTTTCTAGTTATTTAGGATTTTATTAATGACTAAGTGGTCTTCCTGTGGTTTACTAGAGTAATTCTGTGTTAAGTTATTTGAAAGAACCTTTTTTACTGATGGAGAAAATATCACTGATCTGTTTTAATTGTCTATACACATGGCATAGTAATATTTAAATAATTTATCACTAATAATAAAAGGAATATCTCAAGTTTTTTTTTTATCTATCTAACATGAAATACAAAGTTTACAGTGGCCGAATAAAAAATTTTAAAATTATATGCTAAAAACCTAAAGTGCTGTTATTTTAAAATTTTGTACTGACCAAATTCATGAAAATTAACAAATCATTTTTAAACTAATTATACAGGTACAAGTAAATTTATATTCCTTCACCAAGAACCTCCATGATTTCATCCATATTATTTTGGTATTCATAACACTTATACCTATTTTGATTTGGATTGCAGGTAAATAGTAATCTATATAATTCACAAAATAAGTATTTGGAAGTGGTCCACTCAGAAGAATTCTTGACAGAGATACAAGTTCATTATTATGACAGAAACTTAAACATTTTACAGAAGCAAACTTTTAAATGTGTGTGTGATTTTAAAGATTTTTGTATTTAATCTTTTATATATATATATATATATATATATATATATATATATATATATATATATTCTTTTAAATATTTGTTGTGCTCTATTCTGTACTAGTGTAATATGCACTAAATTGCTGTAATTCTTTTATCACAAACATTTTTAGTTACACTTAAGTTTTTCTTTACTTTAATATTTCACAAATTGTGCTAGAGTCTCTTTTCGTGATTTGAGATAATGTGATAAACCAGCACTTGGAATTAGGTTTTTTATATTTTTTAATGAAATAAGTGGATTAAGTGAGGGATAGATTTTTTATTTATTATTATTATTTCAAACAATTCTGAAAAGTTATATGCATAATTGTATGCAATTTTCAATACTGTATGTGTCATATATACAGGATCATAGTTTTAGTGGTGGATTTTTACAAACTAAAACTTTGTTTTATCCTCATATTCAGTTTTTTTTTTAATTTTCATGTTTTAAAATTCTAATGGTATTATTTTAATTTTTTTTGTTAACATCAGAGGTTGCAAATATTCAGTTGTCTAGCTGCACATAGATTTATCCTTCAAATGTTTAGTTTTATTTTCTGAAGAAAACTATTTGGAATGTTAATTCTCATTTGACTCTTTCTTTCTCTCTCTCTCTAAAAATCTATGCACAATCTTGTGTAATATGCTTTAATAATTAGAAAAAAAATCAAGCAAAAGTATATGTATTAAAACATAAGTAGGATATTTTAAAAATTTAATTTCTTTAAAATTTAATAAGGCATGTAATTCTATTTGAATATTAAAATGCATTATATTCCCAAATTTTATCATTATTTTTTAAATTTAAAAAGCTAAATGTATTGTCTTCTTAAGTTAGAGTAGAACTGTAGTAATTACATGGATTTACAGGATTACTTAGGCTTATCTAGATTCTATAAATAGTTTAGAGTAAACGAATTTTTTACTTAAATTATTATTAGACTTTTCTCAATACTTAAATTGCATATTCATTTGTTTAGTTACTTTAAATCGTAAGGTATTTTTGAACACCAAAATTTTGTATTTTGCTTTGTTTTGAGAAGTTGGAGTTTGTAATTTCATTTAACTTTTTCTCCTCTAGGTCAGATGTTTTGGGTCATATTTTGCCCATGGTTGGACACAGTTGGGCTCAACTGGGAGTTGCTAAACTTTTTACAAAAATCCATAGCAATGGCTACAAATTTTTATATTTATCTGCCCGTGCGATTGGACAAGCTAGAATAACTAGGGAGTATCTTCGTAGACTTAGGCAAGGAGAAATTTGTTTGCCTGATGGACCTTTGCTACTTTCACCTACATCCTTGATCAGTGCCCTTCATAGGTAATTTGTTTATTAATTGCTTTTGTAAAAGTGACTTTTTGATCTCAATGCAGTTATTACATTTTAGAATTTTATCATAATAGTGTATGGTGTACTGGAGTTCAGAGTTACTTTAAATTAAGCTTGAGGCTATTGAGAACCCTATTTTCTGACAAAATGGAAACTGGGTGAAAAATAATAATATAGCAATGGTGACCATAGCATGGCTGAAGATTTGCTTACAGCTCTATGCTAACAAGTGGGGTGTTTTTTATGCAAATTAAATATATGTATGAAATGTGGTATTAAACTGATCAATGTGCAAAACTAATTATTGAGTTTGTTAAAAAACTTTAAGATTATTTAAGACACTTAAAAGAATTACTGATTCTGTCAAATAGTTTTGTAAAGGAAATGTTTAAAAGTTTGTTTTGCTTCAGAAAACTGTCTGAATGTTCCCATCTGAGCAGTTAGTAATGAAATGACATTGTTTCCAAATTGTGGAGAATAGTGTATGGTAGCTTAACGATCTTTATATATAATATGATTGATTCAGAACTTACATTTTTACACTAGTTCTATTTCATGTGACTGAAATTTCAAATTTTATGTTACAGGAATTAAAATTAATTTTAGTTACAATCATCAATCAACAAAAACATCTTAAAATACCATTATTATCGTGTTTTCATATAACTTTTTCTGAAGAGAGAATAGAATGCAAATTGATTTTGTTTTATAACCCGATGAACTTATAAAATATATAAAACTATCCACTTTGTTACCAGTCTTCAGTCTGGGTATGTAAGATTATTAAATTAAAAACATTGTTTATTTTAAAATTTAAAAAATAAAACAACTCAGTATATATATATATATATATATATATATATATATAAACACACATATATATATATATATAACATATATATTTTGTGTGACATATATATATATATATATATATATGTATATATATATATTTAGTGATATCCTTCCACTTGGCTAACAGAAAAGTAACTATATTTCTTGCACTATTATTTAAAGAGAATAATAATCAGATGCAAAGAAAATAAAATTATCATGAATGAATTAAGCTTCTTAAAAGATTTTAAATTACCTGTATTTCCCATAATTTATAGTATGTGTATTACAAGATATTTTTAATAATAGTGTATTAGATATTTTAGAAATTACTGAGGCTTTCAATTTATATATACTTTCATTATTCATATGTAAAAATTAAATTAAAGTTACTTTGTTTTAGGGAAGTGATTGAGAGGAAACCTGAGGAGTTCAAGATAAGCTGCCTGAAAGACATTCAGACCCTGTTTCCAGCCATTATGGGGAATCCCTTTTATGCTGGGTTTGGAAACAAGATCAATGTAAGGATAAAAACATTTCATGCTTTTATAATGACCTTGTATTAACAGGTTAATTTTTGAATTCTATAATGACTAACTGGCATCCAAAATGGGCCGTTTGTGGTTTTTCCTACTTCAGGTTACCTGGTATGGGGACATTGGTTTACATATTGTACGATCAAGTGCATGTAAATGGAGGCATAAAACTTATAATTTTTAGCAAAGGAGGAAAGAAAATCTTCAGATTTTCAAATGTCTGAATGGGATTCAAAGGATTAAATTCACTAGGGTATTAGAAGTATACCATGTGACATTATCTCCCTCCCAGTCACTGATATTGATATAACTCATATAAAATTCATCCTAATTTTATAAGAGTATTCAAAGAAGTATGTTACCACCTCTTTCTCTTTGTCTTTTCTCTCCCCCTTTCCAAAAAAAAAAAAACAGAACTTGAATTTTGACAATTAGACTTCATACCGTATTTATCACTTCACAAAATTTAATTTGTATTTCGCTATTCACATTTTGTATGCTGTGATAGTGTTGTGAAAATTCTATTTCAATGTACAGGAATAAGTTCTTAATTGTAACATTTAATAATATTTTGCTGAGATCTTAATGTTGTCCCCCCCCTCCACACACATTTTTTTTTAATTTTAGTTGTCAAAAGAGCTTATTATTTATACTTAAGTTATTCTATTATTTTTAAATTGATGCTATTAGGCATTCCTCTTAGGACTTTCTTGGCTATGGGGATTTATAAAAGAAAAAGTTTGTTAGAGCATACAACAAAGTGACAAATGTGAAGAACAACATCTGACTGACAGAAATTACTGGTTGCAAATATGTATAATATAAAGTTGTGACAACAGAATTTAAAACCTAAACTTTGGATTAAAGTTTTTGGGTACTCAAGTGATGTTTATATCAAGTGTTTCAGATTATTCTGAACAGATACTCTTCCCCTTACAACCAATCTGTTTAACTACTGCTCACAATTATGAATGATCAAATTTTGACCTACAGTTCTGGGAATGTCCAAATTGCAGTTCAAAACTTAATGAGCATACTATATGCTTTCTATGCACTTTTTCAGTCGACTTTATTTCAATAAGCAGTCATTGTATAAACTTGAAGTTTGCTGCATGACTTTTAAATTTTTATATCTCTTATATTCTTGCTCTAAGGTCTTTGCTTGACACTAGATTTACAGACCAAGCCAATTTGACTCATTAAAAATTTGATCACTATATATATATATATATATATATATATATATATATATAAAACTTCAATATCACTTTTCAAAATTATACGTTGGTTTTTAGTTAAGTAATAAAATATATGTAAATTTTCATTCCTCTTCCCCGCAGATCCTTTCAATTCACATTATCAAATGTGGTATACGTAATTTCATGATTGTGAACCAATTTGGCTCATAGAATGTGTATGAAAATAGAGTAATAATATAGTATAAAGTAAATATAGAGAAGAAATTGAGAACACTTCCATTTCAATGACAGAAATTCATACTACTGACGCACGGAAGAATTCAATTGTCAAGTTAAACAATTATGCAAAAGAAACAGATGTAGAAACTATTGTGCTAAATGTTATAGAAATGTTTGAGGAAGATGTGTTTCAAAAACAGATTTTATATGTAAAAATGCTTTCCATGAATTTTTTTATAGTAAACATTTCATTTAAATTAATATAGAACTCTTTTCTTTGCAAAAAACTTCAGTTTTCTTGTATGAGTCAAATTGGCTCACTTCTGTAAAAATAGGTATATGATCAATATTCGTAAATCTATTGTTAACGATGTAGTTGTCAGAATGGAACTCAGTCATAGAATGAAGAGTACCTGTAGTGTCAGTAATTTGTAAAAAAAAAAAAAAAAAAAAAAAAAAAAAATTATGGGGCAATAATGATTAATATGTGAAACCTGGCTTGATTGGAAGTATTTTACATCCCCAAATAATTCATAAATAAAGAATATAGATACTGTACATTTTCAAAATATTATAGCTTGATGATCTTTTATTTTTGTAACAGGATACTTGGGCATACAGAGCTGTTGGTATTCCTATTACAAGAGTTTTTACTATTAATCACAAAGGAGAACTAAAGCTTGACCTTATACAAACATTCCAATCATCGTAAGTAGAATGAATTTTTTATATAAGTTTTCTTTTAAATATAACTGACAAACAACGAAAGCTATAATTTTCTTTTATATAAATTTAATTTTGCAACACAGGTTTTCAGTAAGTAACTTGGTATGTTTTGTATTATTTAATGTTATGAAATGTTTTCCATTAAATATTAATGTAGGGAAGACTTATGTGTTTATGTAACATTTCTATTATGTGGACTTCTCATGACTAGATATAAAGTAAAAGCATAAATTTTATTGTAGAAGTCATTTGATTAGGAATTTACTTTACACTTATAAGTGGTATTTTAAAATTTTAACCATCAATTATAAAAACAAAATGGAAACTTAATTTTATTTGTTGTTCTGAAGACCGCTACTCTCACTTATCATCCTAAGTTACGAATCTA
The DNA here is from genome assembly GCA_032207245.1 of Pardosa pseudoannulata. Taxonomy (NCBI): domain Eukaryota; kingdom Metazoa; phylum Arthropoda; class Arachnida; order Araneae; family Lycosidae; genus Pardosa; species Pardosa pseudoannulata. Next base: position 174,666,606 of record CM063505.1, on the reverse strand, counting down.
CTGTTTTGTGATCTTTTGAAGGTTATTGTATAATCACACTGCAAACCTCTACCATCTCTGTACTGCAGATTACTATGATCTACATTTTCTTGAAATCTAACAAACAGATCAATATCAGTTGTTGTAGTTCCCAATATTATGTACATAAACATCAATTAATACATTTTATCCAAATACCTAGGTTATTGATTAGTAATAATTGAAACTTTGATAATTATATATGTTTTAAAGCTAACTTTTAATTTTCATCTGATGTGTAAATGAAAATTATTGAAAAATGTATCAAGTTAGGCTATGTTTAGGAATCTTATCTGAAAACCTGTGGTGACATGAATTAAGTAAAAGAATTAAATTATTTATATTATTTTAATGGAATGAATTTTTAAAACGTTTTTAAGTTTAACTATTTTCAGTAGTCAAATGCCTGTAATAATAATAATAATAATGATGATGATGACGATATAATAATAATAATAATAATTATTATTATTTTGTGAAAAAGAATTTTTCCTTCCTAACAATTTGAAAAGGTACAATTTACAATACTGTTTTATCACTCTCATAAAAAGCTAAGACATTACCTTTTTGGTACTTGAGTTCATAGGTTTGAATCCAGCTATTGTAGGAATGTTTATAACTTTTCAGAATTCACTTTTAAGCAGCAAGTTCCAAACTAATAGTTGTTGTATTACCAGAAGGTTTTTCCTCTATATTTTAAACTGAATTTATGTTTAATAATATATTTATTTTATTTTAAAATGTAGGTACACAAGACTGAGTGATGATGTTGATCATGTTTTCCCACCCATCAAACCTACAACAAAAGTTAATGGTCATCCTGTGCCAATGTTTTCTTCTCCTGAAGAATTCAGTTATTTTACTTATTGGCGAGAGCCTGTTCCTACCCTAACTGAAGATGATATGATGGTATAATTTGGAATGGTATGTGTTATAGTAAATAGAATTGTATTAGAAAATTTTCATCTCAAATTTTTTATTTTTTTACCTCAGTTTAGAAGCAAAAAGAAAAGAAATCTATTAATTTTTCTTTAATTTCTGGTCATTATTGTAATAAAATAACTTAAGTGTTTCATACCAAAACCATTCAAAAGAAAAAAAAAAGTTAATAAAGTGAATATAATAAGCGGTTCTTTTGATCAAAATTTATATTTAGAAGTTTTTAAAAGGGGGAGGGGTTGTAATTATAAAAACAGACAGTATCAATCATGTTCTAATTTGATATGGTTAAAGTTTTTTAGAATCATTAATGTTAAGGGCTTAATGAATTTATTGTAATAAATAAATTTTAAGTAATTGTGTGTATTTTATACTAAGAACATGCAAATTTTCTCCTTTATATTTTTTGTTATTGGCACCGATTTTTTCGTATGTGTGAAATTAAAAATGAGGGTTACATTTATATAATGAAGTTGTGCATCATCTAATAAAGGAGTAAGAATGGAGGGAGCAAATCCCTAATTTTAATGAATATCTATAAATGAGTGTGTGCCTGTTATGTATATAAAGTGTACAGATACGGGTACTTAAGTTTTCTTATTTAGAAAGAGTATGAAGCCTCTAAATTTTTTTTTTTAAATAAGTCCTCATCTAACTTTAAAAAAAAAAGGAATATTTTTCCTATTTTTTCTCTATTTTTAAATGTCACTCTTATTGCATATTTCAAAATTTATCTTGAAAGTAAGAGAATTTCACTTTTCTATTTGGTGTCTCTTTGTGTCATATCTTTTACTTTTTACAGTATGTAAAAATTTTATTCTAAAAGAAGCTGAACTTTGCTTTATATAATAAATTGAAAAAGAGGTTACATTAAAAATTTTCAATTTTGAAAGGCTCTATTCCCCATTACCACTGCTGTTCATAGCTTGCAGCTAATTGATTTTTGCAGCAAGATTGATAGTAGAATGTTGTTATTGTGAACAGGTATAATTGATGAGAAAGTCTCAAAATAGTGTTTTTAACATCTTCATTGCCAATCTGAAAGTTAGAATTGTGTGCGGATTCCAATTTTTAAAAAAATATTTGTTTAATTTTTATTGTGCTCAAACTTTTACTGTTACAGGCTTGCAATTCTGTCACTTTTCTCACCTTTAGTCACATTTTTTACAATTGATCACTTTTAGTCACTTTTTTAAGTAAACAGTCACTTTTAGTCACTTATTTCATGGTGTATCACAGCAAAAGTCTGTTGTTAAAAAAAGAAAATCTGAATTAATAACAAAATATTTTAATAAAAGACCAAAAATGGGATGCTCTAATCTTATTTTTTTTTATTAAAATGTAATTAGTCATATGGTTTCCAGAATTTAGTGATTTTAAAAAGTCGTAAAGAAGTTCCTGAATTCTACATTTGTACTGAAATGTACATTTAATACATTAAAGTAATTTACGTCAAAGCACACATTTCTCTTTTTCTTCACAATTTTTGTTAGATACTCTAATCCATGTACATATTTCAAAACATCATTAATATGCATAGAAAATTGTGATTATAAAATTAATGTATTATGTATTCAGATCTAATTTATAGATTTTCTTGAATAAAAAACAATGTTGAGTTGTGTTAAACAAAATTTTTAACCTTTTTGTATTTGACACTAAAATTATGTCTTGCATGAATCATTTGATTTAGAGTTAAAATAATTAGAAAAATCTTAATAATAGCATCTGTAATCAAGAGGAGAAAAAAAAATCGCTTTTTTTCAATGTTTAGTCACTTATTCTGTATTATTCGTCACTTTTCTCACCTTTTTTAAAGTACCTCAGCAGTTGCAAGCCTGTGTTAAAAAATTCGTTGTTCTTATCACCGATAACTTTTCCACTTCTGTACTTTTTAGACATTTTCTTGCATGTTGTTTTCGGCATTGAATTGAGGATCCTGGTTGGTCACTTACACTTACATACACTATATATATATATATATATATATATATATATATATATATGTAACTTAAAATAAATAAAAAATAGACTATAAGCATGCTGAAATCGATGAATAACTATACAAAATTATTGCCTCATTACCTTGTATGAATGCCAGTATTGTGTGTATTTGTTAGCATAAAAATAGAGAATGGCTGGTAGCCATGAAAGTCTAAACCTTCCCTAGGGGATGTATAAATATTTTGTGCCATTTTCTTATTGCTATTTTACTATTCTGCATAGAAATTTTATAGCAATGTCCACATAGTAACACATAATAGACTGTTTGCTGTGAACTTGAATAACTCTATCTATATTGAATGATTGGCAATGAACATGTTAAACAAGATTTTGTTGTGGTTTGAAATTATGTATTTATTTGCTAAAAGGTGCATTGTCCTAATATTATATGTATGTTATCAGATTTTTATTGAAGTAAAATAGTTAAATTATCAAAATTTTTAAATATGACTGTTAGTTTTAACTTTTCAGTTTTTAATTTTTTGCTTTCCTTTCAGGTACAAACTGATGGTTGATTGAGAATATTTTTGCAAGTGATAAACTTACAGTGACAATATCTTTTCCACCATCTGAGGTTTTTATAAATGTATAAGATGTTCATGAAAATGGAAGCTCATTTTCCTTTATTTTTTTTCTTTCTGGAGATCAAAGTTATGTGATGAAGCCGAGATAGATCATTCAGCCCAAGATTATTGTTTGAGACTATATTTTTCTTAGTACTTAATGATTAGTGATGCGAATGGTTTTTGTTAATTTTATTGGAAAGTATATCATTGGTCTGAGTGATTTTTCTATCTGTAGCTGGTATAATTTTTGAGGTGGGAAAACTGAATTAAAGGTGGAGAAATGTATTCCAGTCCTTTTCAGTGTAGGAGCTTATTTTATCATGAATATCATTCATTGGTTATATTAATATGCAATATAGATTTTATTTATTTTATATTTAATATCTGTGAGTTTATACTCTGAGGTCATAATTACTAACCAAATATTAACTATTTCTGTGAAGAATTGCTAGTCATACTGCCTCCTTTTTTTTTTTTTTTTTTTTAAGCATTTCACTTTTATGAAGAGCTGAATCTTATTTAATTTTCTTGTTTGATTTTTGACTCTTAGTCATGGTGAAAATAAAAAAAAAACCTACCCTCCCCCAAAAATAATTTATTGATAATATATAAATTAATTTTCTCTTTTATTATTATTATAAAAAGTTTTAGCCTTTTTTTTCTTTTAGTTTCAATCAAAATTTTATATTGTTGAAAATTTCTTAATCTAGGTTATGCAGTGCAACTGTTATTATTGTAATTACTATTATTATTATTATTATCATTATCATTTAGAGAGTGTGTGTGTGTAAATGAGATTTATGAAATCCAAATATATTTAAATATATTATTTTCGTTTAACTCTACATGAGTAATAAAAATATTACAATTTCACCTCTGAGGATGTACTGACATAAAGAAAAAAAATTAACCATAAACTTAAGCAAAAAAAGATAGATAGAAATTAAATTTCATCAAAATTAAGCAGTTTCAATGAAAAATTTTCAATGTTGAAAATATCATAGGTATTGTGTAGTGCATTTTTTATTGTAATTATCTAGTGTGTGTGTGTGTGTGAATGGAATTAATAAAGTTTAAACATATATTTTCTTAAACGGTTTTTTTTTCTAACTTGACATGAATAATAAAACATTAATTTTTTACTCCTGAGGAAAGTATATGGAATTAAAAAAAAAAATGTGTGTGCAAAGTTTGACAATATGATACAGTTTTATGTATAAGTAAGTTTCTTGTAACCACTTCAGCTAATGTGGTGTATTCCTAATGTCTTGTTTAATTCTTTAATTCTAATGTCTAATTTTAAGATACAGCTCTTTCATACAAGTTGTTTAGATTATGAAATTTGACATGACACATATCTTGTTGCCTTGCAGTATCTATGATATTGTGTGAAAAGGGAGGAATTGAGGAAAATAACTTCTAAGAAGTTGACATTCCTTTTCATGTTTACTTTGTGTGTGCCATCCTTCATAATTTCTTTGTATATTGTTGCTCAATAGCAAACTTGCTTCTCGAGTCTTGTATAAATTAGTTTTTCACGGGTCCACTGTTGAACTGTATTCCCCATAAGTGTTGCTAAGAATCATGTGTTTTTGTTATGTTGTACTTTTTTATTCATGAGAACATCCGGTGTATCACGTATTCTTATATATAAAATAACAAATTATGAGTGGCTGGGGTGCTTTGTTTTACTTGAAATGTCTCTAAATCACTTATAGATGGTTTTTATATTTGTAAGTACAGAAAAGAATATTTTTAGCACAAAAAATGATTGGGTATGCTCTTGCTAAGAGATCTGCCTTTTTGATATTTTTTTGCAGACATAAAATATATTCTTGGAACTTGGTGTAACTGAAAAGTTAAAAAATAAAAATAAAAATCATGTGCATCTTTTTATGTTTGATTGTTGAAAATGTTTATCAAATCTTGTTTTTGATCATTTCAGTTTCGGAGAATTTCATATTCTTGTACTGATAATAGTTTTATTAATTTTTGGCAATTAAGTCTTTTTGTCTTTCATGTCTAATTGTGTATATCCATTTCATTTTTACAATCAGAGAATTCTAGTTGTGTGCTTGTTATAATTGTTACATGTATATATTATGGATATACTTTCATGTTTTTTGATGTTACATATCAAATGTTCGTCAAGTGTGGTTTTAGATCAAAAATTTGATTGTATTAGAAATTTTTTAATAAATCAAAAGTTTCCATCATTGTGGCTCTTGTGTTTTCTTGTTTATCTCAAACATATTAGGGATTTCTAGAACTAAATGCAGTTAATTTTTATAATCAAAAAGGTATATATTGAAAAATTTACAAATTAAAATGTGTACATGAAATTTGTTTCTCCATCTTAGTCATCTTTATTCTGTACAATTTAGTTAATGAAGGATTGTTAGCAAAAAATATAACATGCCCCACTTACTGACTGGTTTCTTTTTATGTTGTTAAGATATGAGACAATCCAGATTCCATGCATTAACAAAACAAGTATTTATTTACAAATATATATATATAATTAAAATATTGGCATCACTGGATACACCTAAAAAAAAAAAAAATTCAAACTTGTTTTTCTATCCTAGTCATTCTGAGGTCTCCTGTACTCTCTTTTTTTGCTTTCTCTGGGCCCAGAACCCTCTGCCCCCTCTCATAATCTGATCCACTAGAAAGTCATTTTCTTCAAAAACTACTTCACTTCAGTGTCTTTGGGTTTTCTAAAACCACCTGCAACAGTTCCTTTATTTCTTAACTGTCAAGAATGATTCCTAGTCCCTGAACGACTCGGACGACAGACGCCTCCTACATTTTGTTTACATTTTAGGGAGAGACTGAACCGCCAAGCCAAGAAGGAAGTACGCTAGGGATCGACGCCTGACATACTTGCACGAGACTCCTTAGTAATTTCGCTGTTTAAGAATCCTTGTTTATTTTTATTATTTGTGTACTTCTTTAGTGTGTGTGTTGTTAAATAAATGTTTGTCCTTATAAAGACTGAAGTCAATTTCGATACCAACTTACACCAGAAAACCCAGACCTTCCGCTATCCAGATGACATTTCCCAGAACCCTCTGCCCCCTCTCATAATCTGATCTACTAGAAAGTCGTTTTCTTCAAAAACTACTTCAATGTCTTTGAGTTTTCTAAAACCACTTGCAACAGTTCCTTTGTTTCTTAACCATCTCTGAAAATGTCATATCTGAAGAGTTTGAACCCATTATCCAGGTGGCTCATATATCTGAGTAACACAGGGTGCAAAGATCAATAGGACCATGTCCAATAAGCAACAGGGGGCATCGCATGCTGCTTATGTCACAAAAATTGGTTGTGAGTCCAAATCTTACTATGCCCTGATATATTCATAAAAAAAATTTCTCATACCATACCGGCCAACTTTTATAGATTATCGATAAATTTGTTTATGGTTTGATTTTACAGACTTAAAGATAGACCAAGAACTTTTACAGCTGTGGTACTCTGAAAAGGAAATTAAAAAAATTTTGACATAAAGGTATTTTATTTTAGTAATTTGGGAAAATTGGAAAATCTTTTTAGTTTCTGTAAAGTTTAATAAACTGTATAAATATCCTTTTGGGGCATAGTTATGCATTTGCATGTTTTCAGCAATCATCAAATATGGCATTGTGTATATTGATTGTATATTTATGCTAGTGGTTAATTGTGAAGGATTTAAAAAATAAAGGACCACACAAACAAAAATAAATGAATGATATTTATTAAACATTCAGTCAGTATGATGGAAATCAGTATTATTAATCAATATAATGCTCTTATCTTTTCATTACATTTAATGATGGATGCATTCAGATTTTATTAATTACAATTTCCTTGGGATAGAAAAAATACAGGTAACTTTTATTTATTACAATTTTTTTCTGTCAATGTCAACCAACTAGCCAACCGATGTTTCAACTAAGAAGTTTTACTGCTTTCAATTTTTGGAAGCTGGCAGAAATTCCATGCAGGAGGGGGGAAAATGAGTAAGATTTACCTTTTTTCTCAGTTCCTATTAATCGCAATCTTGAATGAACATCCACATTGGCAAATGTAGGGGGGGGGGAGGGACATGGTCAAATATCAGCTTTTACTGTGACTTTTCAAAACTATTGACTTAATGACTCAAGATTTTACTAAAGCGATGCCAGCATTTCATGACACAGCTCTGATTTCAGATGATTTGTCATAAATTTCCAAAACTTCCTGTCCTCATGATCAAAACAGCCTTTTAAAGCGTGTTAGAGTTTGGATAACAAATGCTCATTGGACTTCTGTGTGGTCAGTTGCCTTAACAACCATTGTTTGATACTACTCTTAACGAAGGAGTTCCAAGAGTTGTTTTGTTTCATTGGCTATTTGGGTATGCACATTATCATACTTAAAGCACACTAACTTAACTTTAAAAAAATTTCATTAGGGTTTTACAATATTATGTAGTATTGTTTGTCCCTTGCATAAAAATTCAATGGAGAGAATTGTAAAATCCCAAAAGTTTAAATCTAGGAGCTTTTGAGCTAAATAAGTTTTAATCTTGTGGGACCATTAATACACATTAGTATTTTCATGACACCATTCCTATGCATTTTTCTGTTATTAATATTTACTTGATGGCTAGTTTACCTGTCAGTGAGTTTGTACACTTGAAAGTAAATTATTTTGTTTGTCAGACCCAATGTACCAATTGCTGGTTTAAACTTGTAAAAACAATTTATAAATCGTAGTCTGCAAACAACTTGTAAACTGGATGAAATATCTTCAACACTCTTCAGAAGTGTTTAAAGGGGGTTAAAATCATGGCATCTTAGCCCAAACTTTCTACAATTTTTTTTTTTTTAAATTCTACATTGTAAATATATATCTTAACCTAAGAAGTTTGTGCAAAGCCCTTTATGGGGAAAAAAAAATACTGCTTTCAAATTGCATGTGGCAGTATTTAGCACACATTTCAGTACAATTACTAAAATGAAAACTTAGTAGATTTTAACTAATTAAGCACACAAGGCTCATTCTACTCCTTTGACCTTGAAGTTGAACATAGGTATGCCACCATGGTATTGTTCCCTTTGAGTGATAGAAGTTTAGTATGTTTACTTTATTCCACATACCTATCTTATATCCTCATTTAGTTAAAAATCAATATTTTATTAACTTAGTGTTTAGTCATGAGTCTTAAGTCTTAGTTTAAAAAAATATTTTTTCACATTGTCCATCTGTTAACTCTTTGCTTGTTAGGTGTTTCTAGCTGAATTTAGTCCCTTAATATTGAAAATTTGAGGTTAGTAAAAATTTCCTTATTTTCTTATTGATTCTTCTTATTTGAATTATTAGTGAAAACTTGATGTAATAAATTAGGGAATCGCAAGGAATTGCTGTTTAATCTGTAACCAACTTTCATGACTTATAAATATATTTCTGAAAAGAGTATGTTTTTTCATCCAGTTTTCAGCGATTTAAATCTAATCTATGACTTATCAAAAAGTAATCCAACTAGTAATTCTACAAAATGGAGGTAAGTTGTTTTGCCTTATTATTTCAATGATTTTCAGTCTTCATTACAATGTAATGTAACATATAGGCCCTTAGGTAACTCCGCCTAATCTGGCACTGCAGCTAGTGGCACATGTGCCATAGATTCACCATCTCTGCAGTAGTTTGTTTGCCATATATTTACTTTATGAGCAGAATATTGGTTACCTATTTGATATTGTAATCGTAGAAATGAACAAGACAAATTAAAGTGGTTAGGATGTCTCTAGTTGTCCTGTTGTGTTAATGTATGATGCTTGTTATTATAAAAGCTTCAAGAATAACATACAACAAAAAACATCTTTATTGTTCATTTCATGTACAATTTACAAAAAAAAATGAAAAAAAATCACAAACACAACTTTTAACGTTAACCCAACACCAGATATTCTCCGAAAATGGAGAAATTTGAAAACAGCGTAAGCTGTTTTTAAGGGTTCATTAAATTATAATGGAATGCTTTTGAAATTAGCTTATTTAGTATGACACTTCAGACATGTTTTGACACTTTTGGTAGAGTAAATGAACAAGAATTTTTCAATGACTAAGCAATGCTTTTCTTTCTGAAAATTTGGAATGCATTTATTGCATTCATTTATTTTTTCATTTAGAACGAATTTAGCTGTATTTTTGCACACTTCAGATAAATAATCGGTACTTCTACTTATTATTTCTTTCTATGGAATCAACTTACTACAAATTTTTAATAGCTTATCACTATTTGAGTAGTTCTTGTGTTATAGAAGCAACTATTTTGGTACTAACACTGATTTGGCTTTTAAAATATAAATGAAATTAAACTGAAAAGCATTGCATTAGTCATTTACATGTTAGTTGACGGTATCACATACACATATTGCTTTTCAGCAGCTGTACAGTAAAAACAAACAAACATTTGAAATCAAGTTGTTATTGCGATAAAACTGTGAAAGATGATTAAAAACTGTTTTAGATCTATACAATTTTAATAACATTTGTAAATTTTGTCACAAAATAAAAAATATTTATCAAAAGCTACTGTATACCCTATATTATATACCTTTAAAAGTTTATATAAAAATATATTTTAAAAGTGGAAAGTTTAAAAATATTATTAAAATTGCAATATATTCAGGTATTCTTTCAAAATTATTATAGTAAAATTATTTTTCCCTCTTTAAAAAATTCCTTTTAAAATGCATAAAAGTTCTGATTTTTACAAAAGGCTCCCATATGTTTCGTTATTCTTAGAGTGTTTCCCATAGATTCAATAAACCAAAATGAAAATTGAACAAATTCTTTATTAGTCAGTCGCAGACAGGAACCAACCTTCGTTATTTGGGTACCTCACTTCATCATTCTTGTATCATGGGCTATGAAGAGTTTGAAAGAGACCAGCTTAAAAAATAAATGCATTGGGACTTTTTTTTTATGAATTTTAAATATGAGTGACTCCCCATTATAACATGGTATGTATTTCTTTCATTGAGGGATAATTTAAAGGCAGTTTCCTTGTGTATACCAATATATATATATATATATATATATATATATATATATATATTAACCCACGCATATACATACAAATGTATATTACTGTCCGCATTTATTTCTTCTTCATTTCTGAATTAGGAAGTCACTGTCAATAAATTACCCAATTACGAAGTACATTTCCGCAAAAAAATATATATTTATATGTACATATGCATTTTTTCGTATTCTCCCCTAAAATTAATTGTATTACATATTTCGAATGCAATGTTTTGTCCATTCAGGTATCATCCATTTCATACATACTATTAGTCACTGGTTTTTAGAATTTCACTCAAGATTTCATTTTTATGTTGAAAATGTGATACAGGGACAAAACGTTGCATACCATTCAATGGTATCAACAACTCGTTGAAAGAGAGGCACACCAAAGTTCATCACAGTTTCAAGTTAGCTTGTGAGTCGATTCCAATTACACCGCATACACTTCGTCGAATCCTGTGCGACCAGTCCATGGGAATGTGGAAGGACATGGTTGACATGTTTTCAAGTTTCTGCTGCCACCTTTGTAATTCAAATTGCAAGATTTTGGGTGGTGACAGGGGCCAGGGTTTTCTGGGTCTTTTGGACATTGCCATGGCTGGAAAGACTTGATCCTTGATAGAGGCGTTGGGTCTCTCATCCACTGTATGGCCTGCCAGTTCGTGATCATGTAGACATCATCTTTAGAATTGATGTAATCAATGAATTTCATGTATCCTTTTCTGTAGTGCTGTGTCGTGAACCAAGCTGCGTGGTAGAACAATCCGAAGGGGGCGCGATTGGACTTGTAATGGCGTTCGAAATTCTTGAGAAGCATTTTGTATACGTCCTCTGCATTGTCAGGATTGGCGCAGGCGTCACCCATAGAACATCTACCACCTCTGTAATCGTTCCACATGACCATACCAACCTAGAATAGAATTTGGGGTATATTCAACAGGTTCCATTTTATAATATTCGCATAATTTGCATACATTTAAAAAATTTCAATGTAAATCTGCTTTTAACTTTTATGAAATTTAAGCAGAATTATATTTTATTTTTTTATGCACTATCCGTCCAAAATCGGTGAAGGAACTTGTATGTCTAATCCAAGCCGAGTGGAAGACAATACCACTAGCTGTAATACAAAAACTTGTGGAAAGTATGCTCTGGAGGGTTCACGCTGTAACTGCCTCTCGTGGAAGCTCTACCAACTATTGATTTTGAATAAAGTTAGTTTTTCTTTTCTATCACAAGTGTCCAAATACTTATTGGTAGACAGTGTACACACACAATAAATAAACGCCACAAGAGAGAGAGAGAGAGAAGTTTAATATTTATATCACTACGACAGGGGCGTAATTTGACCGTTTAACTGAGGGGGCTAAAGTCGAGTCAGAAATTTAAAATATGAATAAAACTTTAAAAAAAATTGAAGAGTCAAAACAGCAAAATTGCCCTTTCTTAAAAAATGTCTACTGTGTGTGTGTGAGGGTGCATTAGTCCCCCTTGCCCCTCCCAAATTACGCTTGTGACTACAGACCGAAAATTATTCATAATCATAAAAACCTGAAAATACTTACTTCCCACAACCCTGGGTAAGATTTGGAAGGACATGGCGGGATCATACATTCGTGTCCGAGGCTATAGTCCAGTGTATAAGGATAGAAAGGCGGATTATTGTCCAGGACGGGCATGGAGGAGTCGTAAGTGAAGTTGTTCTGGTACAACATCTCAAACATGCTGTTTCCGCCGACCTGCAGGAAAGGAGCTCTCATTCCTCGAATGTCTTCCAGCTTCACACCTCCGTACAGGTGGAGAATCTCTCGCTGCCCGTTAATCTCTTTGGCCCAATGACTTACAGAAAACTTTTCACCATGGCTGTGCCTGAAAAAAGAAGATCAACATGATTTAGTATGTTTGCGTTATTAGTCGTGGAGATGACTGGTTTAATTATTTAGTTGTGCTTTACCGACTTTGTTGCTGTTTAGAGAAAACCAAGCAGATCTTAGTAGGTGCTGCATATAGAAAAAGTTTGGGAATCTCTGCATTACAGTTTGAATCATTGAAATTGCACTGAACTTGTGTGTGAATATACCACAAAAAGGACCTCTAATTAAAATTCATAAATCAGCTTTGGTTTTAGCAGTTGAAATTTTATTTTTTTTTTCGTTTTAGATGTGTTGCAAAATAGCAAACGGCTTCAATTCTTAGGGTATTGCAATTTGGGTTTTCTGCAAGCCTTTTCTAAATAATTTTCACCGAAAACGATTTGAACATTTCTCCTAATTATATCGCTTTTTGCGAAAAAAGTCATCGCATGCATGCGTTACTCACGTAACTTTCTTTTTCTCTCACAGTGTTTATGGATTATAATAGATTTAGATTGTGACTAGATAGCAAACATTAATTTTTTGTTAAATTTTTTACAAGATATGTTCTTTGAGTTGTAGTTCTTGATGTTGATAAAAGGTAATCTGACTCGCACAGATAAAGAGATTTAGAAGGGATTTACTATACAGATTTTAGATACCAGTGATAGATTAAGATACCGCATTAGCAAACACTTCACTTACGTGATGGAGTGAGAAGCCATTTCGTGTCCTTTGGAGTAGAGCGACTGCACCATTCCGTAGTCCGTCCATTCGTGAGATACGTAGAATGTTCCAAGGATGGGGCAACCGTTAGGGTTCTTGCGGTCGTCGAAGATTTCGGCGTACAACTCGTAGTTCAAATCGTTGACTGCGTCATCGAAAGTGATCAGCACGATCTGGGGTGTTTCCTTGGCCGGTATGCCACCTGGTATGTCCGCAGTAGCGCAGCGACAGTCCGGCAGGACGCAATTGCGGCTGTTGCACTTGTCGGCTACGGCTAGTGGTCGAGGAGTGGTGTAAACAGGGGAAGGCCTGAAAAAAGGAATTATACATTTCTCGTCATTCAACAGTTTCAAATTTAGTTTTTGATATGTTCCAAAGGTTAGCGAGCGTGTTCTAACTTTGTAATCACCGGCACGAGATGGCCTAGGGGTTAGCATGCAGAGCTAGAATCTGGGATAGCCGGGTTCGAGTACTGGAAAACGAATATCTTCTTGTATACACAGAAAATATATATAAATCTGAGGGTTTGGATATCTTCTCTCTGGGAGGTTTGGGAGAGCAGTACGAAGAGAAAATCTCCACTCCAAGGGAGGAAAAAAACTGAATGGAATCTCTTGTGTGACACAACAAAAGTCTTACAACCGTCAGCGAAGGTAGCCCGTTGTGAATTATCAAATCTGGCAGGTAACGAATATACTTCTAGGTAAAAGCTAATTATCTATAAAATTTCTCATTCAGGGAATTATCTGATATAAGAGTGTAACATCACGACACTACCTGTCAGGGTAAACAGCCCCAGGGAAATTACCAATGTCAAGTATTTTAAACAGTTACAGTTTTGGTCGTAAATTTTCGATGTACTAATCTTCGAGAAAATTTTCTCTCTAAAGTCACTTAGTTTTGATTTGGCCCTTTTATATGTATACCATGTTTACTTGTATGTAACTTGCACTTTTTGTACCCAAAATTTAGGGTAAAAACATAAAGTGTGCGTTACACTTGGGTTAATTTTTACTGCTTCCTGTTATCACCAAATATTTGTATAACAAAGGTAGATTTATTTTCCCTCTTAGATGGGAGAAAATAAAAATGTAAAACTCTTATTCAATAGAAGTTTTGTTGCATCTATATTTTATTACCATTGTTTTCTTTTATGCTGACAGTGCTAGAAACACTAATTATTAATTTTGAATTTCGAATTTCCAATTTAAAACATGGATCCCATTACTTAATTCATTACTTATTGCAACTTAAATGCTGTAGTGTAACTAAATCTCTTATCCATCTCAATCTCGCGTTACCACAAAACACCATTTTTTTTTTGAATGAAAAGGAATAAAAAAAATTACAATGAAGAAAATACAATGCCTTGTTATAAGAACTCATAAAAAATGAACTGAATTATATATGAACTGAAGATATCAGACCCAATTTTACAAATACGTAATTTATTTTTTACACCTTAAAACAATCCTAAGTCATGAATTGAATTAAAAGATTCTTAATTTAATTGATTTATAAGTTACGCTTTTAAGACACCCCCTCTGACCAAACTAACTCTGGTAACTAAATAAATAAAAAATAGTACTTTTTAATCTATATAAATTTTAAAGACCTGTGGGGAATTCTAAACTTACCTGTGGGGTAACCTTGGTAGTGGCTTAGGTCCAGTTCTTATGGGGGATTTGGTGGCAGGTCTACTGATTCCGAAAGGCAGACCTCGCTTGGGCGGCCTCGTCGTGGCAGGACGCCTGGTCGTGGTAGAGATGGGTCTCCTTGTGGTCGTGGTGGTAGTTGTGGTGGTTGTGCTAGTGGTAGAGGGTGGTTTCTGCAACCGGATGACCAACTTCGGCACGGGGCTGATGTTCTGCACCTCGTCATCTTCGTAATCGTCATCATCGTAATAGTATTCGGAATAGTCATCATAGCCATCGGAAGTGTCATCTGCAATTCAAAGAAGTATCTTTGAATGAAATGTATTGTCACTAAATAAATATTTGGGAAAGCAAAGAGAGAATCTTATTTCATGGTGTTAAATATTGTTCGCTTGTAGAGGGCGATGGATGGCACTCTACTTCTTTTTATGATTTTGTTTATGTTCTTCTAGTCATTGTACCGTTTCTGTGCGTGCGAGTAATAAAACCTGTTTGTAAAGAGTGGTGTGTTTTTGTGATGGACCTGATGAAGGAATTGGATGGTCGGCTGGCAGTCCTACGAATTCTGGAGTATAAAGGAAGGTAAGTCCTTTACTTTATTACGAATTATTGGAAAATCACACATGGTTTGTGGTGATAAAATGCACAGGCATGGGGAAAAGTGTAAGCAGAGTTTTTTCTGGCAGCTCTATTGTTTGGTGTGATGCATAATTGCCATGCTAGGCAAGTTGTCTCATTTGGTGCCATTTGGCGACTTTTGGTGACAAAATTCTTATATGGTAAAGGAACTCCAAGAAGTCTGTGAAAACTGTGCTTTCCAGAATGTACTACGCCTATCTCAAAAACTATTAAAGCAGTTCGATTTCAAAAATTTTACCTCAAAACTTCATAAACTGTAAAAGGAGTTGGAGTCGGTATCAATTGAATTAAAAGACAACAAATCTCATTAAGATTGATATCGTTAAAGTTACTTCTTATTCAGAGTAGCTTGAAGGTTGATATTTATGGTCTATAAGCTCAATATTTTTGTGGATATTTGTAGTTTGGAATTTAGGTATTCCAGTATTTTCTGGCCAGCTGAGATTTTTTTAAAAGAAAGTAATTTTAAAACTAAAGTTAGTTTGCTGCTAACTCCGTGTGATTATTCTAAATTGAGATCCGTAACTCTCAAGAGTATCGGTTTATGCATATCAGAAGGATACTAGAAAGTAGTGTGTTAAAGAAATATTAAACAGAAAACTATTTTAAATTAAAATTGCAGTGTGTGTGAAAACGTGAAAGCTTCTCGCGAATATTTTATGGAAAGAACAAGGAAACATTTATAGTCAGTCAAAGAAAAACTCAAACACTATGACTTTTCTGTCCAACTAGAACTTTTAAGAATAAAAAACACGAAAATACACGTTAAGAGGTATGGATCATGCTAATAAAGTATTAAACTAAAAATATCATGTTTTTAAGTTTTTTAAAATTAAAAACTTTGTAAATTTTGTATAGTGTGTGTTTTACTTTGATCTCGTTTTTTTTTCATATACATTCAAGTAAGTGCTACGCTGTTCAATTATTTTGTAAGTTCTTTGTATAAAAATATTTATTAATAGTTTCATTTGTTATTTAAGTGAAAAGTATGTCAAAAATGTTTCACTTTTAAAATTTCAAATTAAACAGGAAAAACTTTGTACGAGTTTTTCTTTGACTGACTGTACTTCTCATACATAATCCTTTTAGAATATGTTTTCTGCAATCTCTAAATATCGAAAAGACTACTTATAAATTGAAAGGATAAGTTGCCACCTGATTTAGCAAGGCTCACCTGTTTTATAAGAGGGTCTTGCTGGAGACGAATATCTTGTAGATGTTACTTTAGGTTTGCTAAGTTGCTGTTGACTTCTTTCTGCTTTTCTCATGTCACTAGAGGAGTCGAACGAATTTAGTCTGTAAGGACGATCTGGTAAGCTGATAGACCTCGGGTTGGTTCCAAACTGGGCGTCCAGGCTGTCACCACCATTGTCCAAGGACTGAATGCTCGAACCAGTATTTACTTGCGGGCGCAGACGAATCAAGGAGTCGGTGTCTCTGGGCTTGGAAGTGTAGACAGAGGAAAGGGCAGAATTGGTATTGCTGTTCTGTGTTCTGGATCGGACATTGCTGCCATGGGTTGGGGCTGCTGGACGAACTATGTTTCTAGTGTACGTGGATCTGTAAAAGAGCACCAGTTTGACATAAACCTTTCTAACAAAGTGGAAACGTAAAATCGAAACTTTGACTACATTTCCAATAGATATTACTGATAGGATGTTAGTTCATAAAATTACATGCAATACATTGCATCTTTTAAACTTTTGAAGATCACGATTACAAATTCTTTGGTATTTAATGCAATTAGGTTATAAATTTTATCTATGAGCCTTATAGATTTGAAATATATGAAAAAAATATTTTTACATTCTTTGGGGGTGGAGCGAGATTTAGAGAGGGTGATTTAACTGTGAAACGCTCCCCTTGTACAGTAGGAAAATATTTCTTTCTTAAACTAATTAAATTTGTAGAGCTATGAATAAATAAAATAATGTAGTTAATAAATAGCTAAACAATTTATAAGTAATGTTTTGGGTAAGTATTTTCATATGAGAGCATGAAGAAAATCGAACTCTTGATTCTTCCAGAGTTCGATTCTTCCATGTAAAGCAAATTCAAAAAAGTATATTTTAAAGAGAAATAAATTAATTGTAGTGATATATTAATTGTAGTGATTTATAGTTTAAAGTGTCAAAAACAAAGAAAAAATTCATGTGTTTAAAACAGAGAAAAGGTATTATCAGGTGTTTTCGCTGTGAAACCACTGTCCTTAAAAGGGTTAATGGATATAAAATGAGAGAAATTTTTTTACACTTAAATACTAAGTCTTTATGCAAAACAAAAAATACTGTCGAAAATGTATGGCTATTAAAATTAAAATAGAAAATTAAAAATTACCTATCATCTTCTTCAGATGAACCTCTAGAAGAATCTCCAAAGCCTGTTCTCAGAGACTGCATTCTAACATGTTGATTGTTGAAAGACGTCACGCTCGGACGTACATCCGTATTTCTGGTGCTAGGTGGAGCTCTCAGAGTACTGATGCTGGTTCGAACAACGGGCTTTTCTGTTCTGGGAGGAGCGGTAGGCCTATGAGTTGTCATAGATATCGGTCTGACGTACAAGTTGTTTCCGTTGCGAAGGTGCTGATTGACCATCAACTGAGGTTCTTCGATGCTGCTGTCATCTTCGTAGTCACTGTCGTAGTAATCATCTTCAAATGTTTTTTTCGGGGTTCTTGGTGGGCCAGTGGGTTTGGGAGTTACTCTGTAGTAAACGGGCTTAAAACTTGCTGGTGGTCCAGTGCTGTAGTAATAGGGCTTTGGACTACTAGATGGAGCTGAGGAGGGTCTAGAAGAAGGCCGGTAATTGGTAGAATTCCTTGCTGCAATGTAAGATTCACTGAGGGAGATAGGAGGAGTGTATCTGCTACCAACACGTGTGTCTTGAGTTGGGTTGACTGGAGCAATGGAATTGATGCTTGGAATGTTATTATTTCTGTATCTATTATTGTTGTCAGATGACCGAGGTCTTTTTGTGGTCGTTCCGTAAATTCTTCTGCCAGATGAAGATTCTGTGTTTGTAACGCTATCTGAATAAATAAATAGATAACATTATTTGGTTGTATTGATTTTTTTAAGAGTTCTTTAAAATTTTAAAATTACAGAAGAATTAGCTACTATTATATAATTTATGAATATTTAACCAGTTCCATTGTCAAGATGGATAAAATAACTAGATTCTTCAAATAAATGATGCATTTTTACATCCTTTTATTAGGTGATGAATTTCTGTTAGCATTTATTGTAGACTTACAGTGTTAAATTAAACAAAGTTAACTTTATTTACAGTGCGTATTTGTCCCGGGTCAAGGATTAATTTTACAATTTTCAAGTTGTTGAAAAATGTAATAAATTATATAATTACACACGTTTTTAAAAGAGGTTTGTAAAAGTTTTATTTTAAAATATTAAGTTGGAAAAAGTATATCAATTCATAACTTTTAGCTGAAATTTATCGATATTATTATCGAATTATTATTTAAATTATTTTTATGATATAAAAATATAGAAAAATAAAATTTGTACATTTTGATAATGTAAACTATTAAACAGTTTTTAATAAGTATATAAATATAGTATTTTACTCTAGTTTCAGTAGGTAAAACAAAAATTTCAATTTTTTCTCCCGTCAAGGATATTGTCCAAGAACTTCAACAGTCAACTTAAGTCAACTGTGAACTTAATCATAACGATCACTTAACGCTTATCTACCGTGAAACTTCTATATTTGTATACCATTGAATTTTGAATATAAATAAATATAGAGAACATAAAGATCTTTTAAATAGATCATTTTCATCCTACAGTGAGTGTAATTATTACCACAACATAAAATAAAATTATTAATAATAATATATTAAAATGTTTTTCAAAACAAAATATTTTATATTTTATGAATTTATAACACATTTCATAAGCATTTTTAACTGTATACGAGAAAATAAAACATTTTGTGTTGGAATATAGCATAAAATCCAAAGCCAACGTAAGTAAGACAGTTTGGAGACAGACAGTATGGAGACAGCTGTTCCGTTGCTTCGAGCGAACAACATTTTCATTGCGAGAGGATTCACTGGATTGTAAAAACAGACAGCTCATTTGAGTGCTGAGAATTATTACTCACATTGAGAATATTGCTTGCTCGAAGCAACGAAACAGCTGTTGAGTCCTTTGTCTCTCGATTTGTGTCTTACTTACGTTGGCTTTGCATTTTATGCTATATTTTTAACTATATCATCCTTCGAAACTTATTTACTATTTACATTGTAACATAAAGTAAAATTAATCTGTTTTTGAAACACATCTCTCATTTCTTTATTTAAAAGGACTATTATGGATATTTTGTACAGGAAAAATTGAATCATTATTTCTTTTACTTATATTTTCTCTGAATGTTTACTATTACTTATTATATGTAATACTATTTTTATTAATTATGATTGATGTAGTTTTATTCTATGCACTAAAATGCATGCTATAAACACAAAAGTTCTATATTGCGTGTTAGAGGGATATACATGGATGACTTTTAGTAAGACCAAATTAAAAGATTTAATACATTGTGTGCGGGTACATTTCGCAGTGGAATTGTACCGGGAGCGAGCGTTTTGAGCGTAAATTTAGGTATTCAGTTAAATCTCAATAGATCGAAAATTATTTAATTTTTTTAATCAACTTTTGTATTTTATATTGAAATATATAAATAAATATATAAATAGAAATATATAAATAACAACCATAAGATTTTTGTAAACAAAAAAAAATATTTTTTAGTGGATAAATTTATAATAGTATCGTAAATATGAAAAATCAAATAAAAATAGTAGTATATAGTTTTAGTTTTTTCCCGTTCTGTGGTTCCACATCAACTGATTTAAAAACTAGTTTTTATTTGTCTAAATTTTTCCAGAATCTATGTAGTAGGCAAGAACATTCGGCTTCATTTTCTTGTATGTACCGTTATTTTTGTACCCACAAACAAACCTTGTTGTTACACTAACCCATACTAGTACGTGTCCCGCGCTCAAGTATCAATCGTCAGAAAACATACTAGTACGTGTCCAGCATACAGTGTGTTAATAGAATAAAAAATATTTTATGTTCCAATTTTAAGAACTTTCATTTGATATAAATTGCTCTTAACATTTTCAAGTAAAGGAATTATAAAGCTAAAAGTAATATCCGACAGTGGCCTTAATAATCTGACTGTGGTCTAAGCAACTTACTGGATTCGCAATCTTTCACGTTCCTTGGCCAATCACACATTCGTAACTGATCGTTGAAGTACAGGCCTGGCGTGCATTTGTCATGCATAGCATCTCCAAACACGCAGATGAAGTACTTGTTGCAATCAGTGTTGTCGCGGAAGTAGCCGAACTGCTGCGGACATTGGAAAGTACTTGAGGCTTTTTGGCACTGGATCTGATCGCAAAGAGCG
The DNA here is from genome assembly GCA_032207245.1 of Pardosa pseudoannulata. NCBI lineage: Eukaryota > Metazoa > Arthropoda > Arachnida > Araneae > Lycosidae > Pardosa > Pardosa pseudoannulata. Next base: position 174,645,708 of record CM063505.1, on the reverse strand, counting down.
GCTGTGAGGAAGAGAAAAAATATATACAATTAGAATAAAAAATTAAGCTGAAAAAGGTTACTTTTCTTAAGTAATTTTCCTAGATATTACGAAAACGTGTTACTGATTTATAGAGAAGGAGAATTTTAGTTATCGTTTATTTTTAGATCTATTTAATGCTTGAAAGATCTGGTAAACATTTTAAAGTTAAAATGGTCAAAGTTATCTGTTAGATCTGGCGATAGTTTACTCGTTTTGTTGTATCAGGGAGGTAAGTATCAAAATCAGTCTATCGTATTGCCAGGCGATCTGCAATGCATTTTCCTTTGTTACTGAACTCACTTGGTTCGAATCTTAATGCTGGAATGGATGCTCCTAGTTTGCAATGGTTTTAAATAGTATGTACCACATTAATTCTTCCACCTTTTGCAAAATATGACCATAGTGCCATTGCTTTTGCATATTTGACCAAACTATTTCATCCTAGACATTGTATGTGTGAGAGAATAGTGAAAATTATAAATTAACTATCTTTGTAAATAAGTTCTCAATAAAAAAACTTAGTAAATCACAATGAAAATAACTGGGTGTAAAAGTTTTTTCTTAATGACGTTTTATCAAAATTCAAGATATATTTTTGCTACTACAGGCTATTTTTCAGGTATTTAAAGCTAAACATTGCCGCAGTTCAATGTGAATTGGAGATTTTTGTATTGGGAAAAGTAAACCATCTTTTCTAGAAAAATAGGTGATGGTTATGTGAAGTAATATCGCTCTATCTTATCATAAAAGAATTGCATTTTTACTTAGGAGTCAGTTCTTGACATAGGTTAAGTTTAAGTGATCGTTGCTTTAAGTTAATGTATAGATTGCACACACAGAGCTGCTACAAAAGATTCAGTTATTTTCAAAATGCAATATATTAAAACTATTACACATACGAATATGAGGGGTATATGAAAATAACCACAAGCTCATTAAGTTTTCTGCAGGCTCTTCAATGCTTCTTTTTGCTCTCTTTTGGGTACACTATACACTCTTGGGTGGTATGAACTGTTGTGTGTGCGTCATTTTTCTTTTTCGTCGAAAATGGGTGATGGGTGAAAGTTATTTAGCTATGTTGCAGTTATGAATATTGCCACAATTGATTGAGAATTTCAGAGTTTTTTTTTATTATACCAGTATGGAGTATCCCCTCTTTGGTATATACAAAGTCGTGGAAACCTGAACGATGAACATAAACACTTCTGGATTATATGTGTTGGTGTGTGTAACAAAGAGTTACATCAATAAACGCCTTCGCTGCCATTAGTGGGCTATCTACGGAGAGACTGACCAGAGAGAAGACCGGAAATGTTTCCAGCGTCTTACATTACTCCGACTCTGGCTGGACAGGTGGGGTTTGCCCTTTCCCCTCTCTGAAAGAGACAGTAAGCCGAAGTGTTTATTGCTCAGCTGAATTAGCAGGATATCACGGCAAAAGAAAAAAGGAATTATTATAAGCATAGGCAGCAAATTTGCACCACTCTTTCTACATGCCATCTTCTCTGAAAACATGACATTAGCCTTGCAGTATGTAACGAAGAACAAATTAAGTGGGAGATTAGCAAAACAATAAATAGATCTGTAATAATGTTTAAGTTGTTTTTTTAGTTGTAAAATAAATTGTCAAATTTATAATTTCTTTGTCTATTTTACTTGAGTTTCTCAACAGATCTGGCTCATAGCTTCGCATGTAATTGAGTTTTTATTATCTTATTAAGCTCTCGCATTATATGGCACAACAGTTTGGATGGCATCTCTTTGTTCCCTTGGCCTCTTCAAATCACTTGACTTAACATTTGTGACTTTTCCTTTAAAGACACATTGAAGGGCTTGTTTACGTACACATACTATCAAAAACATTAGACGATTCCAGAAGGAATCAATAATGTAGAGATGATTATTGACAGGATTTCAAAATATGTTAAACTAGTTAAATTATCACCTGGACGTGAGTTGTGTGACCCAGAGGGTGCGCATGGAACAATTAGGAGATGTGACGAAAACCTGTGGAGTTTATGGTTATTTTCAAGTAATACTCATTTTTGTAGGCCTAATACTGTTGAATATAAATTGTTTTGAAAATGAATGCTTTTTTTATTTTAAGTCTTTTAATAAATGCTCAGTATTGTATTGATGGTGAGATAATAGTTCCACACTTGGAACCAAGGAAATTCATAGCATTCCCAGGTGACGGTAACACTCAATGATTTTAAAGTTTAGTTTATGTTAGTGTAGATGACAGGGAAATAAAAGGATTTTGGAAGGTAAATTAGTATGTGTAGTTAAACAATTCAGTTCCAATTAAATCACCGGGGACAACTTCAGAATTGATACCTGTTATTTATTTATTTATTTTGTTTAACTGAGACTTTTTCAATCATGAAGAAAATTTTTGGAGGATCTTAGTTTCAATTGTTACTAGTAAATCTAAATAAGAATGTTCGTTTGAATCCTGAAACGTTTGAAGATAACATTCTAAATTTTTGTTTTTACTTCATTGATGTTTACTTATAAAGCTGTCCTGAATTTAATTAACTATTAATTTCTTATAAATGTTTATGAGAAACAGATGGTAGCAACTGTCCTTATATGTACTTGTTGTTGTACATATAACGTAGATGTTGACCTTATAAGAATATTTTTTTATTTAAGAATAAAAATGAAAGTGGAAAAGGGAAAGTGACAACCAAACACTTTTTTATAATACATATTTTTCATTCATAAAACAGAGGAGCAATTGATAATTAAGAAACATGCAACAGAATTAGTGAAAAAACAAACCAATAGTATGAAAGTAGGATGAAAGTTTTATCTGTACATCTTGATTTCTCTAAGCCATAGAAGTACACAAGTCCCACTATTTACACACCCCACGCCTATTTTCGACTCAAAAAAGTGAGCTTGACATTGAGTTCACGAAGGCCATTTGTGCTATGCGACAAAAGAAAATGAAAGCTAGATTTAGATATATGTTATGTGTTATTATACCTGAGTTGCAGGACCTTGAGTTTTTTTCCACCAGATAACATTAAAATCTTTTTCTTACGGATGCACTTATTATGCATTCTGGTTAACGGGCCTTCAAGTTACGATCATATTATGTATGACGTCCAGAAGGACACATTAATTTACACAGAAGCCGATCATTTTAGTTTTTCGGGATCTTTAAATTTCAAGAAAACGCCTCTACATGGTAACAAAAGGGTGGGGGGTAGGTTTTAAAACTAGTCTCGAAAACTTTTTCTTGTAGAAACCGATTACGAAATTGATTTCCCTTTACATAACCCTGCATTTAATGAACGCTTAACATTGTAAGCGATTTGGGAGTTGTTTATTGTCATCTTTACTAAAGAAATATATTTCTTTGTATAATGTTGACGTATAGCGCAGTCAATTTTAATGACAGATTCAGAATGCTCTGCACGTCATAATCGTATGTCTCTATTTTCAAGAAGACACGTTCTTGGTCATTCAGAGTCATCTTTAACACGTTGACTCCCAGACGCATTTTCAATGGTTAGCCCAAGACGCCGACGACATTTCATTATGCGATGCATATTATGCTGAAATACTATTTGCAGCAGATAAAATGAGTTATAAAATCATGCTTGAAGCAGTTTTCGGCGTGGGGGTGACTTCGGCGTGGCAGGCTTTGGTTTGGAGTGCTACGATCTACTCTTTTGCAACACGAGGGTTAATGAGACCGGGACCTACAGTTCCGATTCCGGACGGCTACGAACATCCATGCCTCAATGGGTTCGAACCCACGAACTCCGGTACCGAAGGCCAGCACCCTAATCAATCGGCCATCGTTCGGTAATTGTTACCGGCTTGGTAGGCAATTGTTACGATTGTCCTTTTTTTTCAAGCAATCGTGCTTCGATTGCTAAGTGATTACTCTTATTCTTTAGAATTCAAAGCAGCCAGAAAGAGCTAGAGCAAAGAATTTGACTAAAAATGTGGTGACATTGTTCCGATTGCTTTGATTCACCTTTTCTTTGCCTTGAATGTTTCAATCGGACTCATCGCAATATGCACGGGTAAAATATATAATTTTCATGTACTAATAAATTTATTTTTGTGTGTGCTATATTGCATTAATTTATTCAAACCATTATAATAACAATGGTATTATTCAAAAATTTATCAGTATCCATATTTACTATAATTATGCAGTTTTATTATTTGCTGCGTCGCCGGTCACCGGTGGCCAAACGGTGCTGTAGCCATGTCGAGTGCCGGTCACTGGTGACCCACCCCCCATGGCAGTCAACGTGTTAACACTAGGACGGCGGGAGGGGTCTTCATGGTTTCTTTGAAAAAACGATTTTATTAAAGCGGAAGTGATATAGAAATTTCCATTTCAGCACCAATATAGTTAAAAATAATTTTGAATATTTAACACTGGAGCCACAGCCTCAGTGATTTTAACCCCAAAATTGTTTTGTGTCCAATTTTCTCGAAAAGTTACTAACGAAACAGATAAATTTCTTGACTTTTCCTAATTTTATACCTGTAAAAATCTAAGAAAATGTGGTATTGAAGAATCTATGCATATGCTAAAAATGGTTTATTACTAAGCTTCCAAATGTGCAAACAAAACTGTAGATATTTTTTCTAACTGAAAAATACCTATAAGAAAAAAAAATGCACAATATATATATATATATATATATATATATATATAATATATATATATATATATATATATATGTATATATGTATATATATATATATATGTATATATATGTATATATGTATATATATATATAATATATATATATATATATATATATATATATATATATATATATATATATATATATATATATATATATATTATATATATATATATATATATATATATATATATATATATATATATATATATATATATATATATATATATATATATATATATATATATATATAAAGAAGTTGCCTAAACTGTGTAAGAAACCTTGAATTGTAAGAAACTAAATAATTCCGTTAAAGTTGTCTATATATTCTCTAACGATATATACTTTTCGATATTGTAATGTCTTTTTATTTTTTTATGAATTATTATAATAATTTAATACCTAGAAAGAAATAAATGCCATTGCTTCTATATATAGTGTACTTTTTGAATAATAACACGGATTAATATTAATCGGGTTAAGTTGCTTCACCCAGCCCGCAGTTTTAGGCATACCGAAGCTTCCTAGGTTCTGGTGTGAAATAGTGTGTACTTGTCTCATTAGCTCTCTTTTAGCAAAAATGTAGACAATAGCGTTCCCAATTCTACCAAACCAATACAAGTCATACAAGGCGCTGATTTAGCAGGATTCTATGGGCCGAGTCTTCAATCCAGAGATTTCTAGTAAACACAAAAGAATGAAAGCGAGTAGAAAATAAACAGTTGAAAGATGAAAGAAGACGAAATAAGAGTGAAAAATATAATACGGGTGGTCATAATTAAACTGACAATGCTCAGAGTGTTCTGTAGCGCTATCTATTTGCGAGAATGACGCCACATTTTGTAGGAAGATTAAACCAGACTGGGGACGAAGGATTCCGGAAAAAAAAAAAAAAAAAAAGAAAAAAAAAAAAAAAAAAGATTTTGTTTCAAAAATTACCACTAGGGGAATATTTGGCGCTGTGTAATAGAGTTTAGTCAGGCAGGACGAAATATTTTTTCTCATATTGAAAATATTTTGCAATACGAGAGCTAATGAAACTGGGGCCTACAGGTTAAAGCTGATACCGAACATGCATGTCACAATTGCATTGCGAACCCACAACCTCCGACTGAAGATTAGCACTTAAACCATTCGGCCATCGTTCGGCATTTAGAAAGGAATTGAACCTAGTAATTCTGAGTAATCTAACGCACAGAATGTTTTTTCTTGATAAGTTTGGATTTAGAGCAAAATCTATATAGATATTTTGTGAACGAGAGATTTGACTTGGTTTGGAACAAGCTAGTTCATCTTTTTTTCAGGTTACGAGTATGACAATGAGACCAGGATTCACCACTTACAAACGTTTCTGAGTGGTTATAAGTACTGATGCTATTGGTGGAATTTGAACCCATGATGTCGAGAAATGTTGAGCTGCGCACTACCTATTCGGCTGTCTTTGGTTACTATCTACAGAAATAGATACGTAGACATCTCAAGTAGACATATCGTAGACATATCAAGTAGTTGTAAGTTTTGGAGAACACAGAAAATAATTTTATACCCACAATTGGATAAATTTACATTCGAACTTTATTTATTTTCAAAAAGCGTAAATGAAAACCTCTCTAAAGTAATCAGAGGTTAACTTTGTACTGAGCTGGAAAATTAACTATATTTCAATCAATTCGTGATCATAAATTCATTTATTTAAGACATACAGAGTAAATGAAACAAAGACAAGATATATAATGATTATACATCCAAACTCAAGAAGCAATAAATCCAACAGGACAAAAGGCGATACCATGAATGGTTCAGAATTCATAAGAATCGAGAAAAGAAATTCAGAATGACGTCCTTGGAACATGATACTTAAAAATATTTTGTGTAAAGGAAAATAATAATAGTTTTGTCAGCCTTAAACTTTTGACTTCAATCGCGTTTATATTATCCCCGACAAGTATGAATAGCATTAACCGAGCTATGAGTACCTGGCGGTGTTAGAATTTGGGAGTTGCCTCGGAAATAGGTCACCTTGATGGAGTGGCAGAATAGGCGAAAAGATGAAAAAAAATGTCAAAACATAAATAGTTAACAAGCTGTTACAGATGGGGTATGAAACGCAGAAGCGTGATTTTCTTAATTGCTTATTTTGGTCTTAAGTACCATTGCAAACAGGATTTAGAGAGATTTTTACTCTAAGAGTTAGCTAGAAATGGATCTACAGTTTTCCTAGTCAAAGTTCGACCTGGAAAAGTTATAGGTGTTCTTATTTTTCCTTTCCAAGGAAATAAATCCTCGGGATTTTAAAGGACATCGAACATTGAAGATTCGTCCATGCTCAATGATTAGTCCTTGAAGATATATTTGAAATGCAAATTATGCTTAATCACAATACTTGATTTCCGCATAGCATAATCTTGAAAGCAAAAAAAGATCAGAAACGTTTTTACTGCGCATATAACACTAAAACTTTGAGATAGTTGTGATTCCATAGAAGGCAATAGTAGTTGTTGTTAAGTTGTGAGTCATACCCTTGGCGTTGAAAAGCCTACAAGCGGCACCCCGTCGCAATATGAGATTGGTCCATGGCTTAGAGTGCCGAACGATGACCGAATGGTAGAGGGCTGATCTTCGAAATCGGAGTTCGCAGGTTCGAATCCCGCTGCGGACATGGATGTTAGTAGTCATTCGGAATTTGCTTTACGCAGTAGGTCCCGGTCTTATTAGCTCTAGTGTGTAAAACAGTAGGCCGTAGCGCTCTAAACTAAATGAAACCATGGCTTAGAGTAATATGCAGCTTCACTTTCAGAAAAGAACCAGGAGGATTGGAGAGAGGCAATAGTAATCAGCTATATATAAATTTTTAAATGAATAACACCAAATTTAAAAAAAAATTCCGAATCTTTTGCCTAAAGATTATTTTTTATATGTTAACGAAGTAAGCGAGACGTTGTGACAATGATACGATGGAAACTTTAAATACTCTTCAAGATTTAGAAAAGTAAACATTTAATAGAGTTTAAACCAAACAACAAAGTGATCTTCTCTAACACACTACATACAACGGGAAATCCCCGGCAGAGATGAAAATAGAAGTAGAAGTTGTAGTAGTTACAAACGTGGAGTTTAAATGACAAAGGGATATCGCTACAGGTTTATTTCATAGCAATTTTAAAGTAAATAGAATTAACTCTTTGATTAAAAACTTTCATAGCTGCTATATGTTGGTTTACAAAGAATAATTTTCGAAGAGTAAATACTACGTTAATTTAAATATATTATTCACTTATCAGTGTTTTTGAAACATGAAATCGGAAACAATTATTTTTTAATACATTTGAAAAATTAACAATTAAACATAATTATAAACTTTAAAAGTAATAATTTCTTTGAGGTAAAATTTTAGAATAGAAAGAAATCGGTGTTAGATTTTGTAACAATGATATAAATTAAAGAATTTAATTGCATACACATACATACATACATACATATTTATATATATATGTATGTTTGTATGTATGTATGTATATACAATTAAATTATGTATAAATATATATGTATATATAAAATATATATATATATATATATATATATATATATATATATATATTTACATATATATATGTGTGTATGTTTGTACGCATTTATGTATGTATATGCAATTAAATTATATATATATATGTATGTTTGTACGCATTTATGTATGTATATGCAATTAAATTATATATATATATATATATATATATATATATATATATATATATATATATATATATATATATATATATATATATATATATATATTTACATATATATATGTGTATGTTTGTACGCATTTATGTATGTATATGCAATTAAATTATATATATATATATATATATATATATATGCAATTAAATTATATATATATATATATATATATATATAGAGAGAGAGAGAGAGAGAGAGACATATATATGTATGTTTGTATGTACTTATGTATGTATAAGCAATTAAATTATATATATATTTATATTTACATATATATATATATATATATATATATATATATATATATATATATATATATATATATATATATATATAATACGACTCGCTGTAACAAAATTCAAGTACAATTCGAGAATTTTGTTTTGTCTGGGCCTGATATGGATGTTTATTGCCGTTTGAAATTAGCTCTGGGAAAATGAAAAATACGTATATGTTTAACTTTTTTTTATTAACTAATTGTAATTTAAAAAATGCGGTTAAATGCTCAAAATACATGAAGTCGAAAACTTGCAAATTTTGGAGGTCTCTCTCTATTGCTAAACAATGTAATCACATCAATAATTCAATTATACATTGTTTTATGAATAAGTTTAAAAATTTGAAACGTCTATTATTTTAATTTTTTATCCTGGTAACTGTACACCTATAAAGTTTAAATAAAATAATCTGATGTCGACGTGACATGACTTCATTGCCCATCTGTTAAGTTATGCACATACTTTGCTGGATTTAATTTAAAATTGTTTTATTTGAATGTGAGATACGAAACACTATTTCTTTAGAAGAGTAGACTATTACATAATTGCTACAATATGACATTGTAATAAAATATAAAAATTATACAATATTAATTCAGTAATAAGTAGAATTCTATTCGTGAATGAATAGCACATATTAATTAAGTACAATAAGGAGAGCTCAAGTACTGCCAACTGGAGGTGATCGGAAGTGTTTTAATGTGTGTTATACTGAAAATTTTCTTTATAAAGAGTGCGGATTGAAACAAAAAAATGGAAGTGCACAACTAGATGTCACAACAGACTTAAATAAAAGTCAACATTCTACGGGTAATCGCTTTTGAGTTACACCCGGTAGCGTTATATTGAATTCCTTTTTGTTATATAGCATGCAGGTTGCAATCAAAGAGGACGTGTAATCAATAGAAGAGGTGTACGATTAAATATTATAACGGTATTAAATACAAAATTTTAATATTTTACGGCTAATCGTTTTAGAATTATGCGAGATATACGTATGGATGTACAGGCGTGACTAGTCAAAATTAATTCAGGGATGCTCAAAATAAATACTTAAAATTTAAAACAAAGTACAAAATTCAAGGTTCCTTTTAATGTACGTCCAGACAAAACTCTGAAACTAGCTAAAATTAATTTAGGCATGGTTTTTAAGTTCTTTTAAATCTGAACACTGAATTTTTCGCAATTACGATACTTCTTTCATTTCATATAAGGAAGAAAAAAAAGTATTAACGCTTAGGGGTAGGAAGGGGGATGTACGTCCTTCCTCCGACCTTTCACCTTGGGTCACTGGTAGGGTGCTGGCCTTTGGTACCGGAGTTCGTGGGTTCGAATCCCACTGTGGCATGGAGGTACGTAGCCGTTCGGATTCGGCTTTAAGCTGTAGGTCCCGGTTTCATTAGCCCTCATGTTGCAAAAAAGTAGACCGTAGCACTCTAAACCAAACCAAACCCTGGGTCACTGGTGTATTAAAAGAGATTATTAAATCCTATATGAACATCTGAACTGCTCATTATAACGACTGCAAATATATGAAGCAGTCATGATGTTTGGGAGATCTCAATGAAACTATTTGTTAAAAGAGGGATGTTTTTAGATTGTCTTTTTTCTGTTTGAGTCCTATTCTGAACGGCTAAAGGTAAGGGGTGATGTTCAACCCCCCAAAATTTTGTACCAAATATATATACATAGGTAAAAGTATTTAAGGTATCCGTCTACGTTAAAAACGTCATTTTTTGCCAAAAATCATAAATTTTTTTTATTTCTCTATTGTAAATTTTCAACTTTTAGGCTTCTAAATCTGTTTTTATTTTGTCTCTACGGCATTTTAAAGAAAAGTTACAGCTGTTTAAACATCAGTGACAGCTGTCAAAACAAAAAGGAAGTAGCGACTTCGGAACCGGAAGTTGTGAATTTAAAGCCTTTTAAAGAGCAATTTTTGGACAAAACTTTTTAAATTTTCATGAAGATTAGTTTAAACATTTTTCTAGTATTTTTAATAATTATCAACTTGGCAATTAGTAAGTTTTGAAACAAGAAAATGTGTGGAATTTTAAACATGTATTTTAATTTTTTAATAGTTAAAGTTGCTATCATAAACTTTAAATGCGTTTTTCTTAGAATGGTATTTTTAATAAAATGTTGAAACTTAAAATGTGATTTCTCAAAAAGTTCTTAAAATATTTTGTTGAAAATTATTATGAATGCTTTTGATAGTATTTACTAGTGAATGACCTAAAAGCTTTAAATTTGGATAATTTTTAATGTTGTTTCACTCAGTTAGATATAAAGGTAATAAAAATTCATTAAAAATTCAAAGTGTATGATTTTGAAGGACCCAAGTTTTTTACCAAATGTAAATTAAGCAAAGATTCTAGGTGATTCACTAGTCCAGTGTATAAGAAATGTGTTGCATCAAAAAATATTGAAATAATTTATTAAAAAATTAGACCTTTTGAAAAAACCTGATGTTTTTACTAAATTTTCTTCATTTATTAGAAATTTTATAAAAACTTCTCCAGGAATAACAATTTTTTAAGTGCAATTCTCTATGATAATATAAAAAATAAATCTAAAAATGTAAAAACATGAACTAGTTTCTACGTTTAAAGAAAAAAGTTCACCGAACGTAGACGGATACCTTAATAGATTAGTTATATGTTCCCCATAGAACCTAATTCATAAGTAATTAAAAAACAACCTAAAATAAGAGGAAAACCACTAAAATGGTAATATAGGGAAAGTTAGCTTATAGGTATGTTCAAATTAACGTATATCTTGTCTTTGTAAAAATCTGAGTAAAAAGAGAAGTTCCATTAAGTGCAGATTAAAGAACATGCTTTAAATTGAGTGAGTGTATGTTTAAATGTAGAAAATACATAAAAAATATTAGGAATCTGTTATCTAAACTTTAAAAGTAACTAAGAGGGTACATTTTCCAGTCAGGAACTTGTTAAGGTCTCATTTAGTGGCATAAAAAATGATGCTAAACGATTTCCTAAACAGATTTTCCCCGCGTTAATGGACCAAGCTTTAAAAATTTCCCCGTTTCTTTCATTTTCCTTGAGATGATTACAGAAGGGATTTCTTGATGAATGGTATTTTTCTATCTTCAATCTGGGAGAAAACATTTTACTTTGATGGCAACGCATTTAACTGTTAAAGTACGCCATAAATTTTAAAGGTTTTCACGATAGATTAAATCTAGATTCAATGATGTCACAATTATTACTCGCATAATATCGCAATAATTACGTGCCTCCATTTAACTGCCATCTTTTTCATTAGTCCCTCGAAATTATCTGTATCGCTGCATATAAAAAACACTGAAACGGATGCTGTGAACCCTTCCTGATCTAATCGCGTTTTTATACCTGTAGGAAAGTGCGACAAGGATTGTCTTATTGCAAGAAAAGTGCAACCATATTTTTATTTTCTATTCTCTTTCACTCAAAAAATACTGGGTAATTATCCGGAGCAGCTTTCAGAGTTTGTTTACAGCAAAAACTAATGAATATAAATAACTAATGATCATACAGAATAATAATAGTTAAACCAAAATAATATAAATGCTTTGAAGATAGTCTGAGATAATCAGAAAAGCTGTGAAATTATTGCATAGAATTAAGATGTAAATAGGTTTATTTTGAAACGGTGGACCTACTGTTTTGTTATACGAGAGTTAATGAGACCGATATGAATAAGGAATGCTTAATAGTAAACAATATTTTATTGGTTTCTCACATGAGGAACAGATTTACAAGGAGATAAAAAACGGTAACGGTCTGTTCATGTATAAACATTTAACTGGTCCGCTTTGCAGTTAGAAAAGTCATATTTGCAATGCGCATATTTAAAATTTAAACACCAAGCTTCGAATAAGAAAATGGTTAAAATTTATTTCTTGTTTTCACATTTCCTGTTTTTACTTCAGTGTATTTTTAATTTTAGAACAAACTATCCTCTAAAAGTACACTCTCAATGCAATAAAGATTGACTTTCATATTTGACAATGGAACATTTTACATATTTCCAAACTGTTCACAAGTCTTCGATATGTAGTATAATTTAAGGTACGGTGTAATGTAATGATTAATGTAATCATGGTAGAAATAGTGCTTTTTTAATTGATTTATCTTTAAATTTTCATTATTTTTAAACCTTAAACTGTATATTATGTTTTAAATTTCAATTTGTTATCTGCGGGAGAAGTGATTTTTATAAAATGTCTCTCTGTCAGTCTCAAAGCAAATTCAGAACCTGGTGGTCCACTTTTGAAATTTATTCCCGAGTGATATTTTGCAATAATCCAGTCAATGATTCTCTTTACAAGAATCAAAATAATAAAAAATGACTTTCATATTTTAGAATGAAGTTTTCCAAATGGAGCTCAAGTATTTTCTATAAAGTACATTTTGAAGTATTGTGTAATGCAACTCCCATTGTCACAATCAGGGAGGAAATATTGTGTGTTTTTTAAAATTCGAATACTTCTTCTTATTTTCATTTCCTTCACGAACACAAAACTACAAATTGTCTTTTAAATTTCAGTTTCTTATCTGTGGGAGCAATGATTTCTATAAACTGTCATTCAGTCTGTCTCAGAGGATAAGGTCCAGAATCTGATCGTCTACAATTAAAATGTTTTCAAGAGTGACATTTTCAACAATCTCGGCAATAGCTCTCTTTACATGGATGAAAATTACGAGCAAACCAATTAAAGAAAAGAGAAATTGATGCTCGTAAATTACGCTTGCAAACACGTTGAATTCAGCTACGGATAGTCCGTATAGTGTAAGTAGCTAAAGTCTCGCGTTATAATAGGACTTGACTGGTATGAAAGAACTCGCGTTTAGATTTTTTTTAACTACTGTGGGAATATTTTTGAAATAAAACTAGCTTCAGTTGTTTATTTTAATTAATTTGTAACTAGCTTGTTACTTGGTGAATGACCTTCACAGCACTCTGCTGGAAGATATTGAGAAAAACAAGGATCAATTACAATTTAGAAAGCTGAAAAAAATTAAGAATATAATCTGTGAGACAGCACAACAACAAATAAATGTTACCGAAATATATTTAGTTTAATTTGGAACGCTACAGTTAAACTTTTGTAACATGAGTTAACAGAGGGTAATTAGTTTGGTTTAGTTAAATTTCAAGCGCTACGGTTTACTAATTTGTTACACGAAGGATAATGAGACCGAGACCTACTGCTTAAAGTCGATTAAAATGGCTAGGAACATTATTGTCAATAATGGGGTTCGAACCCACGAACGGCGGTATGAAAAAGTAGCACTCTATCCATTTGCCCATAGTTTATCAGCATTACTGTTAAACGATTATCCTGTTTTTCCCGTACTCCACACAGACAGCTTGGAATTTTCTCGGTAGTTTATACGAAGTCTCTTCAGTAAACATGCAAACTAATGTCATAAAAACTTCATTCCACAAACGTTAGAGTTACTCATTCTTATTCCCTTCAAAATATTCCTCATTTGTAGAAATACACTTGTCCCACCTTTCCATCAATTGTTAAAAACATTCCTGGTTGCCTTTCAAAGTCAGCCTTGCCGTTTAACATTTTATAGTCCTCACGTCGTTCAAGAGCCCAGCTCAGCTAGATCTATGGATCAATAAACCCCATTCGAAAAGAATTCAAACATCCATGATTAGCTAGAGGGACTTGTTAGGACAGATTTTGGTTTTGAACTTTAATAAGTCATTGAGAACTATTTAAGCTTTTCAGTTTTACGATGAGAAAAATCACATGTTTATTTTAGAATTTAGGGTATGTAGTAGGGGATATGATTATCCGATAAAATCAAAGTTTCATATTAACAAAATTATTTTCCAATAAATTTTTACGCTTGTAAAAAATTATCGTTATTAAATTAAATTATCATAACCTATAATTAAAAAAATCTAAACCTTATTAATTCAGGGTAGATCAAATAATTTATTTCTGCCTTTAAAGTAATTTAAAACTTTACCTTTCTATAAAAAGTTTATTTTCATATAGCGAAGAAGATGAAATAAATCAAAAGAAAGAGAATTAAAAATTAATGTCATTCTACAATGTAAGACGATGGTGGTTGGAATAATACGAGTAAATATGAAATAATAAATGTGTCTCAAGCATAAACGATGCATTATCTTCAAGGGCATCTGTTATAGGCTATGAATTATTGCTTAAATACATTATGTTTCTGAAACTTTCTCTTCCACTGAACTGTAATAATAATTTTACAGTCAGTGAATTAGTTTTTATTTGAAAAACATTCAATATAAAAGAGTTACGTGCTGTATAGAAATGTGGATGATGTCCCTGCGTTCTAGTTGACCTTCGGCATCTCATGCAGTTGTCAAAATTTACTTGATCGAGGCCACATTGCTTCAAATTCAGTATAAGAAATACTTATCCTCATGTCTGAATCTGTTGAAGCGATTGGCAACAAAGTTTTGGCCAAGATGAATATCCTAAAACGTATTCAACAGACATAGAAGTGACATGTTTGAACAGACATTATTGTGTACTGTGAAAATTTTCATTGAATACTAAAGCCCAACGATGGCCGAATGGTCAGGGCGTTGATCTTCGATACCGGAGTTCGTGGATTCTAATCCTAAGGCGACATGGATATTTGTAGACGTTCGGAATCGGCTTTAAGCAGTAGGTCTTGGTCTCATTAGTACTCGTGTTGCAAAAAAGTAGACCGTTGTAAACCTTGAATGCTACATTCAGAACGATGATTAGGTAATCTTATTTATTGTATTTCACAGTATTTCATACAAGGATGAAATAGAATTTTTTTTAGTATATTCTGAATATTGTCCAATAGATCTAATGAATACGCTTTTTGAGCAGTAAGAGATTTCTCAACCTGTCCTGGCCACAGTTAACAAATGAGCTTTTAAAATGATATATGATCGAAATATGAATCGAAACATTAGCAAAAGGAAGATAACTTCAAACGAGTCTAATAGTGTTTTTTTAAACGCACAGAGATATTTTCAAGAGTTATTTATTTTTGTTATTCTTGTTGTGATATTTATTGGTTTATTCCAGTAGTCTAATTATATTGTTCAGTAGATCTAATGAATACGCTTTTGAGTAGTAAGAAATTTCACAACCTGTCCTGGCCGCAGTCATACAATGGGCTTTTAAAATTATATACTATCGAAATATGAATCGAAACATTAGCAAAAGGAAGATAATTTCAAACGAGTCTAATAGTGTTTTTTTTTTAAACGCACAGAGATATTTTCAAGAGTTATTTATTTTTGTCATTCTTGTTGTGATATTTATTGGTTCATTCGAGGTTTAAAAATTGTATGAAGAATATGAATGTTGATATACATAATGATATAAATGTTGATAATGTTCCTATTTACATTTAGAAAATGTTTGAGAACACGGAACAATACAGTGGATTTTAGTACAGATAAAGAGAGTTAAATATGTGGTCTGACTTTAAAAATCAAAACAATCAAATACATTTTCTACATAATCCGTTCCATAAAAATATGCCTTTACATAAATGTGTATATTTACTGTGTAAACTTTTCTATGCATTTGTATGCAAGTATATTTGAAGCTTTAAGACCACGATGTTCTTAATGTTTTCATTGTTCGCTAGAAACACATTGGCTTAAGGACCCAAGTCCATTCGAATGATATTAGTGTTTCAACATAACTGAAAAATAATATAAGATTTAGAGATCCTTAGAATAAGTTTTGTGTAAATGTGTGATGCACAGCTGTGAACTAAACTTTCTTTCTTGCTAGATCAAGTTTATAATTATGTGAGAAATATTTCAGTTAAGACACATTTTGAATTTTACGAAGTCAGGTCGGTTATCAAAACTCGTTGTACCTTTTAGCGGAGAGAGTTTAAACTATCGGAAGGGAATATTGAGGTGCAGAGCTGTGCCCACCATCTTCTGTGGTTTGTGTTCCTATTGATATCTATTTATTTTACCTGTTACAGTGCGTTTAACTATAACTGTGTTTGTTGCGTTTTAGCCTAATATATATGTGCACTTAGCCGATTAGGTCGACTTTAGTGATTTCTGCTATTTTTAGTTTAAAATAAATGTTAATTTTACATGTATGGTGTTTCGGTAACTATTCAGAATTACTACTGACAGACAAAAATACTATAAAGCTTAATATATATATATATATATATATATATATATTGTCACTTTTCCTGGAATATGCATAAATTTATTAAGTTTAATTATTACTATACACATGTTACTAATTTAAATTTGTGTTAATTTTATAGGATAATTATATTTTTCAATTTTTTATTTATTTCTTCTCCGAAAACAACGAAGAGTAAGTTTTTTGTAGGTACTAAAATTATAATTTTTCAACAATGTGATTTGTTAAAATATATTAATTGGTCTATTTATAAAATCATATTGATGATTCATCTTCAGACAATGATCACAATACTTATTATTGATGATTGTTTTACCTAGATTGCGTTTGAGGGCACTGTAATTGAGCAGTTCTATATATTATTCATATTTGAACAATGGGTGGAGTTATTCGGCACCCTTCCTTGGCATGAAAACAATAAAACTGTTCATATATTTTATGTAATTAGCCAGGATATCTTTAAAAGCAACTGACTTATGTCTTCTGTCATTGATAAAATGGTGTAAATGCTATCTGTTAAGTAATGAATGAAATTTGGAACGATCCGGAGAAGTATCCCCGAATTTCGCTCTAAAGAATATTTCCGGGTATATCGAGAGGAAGACTAATGAGATTTTAACAATCGTCCGAGTTCTAAGCAAGGTCCTTTGGTTGAAGTGACTGTCCGATACAAAGCCTGATAAATCGGCCTTAATGACGGAACGGCCTTTAAACCTCCTCTGTGCGTGATTTCATGTCATGAAGCAGCTTCAACGAGATGAAGAGCAAAGCGACCTTCAGCAATTAAGAATCACAGAAATGCTGAAAATTACATAGCGGAATAACAATGCAGCGCATTGTGTCCCAGCTCATGGGAGAGGACGGGAAGAGGCCTTGATCCGATCCAGATGCATCGCCCTGCCTTCGGGGAAGGGTGGTTGTCTCGGAGGTTTCATTTTCCTCCAGTGAAAGCTTACGCTTGATTTCCGTGTACGGAATCTTAAAGCGATTCATAAAAAACGAATTCGGAATGGTTAGGCGTTTCACCCTGTAAAACTTGCATATCTTTTTTTCTATTGTCTTCTTCATGTAATACGTTATGCTCAAGGTTGAGAAGATCCGATTGGACCTTGTACTGCCAAAAATTCCATTACTCCGCGGAGGATTATTTGGAACCCAAGCGAAGATTAATGGCTTAAACAGAAATTAGTTCACTTGCAATCCTGGAAATCTTGGATCTAATTTCATACAATCCGGTTGAGAGAAAATTTCATCTCGAAAACAAAAACACTGTATTTAGTATAGTATTCTAATTGTCACGAGGGTGTGAGAAAACTTTTCAAGGAATTTATTCTGAGGCAACAAAGGATTCTTGCCTGTCGATTTAAACTTTTGCTCTAAAAGAATTTGCATTGTATGTAAATAAGATTTTATCTTGTGTATGTAAAAGTATGAAACTTAAATCATTAGCCTTCTTATATTTGAAAAACTTTAAAAGTTTCTAAAAAATTCTCAACTTGTTTCAGGAACCTTTAAAGGATGGGCATTGTTTTTATAAAATACTTTAAAATATATACATCTTGAAAATATTAAATTGACTTTACTAATTATTAAATTATAAACCAAACACAGAATTCATAAGTATTCTTCACTTGGAACATCATGTAATTTCTTTGAGCCAAAATTATTACATTTATAGCATAAATTCTATATTAGGTCATTTTATAATGCATTAAATTTATAATGGAATCTAATTAGTTTTCTCCCTTTTAGTTCTTTCAGCATATGAAATTTCTTATGTTATGTTTTTCAAATTCATTATTAAATACAATGGTTGATAGTACACCCCTCCATACATACATACACACACACATATATAAAAGTTACTGTTGTAACAAAGATTTACACGAGTAAATGCCCTTACTGCTATCAGTAGGCTACCTATGGATATATATATATATATGTATGTATATATATATATATATGTATGTATATATATGTATATATATATATATGTATGTATATATATATATATGTATGTATATATATATGTAAATATATATGTATGTATGTATATATGTATATATATATGTATATATATATATATATATAAATATATATATATATATATATATATATATATATATATACATATATATATATATATATATATATATATATATATATATATATATACATACATACATACATATATATTTACATATATATATACATACACACATAAATATATATATATATATATATATATATATATATATATATATATATATATATATACATATACATATATATATATATATACATATATACATACATATATATTTACATATATATATATATATATATATATATATATATATATATATATATATATATATATATATATATTTATATATATATATATATATATATATGACGACTCGACAGACGTTGTTCTGTTTTAACTCTGTAAATCCAAAAATTGTAAAATGTTTTTAAATAAAATACAAATTCGACCGTTCTGATGGAAAAATAAGGAAAAATTATTTAAAAAATACTTGACGTCTCCACGCGTACAGTCGTTACAAATGTAATTAGATTAAATTAAAATTCCCACCTCGCCTGTTCGGGAATTCAATCCTGGGATTTATCGTACTGAAGCCCGCTGCACTGACCATTGCGCCACAGATACCTTGGCAGCGAAGAGTTTCAAGAGGCATTATAATAATTTCAATAAGCGAGCAATTCTGGATTTTTAATAAAAAACGTTTTCTTTCAGATCAAATTGTGAGTCTAAACCATTCTCGAATCAACTTAATTACATATACAAAATTTCATCAAAATCAGCCCAGCCGTTTAGGGGGAGTTCTATTACAAACACACGGGAAGAAGAATTTTATATATAAAAATGTACATATACATATATATGTATATATATGTACATATATGTGTGCATCTATATATCTATGTTTGTGCATATACTTGTATACGGAAACTTCTAAATTTATGATTACATTCCATTTTTATCTTGATAAGTGTAGCTTACAAAGCATGTAAATAATTACTAATAAATGAAAACTCATTTATTTTTATATGCCTAATAAATAATATTTGTGACAATAATTCGGAAAATTGAAAGTAAATATTAGAGAATAAAAATACACGTAGTATTTTAGGTAAGTATTTAAAAATTTTTATTATTAAATTGTGTCACTGTGTATGCACACTGTATATGTCACAGATTTCATTGTATTAAATTGATCAAAAAGACTAGACAGAACCACCTTAATTAAAAATAAATATACAGCGTATGTATACAATATGAAAGTTGAACGTACTCGATAAAAGAATACAATAGATTTGGGAAACAAAGCAAGCTGTCATCTTTCTATTCTAGAAGAATAAATAAATTTTCCACTCTTGTATGGGTGGAGTTTTACTTTTGGCTTTAACTCGATTGGGAAAAAAATTTACCCAGAAAAACTTCTTTTCCGATCTTTCCGGGAGATCTCGTAACAAGACATACTTTGAAAATATCTAGGCTGATATCGAGTGAACGCGGAAGTTAAAAAAAATATGTAACAAATTAAACATTTCGAATCACAGTAACAAATTGATGACCTATTAATGAAGAACAACCGATGTGAAATATTTAATTAAAACTTGCTTAAATTGGGTCTTTATTGAATTCTTCCAAGAAATTGAATAATGACCCTATTGAAACTGAAGGCTCGATTGTCCAGAGGGTTGAACGAAGCTGAGGTTTTACAAAATTGAATCGATTAATTAATTATAACCAGAATTACGAATTTCCTAAATGTGTTTCACAAACTATGAACTCAAAAGTCAAAGCATGTCAAAAAATAATAACGAACAAATAATGACTGAGCACTCTATGAAAAGTGAAAGATAATTAGCGATGATTAGACGAATGGGTTGAAATGGGCTTTTGTGAAATGCCCATTCAAAGGAAAGAAACTTGTAGACTAAAAGCTTTAAATGAGGCATTTATAGACCATTAATATTTATGAAGGTTTCCCAAATTCTATTGAAATATTGATAATGATTGCCAGCATTAAATTGCTAGTTCATTTAATTTCACTACGTAATGCTAGTTTAAATACATAACTTCAAGCTCAAGAATTTTTTTTGCAATTACATTTTTCCCAAAAGACGATTTAGGAATTATCGATAATTTTACGCATGATTTAATTCGAGATGCCATCGAGGTTGATTGGGTACTTTTGCGTGAGGCCATATCTAGTGCTGTTTTGTTAACAGAGCTCCGGACTAATTTCTCACTAAACAACATTTGTTGTTAACTCCTTAAACAGAAGTTGATTGAGGGTTAAAACAAAATTTCGTGACTAGAATCAGAATACTATGTAATCACGAAAAATATAAATATTTTCCCCTAAAGCAGATTACAATTAAAATTTTAAAGGCATGTAAGGATTAAAATATACTTTCTCCTTTAACAATGCAATAAAAATTCGCTTTGCGTATGGAAGAAAATAAAAAGGATTACAATAAATATTAGGAAGGTATGATGCTTTTGCAACTTTATCTCTTTTAAGAGCGGGTAAAGTTTCTATATTTATTTCGGCAGGAAACTACGTTTTTCCTTTAATTCTAAGAAAATGAATGAATATGTAATCTTAGGTAAAAAGAATTTAAACGTGTAGTGTTTGTATGAGTTGCTATGATTAGGAAAAGTGCAAGATAATTAGCGATGATTAGATGAATGGGTTGAAATGGGATTTTGTGAAATTACCATTCAAAGCAAAGAAACTTGTAGACTAAAAGTTTCTTCTAGACTAAAATGTATAATTCATATTTAAATAGATGGGTTTCATTCATAATAAGAACTTTGTCCATAACTGAGTTTAACAAAATTCTTCATATCTTATTTCTAAAACTACAGAGTATTAAGTTAATTTTAAAACTGGATTATCTTGTTCTTTACATAAAATATTTATTTTTAGAAATATTAAAAACATTCTTATCAAATTGATGTTGGTTTAACAAATTTTTGTTAATCAAATATTGTTACATCTTGCTACATATAAAACGCTATCAACAGATTCTTGAGAGAGTTTATATTTTTAAAGTCGTTTTTCAAATGAGATATTAAGCTTTTTTAGCATAAAATTTATTAATTTAAGATTATTTTTCTACCACACATTATGATACATAATATTTATTTATTTATTATTATTACCGGTATTTTAGATGCCATTTTTGCTTTAATTTTGAGCTTTTATTATTAGATTTATAAAGCTTTATTAATTATTTTCTGATATAAAAGATTTCAAATAAGCAAGAAAACTGACGAGGAGTAAGTATTTATCACAACTAAAACTATCTTAAAATTTTAATTATCTCGCTTTCCATCAAGTAAAAGAACTTCTGTTTTAGATTTTTCATCCTAACTGAAAAATTCGTAGCCCTTGAGTCATACAAATACTTTTAACCGACGAGAACAGGTTAGCTATAGACTGAATGAAACCCAAGAGAAGAATTTTCTCATGAAATTGGAAGGCTTTTAATTCAATAATATTACCCTCCAATGCTTCTACCGGTTGTTAAATCACAAGTCTTCCAAATATAAGTTAAGTGAAGATCGTCAAAAATTTCAACAAAATAAATATTCAAGCCGATTGACCACAATGGTAAATTCTTACTACGAGTTTACTCTCATCATTCATAGCTGTCCATCATATGTACAAGAATATAAGAGCTGAATGCCCAAACATGCCTAAACTGAGTTGTTCAATGGGCATTTTGCAGTTTCTCAGGCTACATTTCTGTAAAGACAGCAAAACAAGTTGAGTGACTGGAAGGTTGGAGATTCGGTGCAGGCATTATTTAATCCTATTTACATTGCCAGGGAGTTCAGCGAGGAAAAGTTGACACGAATCCATCAATCACTGTCTGGAAATTCAATTTCGAGGGCTGGAATATTTGTGTGTTTATTTTTCGAACGTAGAATTTTGTCGGGCGGAATGCGTTCCGCTTTATTGAAACGGGGCCATTTGTAAAAGCTGAAAACAAAAAGGCAACTGAAAGTTGAAGGTAAGTCTTTCAAAATGCAGTCTCGAAAGCAACCGGTCGATAATGAAAAATAGAGACTTAGTCGACTGGGGTGGTGAGGGTGGAATAGAATTAAACTTTGTTTTGTTTTGTGTTGAAAATAAAACATTTAACGTCTTCATTCGATAAGGGCCATTACACGTGACCTTTATCACACTTCTTAGTTAAGAAAAAGTATTGATTTCCCATTAATTTGCTGTAATAAGTTCAATGAATTGTGGAAACAAATTATTGAATTGGATTTAAAACTGAACTTTG
Source organism: Pardosa pseudoannulata (assembly GCA_032207245.1). Taxonomy (NCBI): domain Eukaryota; kingdom Metazoa; phylum Arthropoda; class Arachnida; order Araneae; family Lycosidae; genus Pardosa; species Pardosa pseudoannulata. Next base: position 174,622,489 of record CM063505.1, on the reverse strand, counting down.
AAAAGACATTGGTTAGAGTGATGCAGTCATCATTTACTATTGGAAAGTTTAAACAGGTCGTGGGAGACACTTTAACTAGATTTCAAACACTTGTATCCCTTGCAGTCAACAACTGATGTAAGCCTTTGAATCCATATCAAGGTACCATGGATATCAATACCATAGTACGCGTACCATAGATATTAATACCATAGTACGCGCTACATGATATTTTTGGAAGTATAAAAGCATAAATAATTTACAAATAGTTTGACAAAAGATGTGAGACCCCAGTTGACAGATGTTATATACTTTAAGGTATATATATGTACAAACTTTCCATTAATCTAAGTCGATATTTAATAAAATACGCTTTGTAACATACATCATCCTCTTAATTTGTAACCTGCCTATTTTATATAAGTAGGACAGAAAGCTGCTATGACCAGTAACAAAATAGATTGTTACAACATTTTTAAACTTTAGCCTGAAATCTACCATTTTACCTATTTCATGTATATATCTACCACTCTGGAAATGGCACTGTTTCCTGCTAGTTTACTAATATAATAAGATTATAATTATATAATATATAATTACAGCCTCCAAACTGTTATTAGGTAGCACACTGCACTTTATACAGGAAAGTTGCAGTTTTTGTGGTCTACAAATATAAATGAAGGACAGTGAAGAACTATGTAAACATTTGAAAGAATTGATAATAATAAATTTGACAGGGGGAAACTAAAGAAAATTTACGATATATTAAATAAGAATTATTAATTTATTTTATCAACTTTTGTTATTTGATATAAGTATATGGGGTATTACTTACTTCTTTCTTTCTTTATATAAGGATAAGATGAATAGATAAATTATTTTATAACACAGTCTGTACATACCATATGTGTAACTGATGTAAACGATGTCGTAATGATGCAAAAATGAAGGACAGTGAAGTTCTATAATAGTGGACAGTGAAGTGTAAAATGAAGTGTAAAATGTAAAAATGAAGGACAGTAAAGTTTTATAATAGTGGGCAGTAGTGGAAGGACAGTGAAGTTCTATAATGAAGTTCTATAATAATTATGGAAAACGTATAAAAATTAGGAAATAATGAAATATATGCTTAAAAATGTAACAATAGTAACAACGATTTAAGTTGATTTGAAATTGAATCTAAGCTGTAAGAAATCATGAAAATGCTGCAATATTTCAGCACTATGTACAAACAGCAGAAATAATGTTCTAAATAAAGTTCGGTGGGGGATGGGGATATACCAGTTCACCATGGCTTTAGCAATCATAAATCCACTTTGGAATTGGTTGTGGTCCTGACAATCAATCTGTCAGTCCTCAGAACTTGTGGAAAAGGAAATGTATATTAATTTACGTATTAGTTACTGCGTATTTACACTGAGGCGTGGTCGAAATGGGTATTTCCGTTGAAATCTGAAGAACGCGAGTTTTCGCGAACAATACTTCCGTTACAAGGAAGTATTTTTCCGTATGAGGAAGTAAGCTGTTTTTAAAACAGCAACAACAACAAAACGAGAATTTCCGATAGCCAAAGAAAAACACAGATTTGTTGCTCGATAAACTCCTTGTTGTAATGGATTGCTTTTAAAAACTCCCTTTGTTAAGCAACTAACTTAGAATAAAAACTTGAGATCACTTTAAAAGAAAAACAGCCTTACAGCACTACATCTAAATTCTTCGGAAATGTAATGAAATGAAATAAAAGACCAAGGTCACAAACATTATTGTGAGGTGGTAATTGCCGCTGATGGAAAATTCTCGGCATTGTTTCATATTGTGCAATCAGCCATTATAGAGCGAAATTACAAAAATAAGAAAAAACACGGCTTGCAATTTCTGCCAGTTTTAAAACTTGTCTTACCATATTTAATATGCTACAACGGATATTTTCTGAAGTATGTGTTATGCACTGTCGTTAATGATTGTACACATAGAATATTACGCATTCAATAATAAAAGTTATTAGCTAACATTGTATAACTGAATAACTGAGACTGTGCCTTTTTTGCTGTTGCCATTCGAGCAAAACTAAATTATAACTTAGTTGGTTTTTATAAAAATGCTCAATTTAAATCAAAAAACAGATATTAGAAGTTATTTGCTCAAATTATGTTCGAGTCAAAATTTTTTATGAGCTGTGGTTCTCTATTGTACACATCAAATATCTCCCATTTAATACTAAAATTTATTAATTCAATTTGTTTATTCTATCACAACGCACGAAAATAATCTGTTCTTTTTTATAGCTATTGCCAATCAAGGAAAACTAAACTAATATAAAAATTAAAAGGTTAAGAGTTACAGTTATAAGACCTCACATGCGTTTTAACTAGAGATAAAGTAGTATGATTAGTCTTTATCCTAAATATAGGAATTTGTAAAAGTTTTCAATTTCAAACAAGGGAATATTCTTTTAGATAAAGTAGGAGCTGTGGTTCTTTATTGTACACATGAAATATCTCCAATTTAATACTAAAATTTTTTAGTTCAATTTGTTTATTCTATCAGAACTCAAAAAAAAAATGTTCTTTTTTATAGCTATTGTCAATCAAGGAAAACTAAACTAACATAAAAATTAAAAGGTTAAGAGTTACAGTTATAAGACCTGACATGCGTTTCTAACTAGAGATAAAGTAGTATGATTAGTCTTTATCCTAAATATAGGAATTTGTAAAAGTTTTCAATTTCAAACAAGGGAATATTCTTTTAGATAAAGTATGAGCTGTGGTTCTTTATTATACACATCAAATATCTCCCATTTAATACTAAAATTTGTTAGTTCAATTTGTTTATTCTATCACAACTAAAAAAAAATCTGTTCTTTTTTTATAGCTATTGCCAATCAATTAAAACTAAACTAATATAAAAATTAAAAGGTTAACAGTTACAGTTATAAGACCTCACATACGTTTCTAACTAGAGATAAAGCAATATGATAAGTCTTTATTCTAAATATAGAAATTTGTAAAATATTTCAATTTCATATAAGGGAATATTCTTTTAAATAAAGAAAGCTCTGCAAGAGGAAAAGAATAACCATCAAAATAAAAGTTCAAAAGAAAATATTTTCAAAGGATTTAAAATATACGATGAAAATATTTACAAGCTAGTATATTTCTGTAAGAATTAAATAGTGATAGGAATTCTATACGCACTTTGATTGCGATGAAAACATGCCAATCGTATATCAATAATTTTTAAAAATTTGCGTATTAATTGGTTGTGCGAAAAAGCCTATAAGTTAGATAACAAAAACGTAAGGCAATAAACAGAAATGATATTGTATAGACATGTAAGAAATATGGGAAAAAAGATAATCTAACAGACCAAAATTCTCTCCTACTCTCTGATTCCAGAATAACTCAAAATACACAGAACTCAACTTAAAAATAAAAGTTTATTTTTATTTTTAAGTTGAATATAAGTTTACGAGAAAAATATAAGTTTATTACTTATATTTTTCTCGATAGATGGCAGCAGTACAAGAGAGCCCACTCCAAAAGGAGCAGAGCACAGATATTTGTTCGGTTACAACATATTTCTAATGTTAAGACCAAATACAGAAATCTTAATACATATAACATGCATTAAAATATTTAAAATAAAATTATTTAAATACTTTCGGATAGTAAATTCAAATTTTATTAAATAAATGCAGAAAACCTCGTCACTTATGTTTATAAAATTTTTAATATATTGTTATTCTCTGTGACACAATCTGCAGGTTTTGAAATCCTAATAGGTTTGTAATTTAGAGGTAGAATTTATAATAAAAACACAAATATACTGATATTAGATAATCCATTCCAAAAAGAGCAGAAATTTCAAATCATAGAGGCTATACAAATATAGGTTAAATTCTTTATTATTATTATTATTATTTAAAATTTTTTTTTAGATGCGGGATGAAAAAAACATTCCTTTACTGCAATAAACTGAAAAATTACTTCAAAGTTATCATTTAGGATTGCATTCATTTATAATACTGCAACCGGTTATATAAAATATTTGATAATTAATTTTACTTATTTTTCTGATTTATTGAAAGTCTAATATTGTGAAAATTCTTTTATAAGATAATTTGACTGATGCTCCCCCATAGATGATTATAATATTATATAAATGTTTTAATGCAGCAGGCACATTCTCTTTTTGACTGCTGTGTTTTTACACCAATCGCGGCCTCCAAAAAGAGAAATATATTGAATCGAGGCATAATCTTATTGTTCTCAGTGATAACAATTGTGTTATACAGTTGTCTGCTTGGTATATACTGATTTTAAATTGCTGCTTGATTGGTTGGAAGCCCTACGGTTAACTATATTGCTACATGAGAGCTAATGAAATCGGAACCTATTTGTAACAAAGAATTACATTAATAGATGTCCTACCATTAGTGGTGTGATACCATTAGTGGTCTACCTATGACAAGACTGGCCGGAGAGAAGACCAGAAGTGATTCCAGAGTATTCTCTTGCTCCGATCCTAGCTGGACAGGTCGCCTTTGTCCCCCTCTATATGCATCACGACAGGGAGTAAAATTTGCCACCTTATTTGTGTACTCAGCATGTAGCAGGAGATACTACGGATAGAATACACAAAACAGGAATCAGCGTAATCGTAGGCTGTTTGCCCCATCTTTTTAGCTGTTTCTACACGCTATCTTCTCTGAAACTATAATATTAGATTAAGGTATACAATCAAGGGATTTGCCTTATTTGCATTAGCCAAATTCACAAAATGTAGCTAACAGATATGTCATGATTCTTAAGTTTCAAGATAAATTTTAAAATAAATTGCCGTCAACAATACATCTTTTCCCATTTATATCTTCTTTTATCCATTTTATTTGAGTTCCTCAACAGACCTGGTTCATAGCTTCCCATGTTGTAAGAATGCGTTTGCATTCTTTTATTAACCTCTCACACAACAAGTCGCCGAAAGCCGGCCGATTGGTTAGGGCGCTGATCGTCAGTACCAGAGTTCGTGGGTTCGAATCCCACTATGGCATGGATGTTCGTAGCCGTTCGGAATCGGCTTTAAGCAGTAGGTCCCGGTCTCATTAGCCCTCGTGTGAAAAACAGTAGACCGTAGAGCTCCAAATAAAACAAAACCACACAACAAGTCATCATACTATTGCTTAAAGTTGATTAAAAATAGCTATGATCATCCGTGCCTGCAGGGGGATTTGAACCTATGATCTGCTATCCCTAAGAACAGCACCTTTCCCAAACCAAACCAAACCACACAACAAGTCATCACACTATTGCTTAAAGTGAATTACAAATAGCTATGATCATCCGTGCCTGCAGGGGGATTTGAACCTATGATCTGCTATCCCTAAGAACAGCACCTTTCCCAAACCAAACCAAACCACACAACAAGTCATCACACTATTGCTTAAAGTGAATTACAAATAGATATGATCATCCGTGTCAGCAGGGGGATTTGAACCTATGATCTGCTATCCCTAAGAACAGCACCTATCCCAAACCAAACCAAACCACACAACAAGTCATCATACTATTGCTTAAAGTGGATTACAAATAGCTATGATCATCCGTGTCAGCAGGGGGATTTGAATCTATGATCTGCTATCCCTAAGAACAGCACCTTTCCCAAACCAAACCAAACCACACAACAAGTCATCACACTATTGCTTAAAGTGAATTACAAATAGATATGATCATCCGTGTCAGCAGGGGGATTTGAACCTATGATCTGCTATCCCTAAGAACAGCAACTATCCCAAACCAAACCAAACCACACAACAAGTCATCATACTATTGCTTAAAGTGGATTACAAATAGCTATGATTATCCGTGCCAGCAGGGGGATTTGAATCTATGATCTGCTATCCCTAAGAACAGCACCTTTCCCAAACCAAACCAAACCACACAACAAGTCATCATACTATTGCTTAAAGTGGATTACAAATAGATATGATCATCCGTGTCAGCAGGGGGATTTGAACCTATGATCTGCTATCCCTAAGAACAGCACCTATCCCAAACCAAACCAAACCACACAACAAGTCATCATACTATTGCTTAAAGTGGATTACAAATAGCTATGATCATCCGTGCCAGCAGGGGGATTTGAATCTATGATCTGCTATCCCTAAGAACAGCACCTTTCCCAAACCAAACCAAACCACACAACAAGTCATCACACTATTGCTTAAAGTGAATTACAAATAGATATGATCATCCGTGTCAGCAGGGGGATTTGAACCTATGATCTGCTATCCCTAAGAACAGCACCTATCCCAAACCAAACCAAACCACACAACAAGTCATCATACTATTGCTTAAAGTGGATTACAAATAGCTATGATCATCCGTGCCAGCAGGGGGATTTGAATCTATGATCTGCTATCCCTAAGAACAGCACCTTTCCCAAACCAAACCAAACCACACAACAAGTCATCACACTATTGCTTAAAGTGAATTACAAATAGATATGATCATCCGTGTCAGCAGGGGGATTTGAACCTATGATCTGCTATCCCTAAGAACAGCAACTATCCCAAACCAAACCAAACCACACAACAAGTCATCATACTATTGCTTAAAGTGGATTACAAATAGATATGATCATCCGTGTCAGCAGGGGGATTTGAACCTATGATCTGCTATCCCTAAGAACAGCACCTTTCCCAAACCAAACCAAACCACACAACAAGTCATCACACTATTGCTTAAAGTGAATTACAAATAGATATGATCATCCGTGTCAGCAGGGGGATTTGAACCTATGATCTGCTATCCCTAAGAACAGCACCTATCCCAAACCAAACCAAACCACACAACAAGTCATCATACTATTGCTTAAAGTGGATTACAAATAGATATGATCATCCGTGTCAGCAGGGGGATTTGAACCTATGATCTGCTATCCCTAAGAACAGCACCTATCCCAAACCAAACCAAACCACACAACAAGTCATCATACTATTGCTTAAAGTGGATTACAAATATATGATCATCCGTGAGCAGGGGGATTTGAATCTATGATCTGCTATCTAAGAACAGCATATCCCAAACCAAACCAAACCACACAACAAGTCATCATATATTGCTTAAAGTGAATTACAAATAGATTGATCATCCGTGCCAGCAGGGGGATTTGAATCTATGATCTGCTATCCCTAAAACAGCACCTATCCCAAACCAAACCAAACCACACAACAAGTCATCATACTATTGCTTAAAGTGGATTACAAATAGATATGATCATCCGTGTCAGCAGGGGGATTTGAACCTATGATCTGCTATCTCTAAGAACAGCACCTTTCCCATTCAGCTTCAATTAGTGGACAAAGAAAATTTTTTATCTTATTATCACACTACTTAAATACTTGATTATAACACAACATATAAAAATGAAATTTTTAATACAAATTTAGCGTTTTGATGATTACATACAAAAATCATTGCTTATTTACATATAATTTACTAAGCAGTCATGCTTCAATAAAAATATTTAATTTCTCCCTTATATTTTTTCTGATAATAATTTTTATTCATTATACACACTAAATGAAAGCAAGAGCTGACAAAAACAATTATTTAATCCTGCGATTTAGTTCTTAAAATATTTCTTAATAAAAAGCGAATGTTATCCCTTTAATATTTTTTTCTTTTAAATTCTTTGCTCTAAAAAGCAGTGAAGTAACACAATAGCCAAGATAAGAAAAATCTCAAATCTCGTTAACACAGTCTACAATAAATTGTTAACGTTGCACTTTTTTTGCTTGTGAAAATCGGATTTGTGTGACATTGAATAAAACTTGATAAGGATTTATAGCAACTTATCCTTTGTTTTGTAAATCGAACAATCGCCCGAAGCACGAAAAAAAAGTAAGATTAAGAACGAAACGCAACAAAACAAAATGGAAACTTTAGAGACTTTTGCAATCGAAGTTCACGAACGCATTTCTAAACAATTAAAAAAAGTAAATCCTGATTTTGGGTTCAATTCAACTTTAAACTCTAAGATAAACAAAAACGTTAAATTTGTTCTAGTACTCAGAGCTGTAGTACTCAGCGTTTAAATGATAAAAATTTAAGCAAGTTATATATATATATATATATATATATATATATATATATATATATATATATATATATATATATATATATATATATATATATATATATACATATATATATATACATATATATATATATATACATATATACATATATATGTATATATATATATATATATATATATATATATTATATATATATATATATTATATATATATATATATATATATATATATATATATATATATATATATATGTATATATATATATATATATATGTATATATATATATATATATATATATATATATGTATATATATATATATATATATATATATATATATATATATATATATATATATATATATGTATAATATATATATATATATATGTATATATATATATATATATATATATATATATATATATATATATATATATATATATATATATATATATATATATATATATATATATATATATATATATATATATATATATATATACAATTTATTTATTTTCAATCGATAAAAGCAAAAGCTATTTTAGGAATAGAGATATTGTGAGTGAGACGCATGGTTTTACGTTAAACTTGTAGCTCGTAGTTTGACATACGTATTACAACTGGTAGTGAAATTGCTGAGTTAGATAAATATAAGTTTAGAGCGTCAGAACGAACAACGGCTACGCTTTGGGTTTTTGTCTCGTTAAGTCTTATAATAGTTGCTCAGAGGTATATTTTGAAAATATCTAGAAGACATCTTTAACAGTAAAGTAAACTGCTTCATTAAAACCATTTAAATGTGTAGGAAATTGCTCTTCAACGTGTTTGTGTGTTTTGCAATGCTGTTTTCTAACGCACTAATATATTTTCATATAAATGTATGTTTGTATGCATATTTACTGTAAAATGACTTCTCGCTTGTTCACGGCTGCACTTTCCGATGTCCGCAAGCCACGTTTCTGTACCTGTTGGCCTATTATTACTGGAGCAGGTATCGTGGATTCGATGAAAACCTATATTGCCGACTATTAAGTACTGCAGCGACAAAATCATTGACTATAAATTTATTATTATAAAGATTTTGTTAAAAAATATTTACACTCAACATCTTCCTCATAAACATGGCTGAAATAAGACCGAGAAAAAAACCAAATTGTGCGGAGCGGAAAGCACCTCTCTCGGTCTCAACTCTTTCCAGAATCCGTTCTACGTAGTTCCGAAAGCATATTTCCTCCACTGCTGTTCCCAAGGGCCGGGGTGGAATCTCCTCCCCCTCTTGGTCAAGCTTTCAGCTCCTTGGGAAAAATGTCCTTCTCCGCAGCTGAAGCAAGCTTGGGTGGCATCCCTCGACCCCTCCTGTTTAATTTTTACCTCCCTGGAACAGGGCTTGTCCACCCTCTCTCGATGTGTCTTTCTTCGGCCGCCGTAAAAAAAAAAAAAAAAAAAAAAAGTTGTTTATGTAACACCAACTTGAGTCTTGAGTCTAGTGTTACATTTACTATTTTATCTCTTCTTTGCAACAATCAATAAAAGATCTGTTGACTATCCTGTCATTTGATATCCTACGTTAAATGATATTACATAGTACCTGTTAGTGATATAAGGCCCTATTGAACTAATAGTGTCACTTCGATATTTCCTAATGCGAAATAAATACACATATACCCAGGCAGTAGGCGTTTGGCAAGGTTCAAAAATATTAAAAAATGGGTAACATCGATATACAGACATTCTTTGTTAAAATTCTGCAACATATAAGCAATTTTTGACTTTCTGTAACACTTCTTAGTAAAAAATATGTAAAACACATCATATTTTCTTATTTCACACTAGATTTACCAAACCTGGCAAAATGACAGGTTTTGCTATTGTAATTCAATGTATATTTATATTGCTAGTAAATCTAGTGTTAAAGAGAGGCATGCATTCATTGAATCAATGAGGAAGGTATGATTCTAAAATATTGCTAAATTACTACCAGTCGTTTAGAGGGAAAATTTTTAAAAAATTGTAAAGTTTCTAACAAAAATGCTAATTACTCATAGCTAACAAAGTATGTTTATAACCTCTTCATTAAATTTGTACATATAATCATTAAAAACACGTTGAGATTTCATTCAATTGTTATTTTTATTATAACTGTTACGACTGTTATTTTATGGTTGTTCACTTTTTCAGAAAAAATTCCATGGGGCTTGTTTCGTTTGGAACAAGAAGAACTTGAATATTTTGATTAATTGCCAACCACTCTAGCCTTTATTCAGTTCAGTAACAGTGATTTATTTTCTCTCAGAGTGGTAAATATTCTTTTTGAATGCGGTAAATTGAGATTTGAAAGTGGTTGACTACCCCAAGAAAGTTTTGTTGCTGGAATTTAATTGTGAAAAGAAGTAGTACAATGATCTATAGCAGTTGTGGCCAAGACGTCGACCGCGAAGACATTATAGGTAGTCCGAGCGACCATCCCGATAATGCCCTAGGATATTAACGATTTATTTTTTGCCTTATGACATAGAATTAATGAATTATTGTAAATAAACATTTAAGCCATAAAAACCTAACATCGGTCGCGTTTAACAGATGAACATTTAATTTCGTGTTTACGCATTGCAATAAGTTCGTGCCAACTACAATATGATAAACTTGTCGCAGATATACAGTGCCAAATTTGAGCTAAACGAAGTGAATAGGATGGCCAATTTTTGATATAGGAATACTTTGATTATTTTTGTCAGTAAATTTTTATTTTGTAAATATTAATATTAAGTTTTTTTTAGAAAAATTAGATAATTTACCATTTTTTCTTGTTACTGAAAATAAATATATAAACACGTACGTTACGTTAATTTATCTCTGCCATTGGTAGACCGCCTTCGATTTTTTAAATGGGAAGTAGACCACGGATCCCAAAAGTTTGGCCACACCTGATCTAAAGTAACAGTAACTGCTTTCATTAGTTTCCCTTTATACTATACTCACAATTATTTCAATTAAAAAATAAATTTTAGTTCTGGTTAAATGGGGATCGCAATATTAAAAAATATTTTCAAACATAGGAAATCATTTAAAAAAATTAAATTAATTACTCTAAGATGCACTAATGGATGATGCATTAATTCTTTTATTATAAGTTTACGGATGCATTTTACTAAGCCGAATACTAAGCCGAAATATGGCCGATTGGTCAGGGTGCTGACCTTCGATACCGGAGTTCGTGGGTTCGAATCTCACTGTGGCATGGATGTTCGTAGCCGTTCGGAATCGGGTTTAAGCTGTAGGTCCCGGTTTCATTAGCCCTCGTGTTGCAAAAGAGTAGACCGTAGTGATCAAAACCAAACCAAACCCAATATACTAAAACAAATCGTAAATTATGGCTAAATTGCAATTTTAAAATTGAAAAGTTTTTTAGCTTAGTAAATAATTTCAAATATATATTATAATGCTTTGAAAATGCATTAAAGGATTTTAATGGTTTTCTTTTATTTAAAGATCACGAATGAAATTTTCTGGAGGTTTAAAAAATAGTTGTTGAATTCTCTACACAATAAAATTCCCACTTGGGAACATTTTTATTAAACTGGTATATTATTGTTAAGAAAGCAAATATAAGATTTTTAACTATTCACTCATGTGCAACTGTTCACTGCTTGGGTGAAAATATTTTCCGTGAAAGAAGTTTTATTTAAAAAAAATTCTAAAAGCGTTCTGGATCTGATGAAAGGAGTGAGGAAAATAATGAAGTTTATTGTAAATACACCTTTTAACGCCCTTTAACCCAAAGTAACGTGAGTAACCAATTTATCGAACAATATAAAAGCCAATCAAAGCATTACTACTAAACTATCACATAATAGACCATTTTCGCAGCCAGAACACAATGTAATGCAGTAGAAGTTCTCCGGTATTGCCTAAACTAACAAGGGTCGAAGGTATACTACGATGAGGGGAGCAAGCCACGCCTAAACGTTCTAAAACTCTCTGGAAAAAGTCCGTTATCTTAGAGAAAACTGTTGTCTGACCCAAATCCAAGAAAACGCCCATGCCACTGGCGATTGCTCGCGTACCAGTCGCCTTTCGCTTTGAAAACTTTTACGTTTAAAACAACGAAGAAAAACCGTATAAGCTCCAGTTTCACCGTGTCTCATTTAATATAGTGCGCTACACGGCCGTGACCGGAAAAAAAAAAACTTTGAGATAGAGCAAACAATAGAAAGAGTTATAAAAAGGTGGAGTAGATTTTTTTTTGTGTGTTTGAGTGAGCGTGCCGACGGGTGGGGTCGAATCCGTCCTTGAGAAGGTGGTTCTTGGAAAATCCGGGAAAGTTAAACGGTTTCGAGGAGGTATTTACATCAGTGAAAAGGTGACTGAGCAAATTAACAAAGATCGGAGAGGTCTTTGATTTTTTGAATGCACCGTTAAGTTCTCCACCCATTTTCCGACAACAGGGAAAACCGTAATAGGATTTCTATAAAACGGGTTCTGAGGTCAAAATATTTTGAATGCTATATGTGCTAAGAAATTCAATCTAATAAAATATGGAAATTGTTTTTTTAAGTATAGTCAGAGATTCTAAAGACATAAAACTTTAAAAGTGTGCTGTTGAAATGTTTATGTCGAGATATAAAAGAAAAGGTTACACATCTTATTACATCTTATTTTTAAAAATTCAGTGTATTTTATCTTTCAGAAATTCTAAGAAGAAACGAAAAACCATTTAAAATATAACTCAAAAGATCAAAAATCTGAGCAAATAATATTTTTGGGGTTGCTTAGGACCTTCTTCATCAGTGCAACAGTCTCCGAATAGCAACCAATGAAAACAATTTTTCACTTAGATTTTTATGTTTTAATATTTTATTTGTTCAGACTTCAGAATTTTTTAATTTCGTTTCCAGGATGTATATTTATTATTTTATTTTACGTTCATTGGAATGTGTTTCAAATCACATTTTAAAGCTATTTACAGTCTTTAAGAGACATTAAACTGTATTACATTAACTGTTGACATTAACTGTTTTAAATAGACCTAAATTATTGTTTCCTAGTTCATTAAGGCAAAAACATTTTTGCATTAGGAATCCCTTAGAAACTGCTAAGACATTTTGACCATGGAGCGCTTACAAATACCCTCTGTTCCAGCAGTGTCAGAGACGGCAAGTGAAGACCACTGGAGAGCCCCAAAATAACCTCGAGATAGGATGTGTGTAAAAAAAAAATAATAAACCAAATAAAATGAAAAATCTCGACCTACGTTCCAAAGAAACCAGACTTTAGAATGTGGGTGGTTTCTGGAAATTCATCACTGAAGGTCTCACGTATTTAGTCCTTTCACTGACAAAGATAACAGAAATTTAGTATACCAACGTACTTCTAAAAACAAATAGACTTAACCAGACCTAGACTTTCCAAATAGTTTTATAAGTTTATCTCTTTAATATATTTCTTGGGAACTTCTCTTCAAAATTATCAAATGTAATTACATCCATTATACAGTTTTAAAATTTTTACCACTTTTATAAGAAATAAAATATTTTGCAGTTCGATTTAGGAAAGTGGTATTGATAATTACTTATGGGAACTGACAGGAGATGAGTGTACTAGTCTATTATAAATAAATATAACATAAGAATCGAAGACTCAATATAGCATATTTTAAAAAAAATGTAAAAAGTCATAATCGTAAGATTCTTATTTATGTTTTTTTTCCATTCTATCTTTTTGAAGTAAAATGTTATATTAAATTTCCAGCTGGAGCACTTGTTCAAATTTTACGACAAATGCAGTATACCTTACGAAGTTCAGTTTTGTCTTACAGAACAATGAAACTTTAAGAATATCGTTTTCATTCTCCTGTTTGCTTCCTATGAAGAAAAAGGGATTTGCTCTGTTTTGAAATAGATTTCAGTCCCACTGTTGCTTTCATTCAGTAATGGACTTCTTTCACATAACTAACGACCTGTTTTTACATGTTGATTAACATATTTTTTATATCCGCAGTAGAAAAGTCAGCAAAGGCAGTGATCTCGTAACCGGAGTGTTGAGGGCTTGGGCCTCGAACCGGCCAAAGATCGACCGTGTTCATTAATGTCGGCTGGGGCACATGAAATAGGTTCGTGGTAGGAATGTCCTCCAAGTTCTCAAATTATGCCCCTGGAGGTAGCAGGCCAAGACTGGAAGTCTACTGGTTTGTCCCTGTTTTTAAATTACGAAGACC
>CM063505.1:174578199-174603199 GCA_032207245.1 Pardosa pseudoannulata | reverse complement strand
GTTTATTGCAAATGTAATCCTTAGATTGGTTCTGAGCTCAAAGTTCTACTGTTTTGCTACACGAGGGCTGATGAGAATATAGAACCTACTGCTTAAAGCCGATGGAGATCTTGGTAAGGACTTTAGAAAATGTAGTATTTTTTCATTTATTTTCCATGCATACCATTTTGTATTGTATATTCTTTAGAGAAGTTTGTGCTTCCGCACATTATGTTTTTATTATTTACTTTAATCTTTACTTTTTAGACATTGAGTCAATACTTTAGCCTGTTTTTATAGGCTTTTTAACCCTTTCGTGGGCCATGGGAAGATTACTTCCCACCTACACGATCTTTCAAAATACACCTGTGGAAAGTGCAAAACCCATTCTAATATATTGGTCTTGTTATTGAAACGACGGGAAGACTGATTCCCGCTTCGGTTTTGCGCTGTCATCAATTGTTCGATCGATTGAATAGAATTAGCAGCTCTGTTTTGAAAGTTTGGAAACGTGGTAGGGTTAACTAGTCTATCTAATAAACAGTCAAAAGAAAATGCAATAACAGTTTGTAAATAAAATAAAATTCAACACTACCCATATTTATTTCATTTTAACTCGTTGGGGTCACCCACGTTAACGGGTGCTAGGATTTTCTAATGTAGTTCTAGATAATCTGTTTTATTTGGATAATATTTAGAAGTGGTATTTTTTTCTTTCTTTCCTACTCTTTGACCACGCATTCGTTGATTGTGATTTTTGCTCCTGATTCCCCTCTCTTCTCCCTGACTTCTTAGCAAAGAAACGTTCAGACCAATAGATTTATCCTAAATGTACTCCCCCTTTAAAAATGCATTGTGTATTTTTTAGTATTTGAATCTGGCATGCTATTTTATCTTGGCCTTGCACACTAACCACATCACATTTCATGGACCCTTCGCTAATATTCCATTTTTGTTAAGTTTAGAATGCAACAGTGATTTTTTCAGTGATCAGACTAACAGATTTATCCTAAACATACCCCCCCTTTAAAAATGCATTGGGTATTTCTTAGTATTTGAACTTGGCACGCTATTTTATCTTGGCCTTGCACTCTAACCACATCACATTTCATGGACCCTTCGCTAACTATTACATTTTGGTTAAGTTTAAAACGCAACAGTGATTTTTTTCCAACCTGAAGTTTGATAATGAAAAACTTTAATATATTTTGTATTTATAAGGTTCATAGGTAATATTTATAAACTAATTTCATTGAATTCCAAAGAGTTTATGTAGGTGACCTTTAAAGGGTTAACGAAATGCTGGTCTAATGGGTAGAGCACTACTCTTTGGTATCGGAGTTCGTGGGTTCAAACCCCACTGTGGCAGAGATGTTCGTAGCCATATAGGCTTTAAACAGTAGGTCTCAATCTCGTTAGCCCCCCTGTAGAAAAATGTAGACCGTAGCTCTCTAAATGTAATCAAACCAAACCTCGACTACTACGCAGCTCAATGTAACTTAATTTTATATTTTAAAACATGATTTTGAATCAACTAAGTTTAATTATATTCGTAGTTGTTCAAAATCAGCCTTAAGCAGAAGTTCCCCTGTCTCATTAGCCCTCATAAGCAAAAGTGTAGACTAGCGCTCCAAACCAGCCAAACAAATAGCCTTTCTTTCGGAAGTTAAATGTTATCAACAATATGAACCATTATAAAGATATGCTGTGGAAATATTCACCAATTTTATTTCGTCATTTTTGTAGAGATTTCTTTAAAATGTGAAGATGTACTTACTTATACTTTCATTGTAGAAAATTAATGGACTGAAAAATAGCTTACATTGGGAATGTCATTTCTTTTGGGACTTACCTGCAAATAAAAATAAAATTTAATTATTATAAAAAATCACAAAAAGAATCACATTGATATTCATTAAATAATAACAATTAGGAAGGGAATAAAATCAGTTTAGATTATTTTATTATTATCTTAACTAAATAAATTATTCTACTCTTAATTTGAAGTGAAAAAGAGAGCATTATATAAATAAATAATATTTTATCCATACATTACAATGCAATTAAGAATTGCTGAGACTCTAGTATTATTTCTAATAATGCATGTTGAAAATAGTAACAAAATAAATGAAAAACATCTAGAGCATTACATCGCAACCTTCTAATGTTGCCATCCTTTAATAAAATTTCTCATTTCTTAGTAATGCTCAACCACAAAATTATTTCCGATGGAGAAACAGTGTCTCGGAATATTTTTTTATAGTCTTAGGTGAACCCTGTGAAAAGGTCATTCGGCTCTCAAAGAATCTTGACCCACAGGTTGCAAGCCAATGATCTAGATCATATATTTGATTTCATACATTTGAAACAGATTTTGTTTCCCAAGGGATCGAAATTTTGTATAATAGTACGAATTATATAAAACGACTGAAACTAATGAAAAAAATATATATCCTTCCATCACAACGCTAGAAATAGACAGACAAATTTCTGTAATTTATTGCACTAAATATTTTTTAATTAATTTTTTAAACAAATATCAGTACCGGAATCAAAGTTTACAAGTGACTTTATACACTATTACTGAAGTAAATTTATTAAAATACTTAATTTTTTAATGTACCTCCGTATTTTCTCACATTTTTTTTAACTGCTTGAAGAAAACACTAATTCTACCATTTTCTGTCATATTTATAATTCTAATAAGTTCTACAGTTTTGAGGTTGTTTCAAAACAGTCGACGTACATGTTGAGTAATTTAAATAATTTAGATTATTACATATAATTTATGCATATATATATATATATATATATATATATATATATATATATATATATATATATATATATATAATGTATGTATATATATACTTACATATGTATATACGTATATATATGTATAATTATGTATATATATGTATCATATATATATATATATATATATATATATATATATATATACACCATATTGTTTATTACTAATGCATATAGAAAAAATTGCTTCAGTCGAAGCGCATGATAAGTAAATTAAATTATTTAGACTATTGCATATTAGGCGTTATGTATGAATCTATGCATATATGTGTGTGTGTATGTACACACACACACACACACACACACACACACATATATATATATATATATATACATATATATATATATATATATATATATATATATATATATATATATATATATATATATATATATATATATATATATATATATATATATATATACTAGACGACCCGATAGATGTTGTCCTGTTTTGAGGCTGTAAATCAAAAAAATGTAAAATGTTTTTAAATAAATTATAAATTGGACCGTTTTGATGGAAAAGTAAAAAAAAAAATTAACTATTTTACTCGTACAGTTATCACAAACGTAATTAGATTAAATTAAAATTTCCACATCGTCTGTACGGGGATTTAATCCTGGGACTTGTACTGAATCCCTTTGCGCTGACCACTGCGCCACAGATGCGTTGGCAATGAATGGTTTCGAGCGGCATTATAATAATCTCAATAAGCGCGCAATTCTGGATTTAAAAAAAATTCTATTGGATCAAATTGTGAATCTAAACCATTCTCGAATCAACTTAATTACAAACACAAAATTTCATAAAAATCATTCCAGCCGTTTAGAAGGAGTTCTATTACAAACACATGGACAGAAGAATTTTGTACGTAAAGATATATATATATATATATATATATATATATATTAAATATTAGGATTTGTTACTAATACATACAGAACCAGAAAAAAATTATTTTTTAATTTTTTTAGTTTTTATTATTATTTCTTTATTATATGACATTTTAAATAATTTAATTTTTGGAAACATTAATTTTTTAGCAAAAACAAACAGAACATTTTTGAAAAATCAAAACAATTTTTGGACTTATTAAAATTTGCAGATAAAATATTGTTGTACATAAAGTATCATACTCTAGTGATAGGAATATGAATGTTTAATATCTCATTAAATAGAAAGTTTCAACAGCTATAAAATATAAGATTTTTATAGCTGTTTTATAACTTAGTTAACATGGCTAAAACCTACTTGTGTCACAAAGAAACGAAATCATGATGATCAATATATCTTCTTTTTTTAACTGTATGAAGAAACTTTTCTAAAGAAATGCAACAATTACAAAGCAATAAATATGTAGAACCATTGAGAAAATTTTCAACACATTCCCCATTCATCTTCGGTAACTTTGAACAATAAGTTGGAATTTCTTTGACTAAAACTGATTAGGTTATTTGATATCACAACGCATCATTACGATACAAACCTGTAAAAGAAAAGAAGAATATGTTTGCAAGCCTCTAACAAATTGCTCAACTCCTCTTTCATTTGTATGCCATCATTTTTGCCGTTTTTGCATGTGTAGGAGAATTCTATTTGGGAATTATCTACGCAAACGCCCATGCTTCAGTACCGGGTAAAAACTTTTTGCTCGCATTGTTCTCTGTCAGATATAACTTCAGACTTCCAGGAGTTAATCCGATAAAACCAAGAAAAACAGGCCATGGATTTCATGTAAAATGTCGCATTCACAATCGCCTTTTCCCCCCAATTACGTTTAAATGTTTGGAGTTGAGATAGTTTGTTCACTGGAACGCATTAGAACCGAACCAATTTGTTTGGAGATAAAAGCGACCACCATTGTTCTTACATCGTACACAATTGTGTCGAAAGGGAAACAAAATGGATGAATGATACCACGCCATTCAAGACCACGTTTATCTGGGTTTCAAAAGAGAAAGGGAAAGAACTACCTAAGAAGGTGTATCCGCGGGTACTGCAGGGGATCTGGTACACCTTTCTTTTTTCTTAATGTTCCACTTTAAAAGCGTGCATTAGAGTAAAAATCTGTTTTTTATGACTTTGAACAATAGGTAATACAATATCTCCTTATAAAAACTACTGAATATGTCTGTTAAATTGCTGTTTAACTTGAACAGATAGCTAATAAAGATATAACAAGTATTTTGTTGGGGATAATACAATATATTAAGTTTACGTAATCACATTAAACTCTCTAGTATTTTCGATAATTTGTTAAGTATTTTTGGAGTATTTGACTTCATTAATTTCCAGTGAAAATATAGACTTTAAAATTAAAAACCATAAGAGAAAAAATAACTGATATTACCAAATTTTTAAACGATATATTTGCAGAAATTAGGTACTTAATAACTAAATGTTTAGTTTGGATTAGTTTACAGCTGTACAATTTACTCTTTTGCTTCACCAGAACTACGGAGATCAACTAAGTCGATTCCAAACGTTTACGGTCATCCAAACTCGCCATGGAATGTAAAGCTTCGAATTCGCTTTGGAAGAGCAGCGCCCTACTTCCATTGCTCAGCTAATAAGTAAAGAAAGAAGCTATATTTTTCGCAAATGATAAAATGTTTCTTGAAGTGTCTAATGACTAATCGACTACATTTTAGCTGAATTCAATTAGAGACGAAACAAACTGAAACATTAGCTAACAATGGAAATTTAATTAAACATCTGCAAGTAAAATATAGGTCAAATAAATGTCTGTTATAGTGTGTATTATCTTTTTTTTTCACCGGGAATTTCTTAAAATGGACCGCTAGGGCATTATAAAGTTTTAATTGTTTAGGCTCCTTTCCTGACTTGAATGTAGCCAAGTGGTCAGTTTAGATTATGGGTTAACAAAAGGAAAAGGCGTAGGGGTATGGCCCTTGATTTTAGATTTGGAAAATCCTGAGAATTTTTTGGAGCCTTAATCAGGGCTTTCGGCTATAAACTTAAGTTGGCATATGGGAACTCTCAGATTCCGGGAAGTGTTCCTAGCACCTAAAGGGGTTGTCTTCGTGGTTTTATAGAAAAACCTACATTTTAATGATTTGGTTTACTTTCCCTTACCTATATATATGTGTGTGTGTTTGTATGAATGCATATCTATGTATAGATGTATACATATATACGTGTGTGTGCGCGTATATATATATATATATATATATATATATATATATATATATACACACACGCACATATACGTCTATCTATCTATATATATATCCGTCAACATTTTTTACAGTAGAATGTAGCAAGTGTCAGAACATTCTATTGTTTTAACATTTATACAGATGTAAAAAGTTTTTAATGCCATTATCTTTTTTTTTGCAACATAATTTTGAACTAAGTCTAATTAATTTCTGCTTAATGAAGGACTTCCTTTATTTTCGTGCCGAACAATGGTCGAATGGGTAAGTCACTGCTTGCTCTTCGGTATCGAACGTGTTACCGAATCATAGAAATTCGTAATCATTTGGTATCGGCTTTTACCCCTTGACATACAATGACTGCTAGGACTCTTCGCGCATTTCATTGTAGACTTAGACGACTCTCGCTTGTCAAGAACTATCTTCGGTGAACTCCGGACGGTATACTATTGGATTCTTTCTGTGTTTCTGCCGTGCATCGATGGTATTTTGTCCAGATTCTTACAAGTGCATCCCCCACCCCCTCCTCCGCAAAAGCACCGATAAACAAAATCGCGTCAACAAGCAAATAAACGAATAGTATCGCAATGAGTGCGGTAATCAGTGTAGCAGTGGTCTTGCACCTCGAACGTCAAAGTACATATTTAAGTAAAGTAAAATTCAAAAGTAGTCCTTCGAAATGTCTGGGTTGGATGCATTATATGACAGCGACGATGAAAGCCCATTAGACTATTCTGGGGATGAGAATGCGGCTGAAAATGGTCATCAAAGTGTTTATAAAGTAGAATATTTGAGTGATCACTGGTGCGCCAGACAAGCCAAATTAAATAGTCTCCTACGGATGCGTCGATGCCCATTTTATTTGTATGTCAAGGGGTTAAGCAGCAGATCTAGGAATTATTAGCTCTCATGTGGCAAAATAATGTATAGAATTGTTCCAAACCAACCAAACAAACTACCTACTTGCCCACACTACCATAATGTAAAGTTCTCAGTATTATTTCTCAATGTATGCGGAAAAACCTGATGAGATCATCTTGCAAAATGGCTAGCTACACTCCTTCTCCACCACTGTTTACCCTTAATTTATAAAGGATAACCCTTCAAAATATTTCAGGTAGAAATTAATTACACTAATTCTGTATTAAATATTCTCGTCTAATTTAACAGAATAATGTAAATTATAATGATACATTAAAATTGCAAAATATATTTATAAAGTAATTCTATCTCAGTTAGAATTAATAAGTTCTAAATAGAGTAGTAATCCCACACTTATGATCCCATGCAATTTCTATGCACTGTGGACGCTGAAAGCATCCACAGCTGTATTTTAAAGTTTACATACTCACTGACCCATGCTGATAATCTGCGTTGAAAAGACACACATTTCCCTTTTAAGAAGGGAAATGAGACTTTAAGATTTGTACAAGAACTTAATTACTACGACAAATAATGGCTACAGGCGGGTGTATAAACCGGATGTTTGGACATCTTTAAAAGCGTCGCAACAAAAAGACAGCGGAATCATACTAATCCCGTCCATTTCCGAGAGCGTTCTTGAGAAATTCCTGCAGCAAATTACCAGCATGTCCTTCACAAAAAAGCCATTAAAAATCGACATTAACGGCCGGTTCTGCACAAAAGACAACAAACTCCCGAAAGCGAAAACAAAGAAAAACGAGGCACAAAAGCTCCAATTCCAAATGCATTTCTGTCCAGTTAGCCCACAAAAGGTGACCTTTCACTCACTCTCTCTGACCCACATATGGCCTCCCAAACGGTAGGGCAAAATTTAGCGGGGGTGTCCGGAGGAACCGGTGAGGTCGCCGAGGTGCGAATAAGTCACGACCACATTGCGGCACGCGACTACCACTGGAGTGTGAGGAGGCCCTCTGTGGAATAACTGGGCGTCGTGCAGTGTTCGCAACTTTTTAACCCGTCGGTGCGCATTTTTTCATGATGAACTTTCTTAATGTTTAACACGCATTCGGATTAAGGACTGACACGAAGAGAGTTGAGATGATTTAAATGTGAAAGAAAAACCTTGACGGAAACACGCCGTTCCGTACCATTGTAACAATACAATGTAGAAAATGTCTCTTGATATCCTATTATTTTGCGTAAAAACTTTTAATATTAGAATGCTTTTCGTGAACCTGGACAGAAAGTTCAAGAGCTTTTCTTTTAAATACTTGCTTTTATCCTCTATTATCCTCATATTTTATTCAGTTGTTAATTCGCTGTAAAAGAATTAATTCTATAGGAAGACTGCAAAGAACTATTTATCCTTCCATCTAGGGTGTTAGCAGATAATATTGGGTTGATGATGGAAATACTTTTTATTGTTAAATTATTTTACTGTTAAGTTTTCTTCACACCCATGGAAAAGAAAACTTTTTTCCTCGTTACCTAATTTGATACCTTTTTATATATAATTAGTCATTCAAATCTTGCTGTTCAAACTACTGAAAGATAAGAAATTAAACTAATGTTTTGCCTAATCATTAAAACGCTTCGAAGAACTGTGAGAGATAAACTGAAAAATGTGTTATTTTGAGATTTGTTGGCATTTTCATAACTGAAACATAGGATATGTATGAAAATTTCCTCTATAAATGTTTCTTTCTCAAACGTTTTTCAAGCAGGTATTTTTCTCAAATAGGAAATACTCATGAAATAATGAAATACTCATTAAATATGAACACTTGTTAAAAGAAGATGCTAAGAAATCTCCACGGAAATTTGAGATTACTATCTATGATATGGCTGTCGCCCGTAATATTAAGTTGAAATTTAGTTTGGTTTGGAGATCTACAGCCTATTTTTTTGCTACAGAAGAAGTTTAGAAATTTCAAAAAAATTATTTGTAAATTCTAGTGTTATTCTATCAAAAGAAATCCTTTTATTAAAACTTGGAACAATTTACTTTTCTGAATGAATAAGAATGACATCTACAGAATTAATGATTAAGTTGGAATTTCGTAGATGACAGAGGGAGAAAGTTTCAATTTACATTTCTGTTACAGCTCTATATGTCAAAATTTCTATCCAGTAGTTATTATTGTTGTTTCTTTCAAAACCTTAATGAGAAAAGCGAAAAGTTTGAAAAGGTGATTTGGGAATTGGTGTAAATGGAGTTTTAAATAGGAACCAAACAAATAAACTAGAACAACTTAACTTAAAGTTAAGATCAAATAAAAACTGCTGATTGAATATTAAGATAACTTCTTTAGAATGTATAATTAAGAAGATAATGGAAAATTTCCAAATGCAAAAGGTAGAGTTAACTGATGTATTGATATACCTTCTTTTTCAGAATAAATTCTAGTTCTTAAATTGATCATCTGTTCCCAAATGAAAAATTAAAAAAATGTTAATTGCGATTTTGGTTTTTGAATTTGGTTTGATTTAACTGTGACGCCAAAATGAAGCAATCCTCTTAAGCCTGCATCATTTGGGGCTTAACGCGGAAGCAAGATGATAGCTGTGTAGTTTGCTGTTCTGATTTTGAAGCTTTTTGTTACGCATGCACGACTTGGAGACAAATCAATCACTCAGTTTGTTGGGGTGACGGATGGTGACATTCGTGCCCGGCTTCTAGAAGTGGTCATATAATGTCGCGTGAAGCAGCCGTCGACACTGTTGTTGTTTGAGGGGCTTAAACCGGAAGAAGACTGACTGTCTTGGAGTAATCGACCGTGATCATGCACACGCTGAGAGCGAATTTAATCTCGAATACTGCGCTCTTTGCCCGATTTCTTTCACTGCGTGCTTTACAACACTTCAGTCGCCATGTGACAGTGCGTTCCGATAACAAAATTATCTTAGAATGAAAGCTAATTTTGATTGATGGAATAATGGTTTTAAGATTAACGTAAAAAAAAATTTCGTCAAACGATTTCAAAAAACGAAATTGGTTTGAAATTAGTATGAATTAGTAATGCAATTATATTTTTACAGTAACGTATTTTCTTCCCAATACTTAAATGCTGATGTTATCAAATATGGCTTTTGTTTTTCATTTTAAAAACCCTTTAACAACCAATAAAAATGGCTTCCTTTCTTTTTATATATCCAACATATCTTTTAACGCTTCGAAAAGCACATTACAACCTATAGGAGTGATTCTCAACCTTTTTTTTTTGTCGCAACACACTTTTAACGATTTCAAAATTTGGCGGCACATAAAGAAAAAGGTAAGTTTAAAAGTTGTTTATTTACATATAACACACTGTTCAAAATAGTTTATGATAATAGTTTTGAATGTAAAATAAAATAATATGTACTACAAAAACAACAGTACGTTTACTAAGGAATTGATTACAAGTTAATAATAACAATACTTTTAATGATAAAATGAGAAAAAGTTGTTTATTTACCTATAACGCACTGTTCAAAATAGTTTATGATAATAGTTCTGAATGTAAAATAAAATAATATGTACTACAAAAACAACAGTACGTTTACTAAGGAATTGATTACAAGTTAATAATAACAATAATTTTAATGATAAAATGAGAAAAAGTTGTTTATTTACCTATAACACACTGTTCAAAATAGTTTATGATAATAGTTTTGAATGTAAAATAAAAAAATATGTACTACAAAAACAACAGTACGTTTACTAAGGAATTGATTACAAGTTAATAATAACAATACTTTTAATGATAAATTTGAGCTTGATGTTTTTTGATAATTTCATTTATATCTGGTCTTAAAAATGACAATGCTACTCTCATATTGTCTTCTACATTTAACAATCTCGATCTTTTTATGTTGGTTAATACTGAAATTCCGAATTAACACAAATAAGATGTAGAAAATTGTAATAATATTTTTCAAGCTTTTTTGGATATCATGCGATAATCTCATTTAATGTTAATCCAAAATGAATTAATTGATTCTTCCGAATATTTTAAAATTAAATATCGATTATTAGAAAGCGAAATTAGTTTTTCCTCTTCAAAGTTAATTCCAATACAGAAATATTCATTATCACAAATGGTTTACGAACCGAAACAATTTTTTTATATCTAAATTTGGGAAATATTGAATAATTTTCCCCTCTAATGTTGTCAAATGGTCAATAACAATTTTATGAAAAAAAATTAGAAAAATTCACATTTCTAAAATTTGGCGGCACACAAAAGAGCCGCTGCAGAGTGGTTTGAGAATCACTGACTTATATATATAATATATCTTTTCCGTATAATATATCTTTTCCGTAAACCGTATCAAGAAATGGAGAAAAATAAACTTTGAGCAGATACTAGAAAAAGAAATATGTTTTACGTTGCGAACTAAAAACATAACAGATATTATTAAGATCAAAAACTATAAATTTAATAAAACATAAGTTTTGTGAGAATTCTGAACATAAAGGAATAAAGAAATATATCCACATAAAATATAACGAAAGTAATCATTTTATGTCATAAAAATAATAAATTACAGTTATTATCTTGATTAGTATTTGATTTAGGACTTCATTGTATCAGTATTCACAGATTTTAAGATTTGTTTGTATCCTCTGATTATCACAACAAAAAAAAATTAGAATTAGAAAGATTTTATTATTGTTTTAGAAAGAATCGTGATAAAACACTGCAAGAAATTCTAAAGTTCTTTTCTTCTTTGTATCAAATGTTGAATCGTGATAAATTATTTATACTTTTTGGTAGAACAAAATAATTTTTAGAATAATTCCTAGAATATTAGAATTACATTGAAACATCATAAAAATGAAGAAAACATTTGAGGATTAACCAAACACAAAGAAATCTAAATTTTTTTTTTTTCGTATCATTTGAATTTCTATAAATTATTTATACTTTTTGGTAATATTTCCTATATGAAATATTTATTGTGAATAACCTAGAATTAATTTAAATATTGAAAAAATAACGGTCTATTTTTAAAAATTTGGGCATCTTAACACATACACAAAATAGAAGAAAAATTTTCATTTGAACTACTTTTTATTATTACATATATACGATAACTCGTAAAATGACGAGTCTAGCTCATTGGTTTTTCATCGTATACTTCATGCGACTATTACTGATTATTAATTTAGTATTTAAATTTACTTTTGAATACACTTTTACTTGTGGAAATCCCAGGTCATTATTACATTGTTTAAAATTTTCTTACAAAAGTAAGAAAAAATACTAATGCCGTTGTTTGAAAAATTATGGTCCTGTAGAATGATTAAATGCATGGAAGAAAAAACCGCTAATTTGAAATATTTTGTAAATTCCTACAATTTTTTTTTTTTTATAAAATTGTAAATAATCAGTATTTAATTTCATGTCATTATTAAATCGTACCGGAAGGGGTTAATGTAATTTATTGGAATTAAGATCTTTTATATTTTCTAGAAAATCTGTCTAGAAAAAAATTTGAAATGTTGATTTTTTTTCTATTTTTTGGTAAAATCTGTTTTTGTATTATTGTCGAGTAGTGTTTTACTTAATAGCTTTTATTCAAAATCGATTTGTCTTATATTAAATTTCGATACATGTCATCCCCCTACTGACATGGATGTTCGCAATCGTGAAGAATCAGCTTTAAGCTGTAGGTCTTAGTCTCATTAGATCTTAAGTAGCCAACATTAAAGCATCTACATTAAAGCAATTTTTGGTAAATTTGACAAAAGTCTGAAAAACCTCTAAACTTAAAAAAAAAAATTTGTAATAAAAATTTTAAAAGTAAAAGAATATTCCATAGTATTATTAATGTGAAAGGATAAAATTATTTTAAATATTATTCGTTGGGGAAATTCGTTAGTTAAATATCATGTTTCAATTTGGAACACTGGCGGATAAACAAAGACATTTTTCTCTCTGTTAAAACAACTAGTTCTGCATAAGATTGTAATAAATTTTTAGAATTGCTAAATTACTAATTTTGTTACTAAACGCTAATTTTATTACTATTTTGCTCTTACTATATATTATTCTGAAAATATTAAAAAAGGGGAATGTTGAATATGTTGATTTTTGTGTTTGGATATAATATATTGGAAACGTTTAATCAAGTATCCTTTAAGGGATGTTGTTATAAAATTATGATGCTAATGAAGTGACATTTTTAATGTAGCACCTAAGGTTTTTTTTTCATTGGTATTTGCAGAACTGAATGGAAGTTCTCTTCTTTGTGGAGTTTATGCTTGAAATTTTTAATAATAAATTTTTTAATCTAATATGGTTTAAAAAATCTGTTAACTATAACAATATCTTAAGGTACATATCTGGTATAAAAGTTACTCCTAAAAATCTCTCACAATTTCAACGAATGGAATTGTCTTGGTTTATAGCGTTAAGGTCAATATTTTACAGCTGAAGGGCTGATACAAGACTATTTTCTACTGCTTAAATACAGTTTTGAATTATGCAAGCCGTACGATGGCCGAATGGTAGGGCATTGCCTTTTTTACCGGAGTTCCCAGGTTCGAATATCTACGTTCGGATGGAAGTTCGTAGACATTCGGAATCGACATTAAGCAGCACGACTATCTGCATGATTGCTCTCTGACACACGAATTGCATCTTAAGAAACTCTCTGACGCATCCAAGGAACTTTGGGCAGAGAGCCTAATCCAAAACCCGGTACTGATAAGGAAGACCAGGGGCCTAGAGGACCAGCTCACCGCTAATCAAAGCGCCATCGTGTGGCCATGAGGTTTTAACCTAAAACCACACCGCAAGGGTCAAAGTACCCCTTCACGAATAGCCATCACAACTGCCCTGTGCAGATATTGCTTCCCTCAACAACACTGCTTATGTCAGAAAGTTCCATGTAGTACACCGCGTCAACCGGACTTTTAACCTTGGCAGGACTCCTGCGGAGTATCTCCCGCACTTTCGGAAACTGCATTGGTTGTACTTATTTGTCTAGATTGTCTACATTTTTTTTAAATTTTAAATTTTATGGCGGGATGCTGACTTGGCCCCTGCGTAACGCATTGTTGCCGGACGGTCAGACCAAACCAGCTATTCAACTTTGGGTGGGTAGCTGGTTACAGGTAGTACGCTACATTAAGTAGTAGGGCTCGGTTTCATTAGTTCTCATATAACAGAAACGTAGGCCATAGGGGTCTAAACCAAATGAAACTGGAAGTCTTCATTCATTCCCAACTAGAGTGGATTCGAACTCATTATAAACTCTGATAACAAAAAGTAGCGCTCTATCAATTGAACCCTGCATACATGAAGGAGACTATCTTATCAAAGATGACCTTCTAATGTTATTTTAGAAGTTAATAACAATATAAAAACTTTAAATTGATTGTACGGTGACCCTATTCCGAACTTGAATAATAATTTTCCGTATAATAATAAATTAAAATCTAGCATTCCATGTTCGCAGTTGATGTCTTGACGTTTGCAATCCTTCCCCTCTACTGAGCTGTGCTAGCGAATAGCGATGTGTTTTCAAACGAAATTGATCGTGACCTGACAAAAATACTCGACCCTTGCTGAGGTCATTATCGCGCTTCTAATTAAAGAGCAGTTGGCAAGGCCTAGGTTGGTCAGAAAAGAAAGTGATACTACTTTCAGCACTGCTGGTTCGAGGAAGAACTAGAGAAAGTCGGAGATGAACGGTCGCAATGATGAAAAGAAAAATGTTCGACTTTTTGGAAACTGTCGTGTTCCAGCTCGCTAACAGGTAAAGAAGCTGAAGCATTTGCTTGTTTTTGTCTCTTCACTTTAGTTTTGATTGTGAGGAAAAAGAGGGGCGATGTTTTGAAGACTATATTTATAGCTTCATCAAAAGGCTGGGTATTAAGCTCCTTTTAAACGACAAAAGGAAGATTTTTTTGTGTGATTGTGGTTTAAGCTTTTTCAATACAGGTACTCCTCCCTTTACGACTGAGTTTCGTATGGACGACTACGTCAATTGATTTCGTTCATAAGTGAGGAACCTATGCTTAGAATATTGAAGCTTTATAAAATTATAAAGATTATTAAAAAAAATTCTAAATTGTTCATTAAAGCAAGTATGGATATATTTTTCATTTTTCTATTTATCTGTAGAGAATCCAGGTAACAGAAATGCCGAACATGTAACAGAAACTGTATTTTTAAGTGGATGTCCGTGATGAAAAAGACAAAAAGAAACTCATGAGGTTTGCTTTATAATGTTTTTTCTTGTTAAGTTTCTCAAGAGTACTTTTAAATTTAACTTATCCACTCTTTTAACATTGTTAAAACGTTAAGTTTATTAAGTAATTAAGTAATCATTAGTCTCAAATTCCAACATGGTCGCATTAATTTTAAAGAATACGCTACTTAACCCGTGCATCTTGAATTTCAGTTCCTTCCTCGTCTAGCCGAACGATGGCCGATGGGTTAGAGTGCTGGCCTTTGGTATCGGAGTTCGTGGGTTCGAATTCCATTGTGGCATGGATGTTCGTAGCCGTTCGGAATTAGCTTTAAGCTGTAGGTCCCGGTCTCATTAGCCCTTGTGTTGCAAAAAAGTAGGCCGTAGCACTCCCAACTAAACCAACTAAAACCTTCCTCGTCTAAATGCTGTGGCTTTTCTAACATCTTCATTTGTTAGCTCTCAAAAGGAATAATCGAATAATTCAGCGATTGTTTGTAATTCAATATCTAAATTAAACGCAACGGGAAGGCCTTTCGTCCTTTAAATTAACCAATTTTTCAAGATTGTCAGGTGATTCAATACTGTTCGCAATACTTTTCATGTATTTTTATAGATCTTTTGCTCACACTTATCACTTCTCCCCAAGCCAAATTAATGTTTTTAATGTAACCTAAAATGATGTACTTTCGTTATTCCTCAAACTGTAGGTCGAAACTTGATTGGTCGTAAGTGCGGCTGGCCGTTCTGCGAATACGTCTAAGCTGACGAGTATCTGAATTGTCAAGTTGTTAATGAGTGTTGATATTTTGTATTAACCCATTCCTGACCTCTGGCGTGAATTCATGGCGTCAAATTCTGTTTCCGAATGCTGTGGACATCAATTCCTGTCCTTCCATTTCTGTTTCTGAATGCGGCAACATTATTACATGTATATATAATCATAAGAATATGGGAGTAGTAGATATAAATTTAATTCATATAATTCCCTTGTTTTATATAGATTGTATTTTGATATTTAAGGGATTCATAACTGATCTTCTTCTGATTAAAAGCTTTACTGTTGTATTAATGATGTAAGTTTACGCCAACCAACTACAGAATTCCTTTTTTTCGCTAGTACTTAGTATTAGAAGCGCAAAAAATATCGCCAGTCTCGAATGCGTTAAAACAAGCCCTTAAAGTATATGTAAATCAGAGTTTTCATAGCACTTTTTGAACATGATGTCTTACATATCTCATTCAAATATAACAAAATTTAAATAAAACTATCGATGTCGAATAATTTAGAAACTGTTGGATGTTTTCTGAAACAAAGGTATACATTAAAATCCTCTTTTAAAATTTTTTTACTTAAAACATTTTAATTATACTAATAACCCATTAATTCTAGCCTTACTTTTCAGGGAAATATATGTAGAATTGTTTTTCGGAAAGAGTTTTTTTTTAGATAGAGGTAAATGACAGTTCTACGAAAAATCTATCAAAATTTCGAGTCTTTGCTATTATTTGAAATTTTGTCATTTAGATTGCCATTTTACGATTTTTCGAGTTTTGCAAATCAGTTTATCTTTTAGAATTCTTAACTTTAGAGTGAGATATGCACATTGAATATAATATAAAAAATAATTTTGTCACGTGGATAGTCTTAGATAAAATATATAGCTCAAATATCAAGAACATGCTCCTTATATATTTTTTAACACTTTTTAACAGAATTGAGAACTGACTAACATAAGGAGATACTTGTTCTTTTATATAGTAGTAGAATATTCTGTAACATTATTCTGGTAGAGCAAGGATCACCAAACTGCAGGCTGAGCGAAAATCCGGCTCGCTAGCGGTAAAAATCCAGCCCGCGATGGCTTTTTGTTGTTATTGTTGCTGTTTTAAGAGGTTTATTAAAATTAAAACGGTTTTGGAACATATTGGCCCTTGGAACGTATTGGAGTAATCAATATGGCCTGAAGGCTCGAAAGTTTGAAAACTCCTGCAATAAAGTAAAGAATGTTCTAGTAATTTCTATAACTAAAAGAAGAGCAAAGGTAATTAAACTGAAATTTGGAGTGGCTGTGTGAGGTTTCGAACTAAATAGTTCTTGTATCGAAACCAAGTGGCGGGAGGAATTTAAAGGGAAGTATTTTAAAGTGGCAATATATTCATATAATCATTGTTTGGAAAATAATGCTTCAACTGTTTTAAAACTTTGTATTTTAAAAGCTAAAATCAAAATATGGAATTTTATTTTTAGAATTTCGTGTTCCGCGTTTTCACAATTTAACTTAAATGAAATACAAATCAGCGTCTGATTGTATTCTATTATCCTTTTCAAAATAAACATGAATGAAAATTTGCCTTCTCGTTCCAAGATTTGGCCTTTCTTAAAATAAATTCTCTGCCATTGTTTTGATCTTTCTTTGCATGTCATTCAAAAAGGGAAGTGATTCGAATAAAATTAAAACATAACCTAGATATTTTTAAAAAAAATTTAATGGTCTTCTCTGAAGAAGTAATCAACACCTCACCCACCTGCATTGTTTCAGCAGGAAGCACTTAGAAATTTCACATTCAAAACATGATGACTTCGTGGTCTGGAATGATAAATGAAATTCATCCCTGAACTCTATAGTTTTGTCTGTCAAGGCTTTTAATTAACGAAGACATTAGAGACCATTAATTGCTTCATTTTTGTTTCAACAAATAAAACAAAAAATCGTAATAACACATTAAAATGCGCTGTAGAAATTTTGCTGCCATACTCGGTGATGAAAGGTATACTTAACTATTCAGCATTAGCTCCCGTTTATAAACTAGCAGTTTCGAAAGTATAGAATATTTTTTGTTAAATACAATCGATTCCATTATAAAAAAACCAGGCACATAAGAAACTTCCAAATATATGGAGAAAATATGCGCTCTGGAAATTTTACTGCCATGCTCGATGATGAAAGGTCTAGTTAACTATTCAGTATTATCTCCCGTTTATAAGCATGCAGTTTCGAAAAGAATAGAATATTTTTTGTTAAATACAATTGCTTCCATTATAAAAAAACTAGGCATATAAGAAACTTCCAAATATACGGAGAAAAAATGCGCTTTGGAAATTTTACTACCATGCTCGATAATGAAAGGTCTAGTTAACTATTCAGAATTATCTCCCGTTTATAAACTTGCAGTTTCGAAAAGTATAGAATATTTTTTGTTAAATACAATCGCTTCCATTATAAAAAGAACCAGGCACATAAGAAACTTCCAAATATATGGAGAAAAATTTTGGCCCCAATGTTTCCCTAATATTTTCGATTCAAATTTATCCTTTTACAACGAAATACCTCCGAAATTTTAGAAATTGGATAGAACGAATCTTTTGTCCAATGAACTCAAAAGGGAAAATTTTGTTTGAAACTCTTCCGTAGCTGTAAAAACAGTATTTCGTATCTACATTTATAACAAAATGCGTGAAATGATTTATTTTTCTTTCCTTTTAAGAGAGGAAGAAAAAAATATTCAAATCCTTTAATTTCACTGAACACAGAAATTTACAAGTTTTTATTAGAATGGCATCACGTCAGTAGAAGAGGTTATCTGTTTTTAATATTAAAATAGTGAGAAATAATATTTTAATTATTTTATATTAACAACTTTTTATTTGTCTTCAGTTTTACTCATTTTATTCCTAATACTAATTTAACAGACAATTAGTCAGTATAATCCAATTTAATTAATTTTATGTCATTAAATATAATTTTTGATGGATTGTTTTGTCCTTTTTCAATTATTATTCATAATTCTTAAATACACTTAGAAAATAATGAGTTTCATAGTTATGTGAAGTTCGGATATAGGGAACCACCGGATATAACGAATAAAACCTTCTGTTCCTTGCAATTCGTTCTTTCGAGGTTGTACAGTATTATATTTACTTCAAAAATTATTCCTTAAAACCTGTTTTAATATCCTTTTAGTACGCATTTAGCTCAAAATCAATTTAAAAGTAGTGTTTAAAGTCAGCGTTACTCACTTTTGAATTAGCGACATTTTATTAAAAGTCTGAAATATTAGTCAAACTCATGCCTATGAATCAAATATTTATAATTCGAGATAGGTCCTATTTATATTTTCTAAATATCTGTTCTAATTTGATACGTATTATCACGGATGAAACACCTAAAATAGGAAGGATTCAGTGATGTATTAATTTTATCGTTAAGGAATTATATTCCGTATGGGCCAAATTCCAATTATTTAATCTTATTTAATGCGAATCGTAGAAAAAAGTTTTCCACAAACCAGATCAGTTCACTTAGCAACAATCAGAACTATTAGCTATATGAGATTTTAGTTACTTTTCTCGTCAGTTTGAAAAAAATATTATTTCTTATTTACAAGCGGTCCAAGTAAGCAACAACTTCTCTTAACAAATACAATATACATTTCTCCCTTTTAAGCAAGGAACAAGTGCTCCACAATTCTGCTTTATACCAAGGACACGATAAAGTACATTTCAGTACTTTGAAACCGTTAGAAGGAAATATAATTACTTTATCCGCATTATCCCCAGCTTAAAATTTCTTTTTCAATACATTCCGAAAATTTTCAGAAGGTTAATGCGAAAGCTTAAAAATATTGCAAAACAAAACGATTATTGAAGCCTTGACCAGTATTTGGAGAGTTATAGTCACCCATGCAAACTACATTATGTGAAGCTATTAAGCATAAATGATGGTGGCATTAATAGCAATAAAGATCAGTCTTTCAAATGAAAACCAAAAAACCAAAAGAAAGACGAAAAACGGAAAAATATGCAATTACGAATATTAAGACAGTAGGAGGAAATGTTCAGCTTAATGGCTTTAGCTATTAGTCAAAAATACCACCAACTTTAAGTTACAGTTAAATCTTTCTTCAACGAATAAGTAAATTGTATCAAAGGTTTTGTTTCTCTTGAAGGGACTGATATTATTTTTAACTTTGGTTTAGATCAATAGTGGGCAAATGGTGTTCTTCGTCAAGTTCAGAGGGGCTCTCGTGCTTACTTTGTAAATATATTTACTTGCAATTTTAATGTAGCTGGATCATCCATTTGTGAATAAATATTTAGTGAAAAAGCGACCGAGGAACTAAAATTATTAGAAATGAAAGAGGCATTGTAAATTCAGCACATATCTACTTCAGTAATAGTTTTGGAAACTTACCAGAATCAAAATATTCACACTGGAAGAAAGCTACTTACCGTCTACTTTCAATTTTTGATTGAACTTATTGGTTGGTGTAACTACACATTAAATTTCTTAAAAATGAAATATCGTACCCAATTACCTAATTACCACATTATAAAACTTCTGTGAATGGTTTTAACAAATTTTATGCCAAATTTCAAATGTTTTATGAAAGGTCTTAGATAATTTACATTGTATCAACAAAATTGTTTATTGTATTTTAACTTTATCAAAATAGATTTGAAAATTCATTTGTTGAAAATCAAGTTTTTACTTATTCTTTTCTCTATATATTCTTCTATTTATATGGTACATAAGACTTGACTTGTAAACCATTTTAATTAAATTACAAATGTATTTATGTATTTAATACTATGTAAATGTGTTGTGGCTTTTTTTTATGAGATATAATAACCGAAATGCGGCTGTCATTGCTGTTAGGATTGTTCACCACTGGTCAAATGTGTTGAAAGGTGAAAAAGAGGAAATAAAGATGTGATGTATTTGTTTTATATATCTTTATTGTTCTGTCGCTACAACCCTAAATGTTAACTTTGATGAGAATACTATTAGAAACAATTCTATATTTAATATAAATGCTAATAATTCAAATTATGTTGTGTATTTATGTTTCTTTTAACAAGATTTTTCTTCAGTCATTTTATCAAATACTTTTTAATCACACGAAGAAAATTAAAATATAACATTGCATTACTGTTTTATTTTGGCGATACGTTCCAATTATTGGCTTAATATCGTAAATTGGCTCCGTAAACGCGCATCCTTTCGAAACCAAGTCAGGACTCTTCAATATGTAGAGAACAGAGATAAAAGGGGGGTAATAAAAAATGAGCTATATATAACAGTTTTAACAAGTATCAGAAAAAGTTAAAAGATGAAAGTAGCTGAGAAAAATATACAAATTTATGTTTAATAGAAATAGGGGCAAAAATTAGAAAAAAAAAAAAACAACTTATGAAGAAGTCTGTAATAAAGTGAAAAGGAATTAAACAAATGATAGGCGTTAAAGCATGAAAAAAATAACATGCAAATAGAAAATATAAACGGCTATACAAAGGTATTAAAAAACGAAAGAGGGTATTTAAATGGAGAAAAAAAATTAAATAATCTGCCTTTAGATAATGCAGAGATAAATTTGAGGGATTAACATCTTGAGGATTACTAGATAAAAAAATGGCAAAGAGGATAATATAAAAGAAGATTGGCAGAAAAAAAAGTTCCAACTTTCTTAATTCTTATAAGAAAATTAAAACTGAAAAAGAAAGCGTCTGGCAGAATAGAGAATTAAAAGAAAAGAGTAGCTTTTTTAAGTAATTCAAACTTTTTAAAACTAAACTCGCCATTTTATTACAATAATGAACATAAAATACACAAACCCAAAACTTCTAAAAATTTAATCTCATTGACACCATTTTAAAACTACAAACAAAAATTAATTTAACGAACGCCGATTTTGTGAATTTCTCTATTTTAAAGAATTTTCCTTGTAACCAAAAACTTATGCAAATTTTTTCGTAAAATAATAACAGCGAAGTTCAATCTCTATTTAACGAACTTTTTCTTTTGATCTTTATTTCCCAAAATACTTCTGGATATTTCAAACTTATATCGTTTTTTAACACATTGTATTTTTAGAAAACGAACTTGGACAAGTTTTTAAAGTAAAATTTCAATATTAATATTTTTCAAATACATTGTATTTCCGAACGATGTATTGCTTTATTCTTGTTTTCCTCGAGGATTACTTTCTAATGGGTAAAATAAATATAGCAGATATTAGTTTCTACAAAAAATGTCATTAATTACTTCAAAAAAATCTTTAGTGATTATGAGTTTAAAATATGCTTTATATACTTTAAAAAGAGAATCTCTATATAATAAATTTTCCATATAACGAAATTTTTTGCAAATTTAGAAACTATGTTCAATAGAGTTCAAACTGTATTAGTGTTAAAACTAAATGAGGAAAACTGTTTCATACAAGTCAACATTTCACAAGAATTAGATTTAATTTTTGGGTATAATAACAGGAAAATAATTAAATTAAAAACTCACTCCCAACCTTCAAATGTAGGGTACACCTCTCATATTTAGACAAAACTGAATTGTACAATATATCTAAAATTAAATTAAACCAGGTGTAGCAAACTATTAATTTCAAAAGAAAAGCTTGTAGAAATTTTCTCATGAATGTGAATTAAACAGACCTGTTAGTTAGGTAACGAAATTTTACATTAAAAATTTTGCACGAGTTTAGATCGTAATTAGAAATAAAACTTCAATCAAAATGATGAATGATGAAGGACAAAAATAAATTGTCTTGAACTTCACGGTAATTCTTTTGAAAAAGGGGTCGGGATTTTAAATATTCGCAACACACCCCTACGCAAAAGTGCATTTTGAATAGAATATGTCTTATTAATCTATATTTTAAAACTAACAGATCACGTATTTCTACGCCCAGGTCATGTCATTCTTTCACCAGAAATATTGCTTAAAAAAATTGTTGTTATAAATTGAAAAATTAAACGTGTAGTATTTTCAACTAAGATGAAAGCTATTTGATATAAAAAGAAAATATTTTGAATATAA
Organism: Pardosa pseudoannulata; assembly: GCA_032207245.1. Taxonomy (NCBI): domain Eukaryota; kingdom Metazoa; phylum Arthropoda; class Arachnida; order Araneae; family Lycosidae; genus Pardosa; species Pardosa pseudoannulata. The sequence continues at coordinate 174,580,289 of CM063505.1, read as the reverse complement.
ATTTTCAAAGCAAATTTAAAGAAAAATATTTACACTATCTCGTGACTCACGGTTTAAGTGTAAACCTAAAGTCACGAGGATATTTTTCTGAAGTAAATAGATGCAAAATGAAAAGCAAGATATCTGAAGAATAGCTTTATAGTCAAAATCTTACAACACAATTTTAATCCTTAACAGTTTTGACAAGTATTTTTTCCAGTGCTTTTCAGCAGTTGCCTATGTAACAAAATGGTCTTGCTGACCACTGGAGTAAAAGATTCCCATCTAGGCGTTCATCTCTTTATAAGAATCCCACACACAACTAGGGAGTTACTAGAAGGGAGCATTAAATGCTAACCACTATACAGTATGTGTGGTTAGAACAAACTAACAACGTAAGTTTTATCTTTACTTTAAGCTATAGCTAAACAGCATATACATAAGAAATAATATCACATCTTTTTTCAAAAACTCCTCTTATAAGAATCTAGATCGGGGTTAGCGAATCTGTAACACATGTACCAGCCCAAAATGGTGCATGAAGCAATTATTATGATCAGTAATTATGAATATGATCAGTAATTTTTTTTTTGTAAAATTGACGAGACAGGGTATTTATTTTCTATGCAGGGAATATTCATACATTAAATAAAAATAACTTACGTTTCATAACAATCGAAGTTTCATTCAAATTTTACACTGTAGACTAAAATATACTGTATGTAAAAGGGATTTTATAAGCATATATGTTTATACATATATGTATTATGTATATATATATGTATTTTATATATATATATATGCATTTTATATATATATATATATATATATATATATATATATATATATACATATATATATATACATACATACATATATATATATACATATATATATATATATACATATACATATATACATATATATACACACACACATATATATATATATAATATATATATATATATATATATATATACATATACATATACAAATATACATATATACACACACACACACAATATATACACACACACACACATATATATATATATATATATATATATGGCGTTAGCGCTTCAAGTTCTCACAACACAGGTCCGAGGTTCGATCTCCGGACTGGGGAAGGTTAACTCTGCCTTTTATCCCTTCAGTGGGTAGACGAACGGATGATCAAGCATGCTTGAAAACTAAACACTGGGGGTTCAGCATAAAGCTGACCACCTAACCAGAACATATGATTCGCACCCCAGGGCCCTTGGTCTCACAAACGGAGATTGGTACCGTAGGCCCTGCCCCCTCCTAGGGTCTGTTGCGTCGAGGAGGAGGATATAATATATATATATATATATATATATATATATATATATATATATATATATACGTATATATATATATATATATATATATATATATATATATATATATATATATATATATATATATATATATATATATATATACACACACACGTATATTTACATAAAATTCTTTATAGAGACACTAAATTCTCTTTACAAGTCTCTAGTAAAGTTTCCTAACTATTATGTCCTATTTGGAATATAAATAGCATTTTATACTTATATAAATTTACACATTGTCCCGATCTCTATATAGATTAGACACAAAAGTATGCTTTGGAAGGTATATTCAAGCTATTTTCTTCGAAATCTATCCAAATATGTGAGAATTTTGTGATAAAAAACTACTACTAAGCTCTAAAATACTCTACAGTATGTAGGACTTACATAGGTTATTTTCAGGAAACACAGCACTACATAAGATAATATCAAGCAATACATTGTGAATATTAACTATTGCATAACCTTTGATAAAATGTAAATCGAGTCACCCTTTTTTTTAAAGTCATTTTGTTTCCGTAGAAAGGGAAACACGATTTTTCTTTTTCTTGGTTTCATATCAAAGACATACTTTCTCTGTTTTTCGTTTATCAACTTTCCCACTCGCGATATCCCGAAAAAATTTTTTTTCTCTTTCATCTATAATCCATTGTTTTTAAAGGCTTCTAACGTTCTCTTTCACAAATATCGGTTGTTCCAGCCGTAAATCAAATATCTATTTAAGACTTATGAAACGACTGACCGTCAAAA
>CM063505.1:174560699-174573199 GCA_032207245.1 Pardosa pseudoannulata | reverse complement strand
ACTTCTAAAGCTGTTGTACAGCATCTCTAAAATTTCTAATATATTGTAAGTCACACCTACTGGAAACAAGATAAAAGCAACTATAATGAATTTAAGCTTCATTTAAGCTTTCTAAGCTCGATGTTTTAAAACTAGATTATCATCAATCCTTATGAATGTTTATAATTATACATATTACACATAATTACCTCTGTTTGTTTTGGTTCAGAGCTCTACGGTTGCTTCTATTGTTGCACAGGGGGCTACTGAAGCCATCGGGTAAAGCTTAAAGCCTATTCTGAACGAGCATAAACTTCATGCCAGCAGTGGGATTTGATCTCTAAATTCCGGTACTAAAGATAAGAGCTTACCAACCCATTCGCCATCATTCGGTTGAACACCTTAAAATTACACTATAAAACCTTCAGCTCTATAAACAAATGGGAATTTCCCACAGTTTTATTTACATCGGATTGGGTGTCTGTCTTGGTCTAGGTGCCTTAATTCATTCTTCGCTAACTTTCTGTTTTCCACTTGAGTTGAAATTATGTATAGTAGAGTATCGTCGATAAAATTAGTTGAATTTATCTTAAGAAGTACATTATTATAAACTAATTAAAACTTATTTCTAAGCGTTATCTCTTTTCTTTATCTCTTTACATATTCGTTATTGACTCGGTGATAAAATGATTGGATTTCAAGCAATTTGCCGGTGTTCAAGATAATTATTTTTCTTTGTTAACAGTGAGTTTTAACTATTAATTTCTATTAGGCAAGGTAACAGAATTTATGTTACGATAATTACCTTATCCGTTTTTTATACATACATATATATATATATATATATATGTACATATACATATATATATATATATATATATATATATATATATATATATATATACATATGTATACATATATATATATATATATAAATATATATATATATATATATATATAAATATATATATATATATATATTATATATATATATATATATATATATATATATATATATATATATATATATATATATACATACACCCATATGCAAATAAGAAGTATAATCACTTACAAGATTTCAGAACTAATAATTTTTCAAATTTTTTATTTATAATTGTTTTTATGTATTAAACTGCACATATTTCTGCATATTTTAATACAACTACGATACCATACTTTAACATATCATACTCAATATAACATAAAATATATCGGATAGAATCATTTTCATTTTTTTTTTTTATCATGGGAGTCACTGGTGACCAACAGCTGATTATTTCATTACAGATGTGGACGTCATAGGTGACTGGCAAAGAAGACTGATTTTCAAGCTATCGTTCTGAGCTATATTCACACATTTTATGTATATCATTATACAACCCATTGAATACCAATTCTACCTGTAATAAATCTCTTAACTTGAACTGTATTATGGTTGTCTACCAATGTGTTAGAAAGTTTTTTGCTTATATTTATTTATTATCCTTTCGCCCAATAAATACGATTTTCTCAATAGAATTTTAAAATGACATGATTTTTATCTCAATTTCTATTGGGAAACGGCTTTATAAACTAGAGAAGGAAAAAAAATTGCCCGGAAAAGCACAGGCAAGGTAGTACTGAAGCCTATTAAAAAAATGTTTTTTTGTAACTGACATCTCTCAATCACATAATTGCATTATACACGAACCATGTAAGTAGTTATTTATTTTTACTGCCTTAGTCGCCCATTGTGACACTTTACTATCTTGAAGAATCTGAACGATGGCCAAATGGTAGTACGCTGCTTTTCGGAGCTGGAGTTTGTGGGTTCGAACCCCGCTGCGGTCATTGATGTTTGTAGCCGTTCAGAATCGGCTTTAAGCTAACCTAATCAAAAACCCGGTACTGATAAGGAAGGCTAGGAACCTGGTTGACTAGCTCACCGCCAATCAAGGCGCCATCGTGCGGCCGTGATTTTAACATAAAACTTCACCGAAAGGTTCAAAGTACCCCTTCACGAATGGCCATCACAACTGCCCTGTGCAGATATTGCTTCCCTCGCAAACACCTGCTCTCATGTCAGAAAGTTTCATGTGGTACACCGGGTCGTCCATTGTGACACTTTACTATCTTGAAGAAATGTGTCAACGTGAGATATATAATGTTTGACTGACAATGTATTAAATAAAAGCGTATATTTTAAAACGGTTATTTACTTATATTTATCTATCATACTTTTGAACAGTAAATACGATATCCTTAGTAGATATTACATTTTAAATTGACACGATTCACATCTCAATTTCTATCGGGAAATGGTTTATAAAGTAGAGAAGGAAACAGAAATAGCCCGCGAAGGCACAGGCGAGGTTGGTTGGTTGGGAGCACTACAGTCTACTTTTCTTGCTGCCTACAAAATAATTGCATCCAACACGAGCCATGTAAGTAATTACTTATTTTTACCGTCTTAGTCGCCCATTGTGACACTACAGCTTCTGCTCTGATCCAAAAGAAAGTAAAAAAAGGTCAGTGCCTTCTATTACACACTTTCATCCTCCACCATCGTATGATTAATAGCAGATAATCTAATTTTAAGAAACCCGCGTCCGAGACAAAACAGAAGAAAGGAAACCCCGGATTCGACACCCAATCGAAAGTGCACTTGCGATAAAAATAAACAATAGCAAATGGCATAGTCACGTGCATTCCTGTTTTGAAGTGACAACGTGCTTTAAGGAAGCGATCGAAGTAATTTAATATTAGTAATATTTCTAATCGAATTGATAGCGGTTTCTGTCAAACAGTTCATAAAGATACTGACCAGAATACTTATTTCTAATTAGGCATCTCGCAAATTATTTAAGTAGTTTCGACAATGGAACTAGGGAAGTATCAGCTCAGCTTTACTATTAATTGACAATTGCCAGTTAATATAGTGTACTTTTATATCCGTTGGTCATTAATACCTTATTACAAACGACAAGTAAAGTGTTACTCAGCTTAAAGTAATGGCAAAGTCTTAATCAGATCACAGAGTAATAATGCTTTGTTCTTTCTGTTCATCTTTTATAAAAAAAATGATATGATTACTTACATTTTATTAGAATAATTTATATTACTTTTATATACTGTGAATATTTGTAAAAATGATTAGTAAATTATAAATAAATGTTAATAATTCACTAAAAAATTCAACATTTTAAATATGATTGAACCTTTATTTATATTCCTTCTTACAACATATGCACTGGTAATTGAGTGGTAGACAAAATATCATTATATTTTTATTATTTTTGTTGTACAGATCTCTTTTGGAAATCTACAAAACATTTTAACAAAAGTGGTGGTACAAAAAAAAAATATTTCACATTCTAGATTTTAAAGATATAACCCTGTCTACCCATCTCTCTATGTATATATACATACATATACATTCTTTACATACATGAATGTATATGTGTGCATCCATGAGTATTCGCTATGCATTCAAAGATGGCTGGATTGATTTTTAAGAAATTTTGTATGTTGATGCATATCAACTCTGTGAGGATTTTAGGTAGCTCAAAGTGCTCGTAGATCAAGGACATGTGGAAATAAATATTTTAAATCTTAATGATGTTATTTTAATACCATTTAATATAATTTCCTTTTAAATGAATGCTAAAATTTTTAAAATCTTATAAATTACTTAACTCCTCTGATAGTGTTTAAATAAGTTTTCAGATAATATAATTTTTATTTCTCTTTGACCATTTTTAATCATTTCTTTTTATCACTTTTATTTTTTACATTCTTTATATTGAAATTTATTTTACAATATTTGAACCTTTTTTTACTATCTTATACTATCATTTAAAAAATACAATTATTCATAGTGATATTTTTATTTGTACATCTCTTTTGGAAATTACAAAACATTTTCTGTTAGAAAAAAATATCAAATATAATTTTCTTTTTATGAAGAAATTAAATTTAAGTTTACAATAAAATTAAACTTTAATAAATGAATGTTCGTTTTTATACAAGAGTTTTTTATAAATTCTTGTATAAAAATTAATGTATCTTTAAAACAATGTGAATTTTTAAAAAAAACTTTCATTTGAAAATATATATTTTAATCATAATATCTACATTTAATTTATCTAATTTTATTTAATTATCAATATTCCACTAAATTAAGTAATTAAACATCATAAGTTAAATTTATATGACGGTTTAACAAATTTTACTTAAAATGTTTTCAATATATTATTGATTTTTTACTCAATCGAAAAAATTTTGAACAATTATATTTATTTTACTTAATTTTTTTATTTTATACATTTTTTAAAGCATAAAAAGCTAAAATTTTAATGAAAATTAAAAAAGGAATTTTTTTAATACATTTAAATTTTTTATATATATAACAATTTAATATTTTTATCTTAATATACAATATATACACATATTATATGAATATATATAGTATATATATGAATATACAAAAGTCTAAAAAAATACACTGCAGTGTTATTTCTTTCACGATAACTGTTAGAAATGTAGCTGTTTACAGCTGGTAGAAATGTCTACTGTAGAAGTGCAACGAAACAGGGAGTTCAAGGCTATTGCTGTACTTTTGAGTGAATTTTTAATGCCTTCTCCCATTCAGAATATAAAACTAGAACTGTTATCTTCATTAAAATGCTTTTTTGTTTTCGCTTTACACCGTGTTGAGGACGATAATAAAGTGGACTGCATTTAAAAACTTAACAAAAAACTTTAATTAAAAAATAAATAGGTCACAGTCATTATGAGCAATGAGCTCTTTCATGCGATTAAAATACTGTAAATAAGATAATTAATAGTTTAAAAATCTGGGAGACTGAACAACACTTATCACTTGTTACAATACAAAAAGAAGAACTGGACACAACATTGCTTAATGATCAGAATAAAAAAAAAAAAAAAAATCGTGTGGACAACAACCATTAAGTGAGCTTACATACTGTAAACAATTAAGAATTTTGCACTCATTTTGAAAAGACTAACTGAAGACTGATCATCTACCTTATTAATTTTGCTTTGATATTTTTCTTCATTTTATGTTTAAAAATTAACACAGTAAAAAAGTGATTTTATTAAAAATATATAAGAATTGTAAAATGAATTTTTAAATAAAAATTAATGTTATTTCATGCACAGTTTCATTATTATACAAGATTAAAAAAATATAGACAATATAAGACTGGGTTTTATCAAATATATATACAGAAAAAGCAATGTCTAAGCAAGCACCTAAACGCGAAAGTTATTCCTAATTGAAATCACACACTAGTTACATCCAACAAAAAGAGGAAAGCGCCAACAACCATATAACCCGGGAAATACACACACACAAAAAAAAAAGAAAAATACAAAGATTCTTAAGGAGTGGGTATATATGTACGACAAATAACAGAATAAAAGGAATGTAAGACTATCAATGAACAATGAATTTTACAGATTCCTTTCACTGGGTAATTAATATAAAACTAGAGATAATTCTTTCTAAGGAATTTTTGATTCAAAAAATTTTTATCTCACATCTATTCTTATTAAAAGATAAAACGGAACCTTAATTAGAAATTCCAGTAGAGAGTGAATTTGTGTCGATACTCGTTTCGCATACAGATTATCCAATTTTGTCGCGCACACCAATCTGTTAAACCAGAATTTCAAGCCCGATAAACGGAGAAACACATCCACTATTTTACTTCCTACACAACAGCCTGGAAGTCTGTCTTCCTTTAATTTACCGTTATTTCCTTCTTCCACAACCGTGGTGTAACATGCCCACAAACACAGAGTCCCGATTTATTATCTTTTGGGAAAAACTATTTTTTTTTCCAGCAAACTGAAAGAAAGAAAAAGTATTTCGTAAAGATATCGCAAGGGGCCACGCGTGTGTGTGACGCTACGAAAGGTAATTCTTAGGTATTTCGTAAAAGGAAGGAGTGATAATGAACAATGCTATCACAGTCTGTCATCGGCACTGAATTCCGTAACGTTCTTTAGATTAGAATCTGGTATGGTTTCGAATTACCTCAGGCAGCGGCCATAAACTATAGAATAATTTCTTTGTTTCTTTTGTTATAAAGGGACTAACATTGGACTGATCTGATGTACAGAGAACAAAGTTTGTCACTGCTGTGAGGAAAATTAATCTCTGAAATGATGCTCTCTGATTCAACCCACACATTGTACAAACGGGAACCTTCAATTTAAACGGGGATAATTTCATTTAAATATAACAGTCTGGTTTAAATACTATCTTCACCACATGCAAATGATCTTCCCTGATGGATAAAACAATCAACGAATATCAACCCTACAATGAGTAGTTATAGATAGTTACTTTTTATTTTATCACAAGAAGGTTATTTCCTACAAGGAAGCAGTCCAAAGTGGTATTTACCAAAGATCTGGTTAGGATTTGAACCCAAACGAGGTTCATGGAAATTCGTATCCCTATGTTTATGGCAACTGAAAATGAATTTAACGTGACACTCTCTCCATTGTTGTTACTTACTGCAACTGGCAGGCAGATCAAATAAAATCCATGACTGCTACGGAGTAGAAGGTATTACCTCTGTATTGTCTAAGCTGATCAAGGATATCAAAGGTTGAAGTCTGATTTCATCTGACAATTCTCACAATTTTAATAATTTTCGAAAGGAAGCGATTGACTCCTTACCATTTTCCAGCAAGAGGATTTCAGACCCATACAGTTATTCTGCATGTACTGAATATACATAGGGAAACAGAATACTGCCAAATATGAGTCTCCACTCAAGGATTCTCCCAGTACACTAACCAATGGACTATGTTGAATAATCATTCGTAATAGTGAAATGGAAAAAAAAGGTTTTCATCTAAGAAAATAATGCGTGTTTTCTCTCTATGTTATTATATCAATGGAGAGATTTGGTATAAAATTTACATTTAAATACGTAAATTTAGTTTCAAAGTTATCGATGTATGTATGTATAAACATATATATATATATATATATATATATATATATATATATATATATATATATACATGCATCTATATTAGATATAGGTGTGTATGTATATATACATTTATATATATTTATATATACATGTTTGTGTCTGTATATATATGTAATTATATTTTAACCTTAAAAATTAACCAACGTAATTATTTCTATCTTAAAATAATTTTCTGGCGATTCTGTCTTTTTCTGGCAACTTTGGTGAACTTCTTTGCTCTTCTATCAATTTGGTGACTTCGAACCGCCAAACGTCCTGTTGCACAAATGATTAAAGTAACTCGTGACGCTTAAAATGCTTCACCGGCATCCTCTCATGATTGGCAACTAAAAATTCTGATTGGTTGGCCCAGATAACTCTAAAATCGAGATGTACGTGTTTATCGGATAGAAGTCCGTGAGAGAAGTTGCCTTAATAAATTGCGGTGCGGTGCACGCGGCGGGTACTTTGAAGGGCTAGTGCGGAGTGGGGTATCCCAATACTCGCTATCTGCCCATCGCCGCCGGGATAAGCCTGGAGAGCCTTAAGGCCATATGGGCCCGGCTTGGCTCTTGATTGCCTTAAGAAACTCTGTTCATTGTGGTTCTAAATTTCCTTTGTTTCTACTTTCAATGATGTTTTAGCACTACTCTATTCCATTTATATATGTGTAATGAGATGGACTTCTCGATGGGTGGTTGCAGTCATAGCCATAGAAATGATATTGTTTCAGCTAAAGACCTTTATTGAGATAACGTTGAAGGACGGGTTCCCACTTCATCCAACGGACGGGGCAAACAGAAGGGTCGGCTATCAAGAAGTTCTATGTGCAAGATCTCCAACATCTGTGGGAAAATATCTCTAGAAAAGTCTGTCTCCGACAGCGTGTATCTCCTTTTTATTTGGAGATTTCCTAAATTGTCCCCTAGGACCATGTAGGATTATAAGTGGTCAGGCCCCATCTCCGAGGGCGTAAACTGTAGCCCCAGTGATCAATTTAGGTTAGGGGTTAAGAAGGGGAATTCGAAATAACGCGGGAAATTTTAGCCCTTCATTTAAAACCCCTAAGAATTTTCCTTACATATATATATGTGTGTGTGTGTGTGTATGTAGAGGATAAATTAATTCATTGAACATTACAGCTCTATAAGTGAACAAATTCCTTTTTATTAATTACTGCATAATTTTTAGTGTTAAAATATCTTATTTGAACGCATAATCTGACATTCAATAGATATTTAAGTTGTTAAACTAAGCAGTGGAAACTTGGGGTAAAAAAAACAAAATATTATTTTATAAAGTGGTGTTTTAATCATAAATCTTATTATTTCGGATGTCTTCTACTGAAGTCCACATCTTACTTCCCCAAAGAACGGAGTTAGCTTTATCTGAAACGGTTCGAAAGGCATAGAAAGCGACCGAGTATCGAATGGTTGACTCTAAACAATAGATTTTCACGGTGGGACCCTGGAGATAATTTCCTTGTCGACTTGTGCGCGACAGGGCAGTCTCTGATTTGTACAGTAACACGGTAAGAGGTGTATGCCTAATCTTTTACGGTTTTCGCTTCGTCCATTTTCACACCAACAATACACAATGTACGGTAGTCAACGAAATGCATATAATCCTGTTTGCCCTGAGAATTCCCGTTAGTGGTAAGAAAAAAGTCATTTTGTTTGGGAGGAGTAGGTAATCCTTAGTTTATTGATTTACCTCCCAACTTTGTTTTTCATATAGTTCCATTGTTACTCGGTTGAGAAAAGCAAGGAAATGTGTGATGGAAATCAGGAAAAACTCATTAATCTGACATATAAGGAAATAGAGTTCCGATATGTGGTTTTAGGCGTGCCACTCTTCATCTGACAAAAGAAATTGACAGAAATATTGCAAGAATTTCAAAATAATAAAATTACTTGAAATATAGAGTATTGACATCTCAGCGTGGTGATAAAGATCTGGCAAAATAAGATCGAATTTGAATGTATTTGTTAAACAAACAATCGAAACTAATGTAAAATTCGTGTTACTCTTTATTTTAAGAAATAATAATATATTTAAATCTCTATACAGAATTTTCCATAACTTTTCAACAAAAGCTTTAATAAACTGTTTATAAATAGTACACATTATACATTGTGCTAAGAAATATATTAGGGCTACTGTAATCAGTACATAAAAGTATAAAGAAAATCATGTAATAAAAGGGAAGCTCTCCTATTGTAATGCAAATTTAGAAGAATTAATTATAAAAATCAAGTTTTCAGAAGAAATATACTTTTTTTTGGAGAGTAATTCAGAATACAAAAACTAGGTAACCAATTTTCTGTTAAATATCATTATGGTAATTTTGTTACACCCGAGGTTTTAATTTTAGATTTCTTTTTTCTAACTCAATATTTTAACAGGTAAAAGATTGATATCATGGCAAAAATTCAATTTTTGAACAAGCGACTTTAAGAAATCTTTTGTGTGCTACAGCCTTCAAGATTATTTGCGCTGTATAACATTTTTTTTCATCAAATCAGACATTAATCGAATGCGGGAAGTTAATCGAGGCAAATTACTTCATCTGCTCCTTTGCTGAATACATTTTTTTAGCACGTAGCATTCAGTTTGTAAACTTCCTCTAAGGAAAAGAATTTAACACATTCCGGTTTTGATAAAGAGAGAAAAAATGACAAGTATCAAGCTAAATGTGCCAATTAATCTCCTAGCGAAAAAGACTTTATTTATTTAATTGCATTTATTACACATATATATGCTACAACTTTTCAAAGTCAATCACCATGATAGTCTTTATTTCTCTTAAAGAAAATGAAATGTTCTGTTTACACTACAATTTCTATGATATTCCATTAATTTACACTTCTGAGGTATCCTTGTGATAGATATTTATATTTTATTATGGCATTGGAATCAGCCATTTTCAATGATGTATTTAAGGTCAATATTTATTACGAACAAACTTTACAGACCGAGATTAAGAAACTTCCTCAAAATGACTGTCAATATTTGGAGAAAAAATCAAATAAAACAATGCTGTAAATTTTAATATTTGGATTACGTTTCGGGAGTAATATAAATGGTTAAATTTAAGATAAAATGCAGAAAAATAATCGGAGCTGATTTTATTTTATTATTATGGACTAATTTTTTATAATTTTGAAACTTTTGAAATTTGGATGTTTTACACTATATTTATCTATACATTAAAGTAAAGTACACAAAATTCATATTACTACTACTATTGTAGCTAATTGCACCTCAAATAAAGGTTTTTTAGAGTGCATCATTCCTTTTAAGTTAGAATATATACTGTAATATTAAATTTTAATAAATTTGTTTGCGCATTAATTTTAGATGCTACTCTCACTAATTTTTCAAAGTTTAATTATAAGAGTTTATATGTAGAAGCAAGATGCAGTTTAATGTTTCAGAATCAAAATTTCTCTGTAGCAAAATTATCCACGGTGCTATAAAATACCCAATGCGATATTACAATTAAAAGTTAATAAGAAGATTAATACTAGAATGCAAACTACCCACTTTATCTTTAGTGAAAGGTGAACGTAATTTGAAAATAGAAGCCTAATGTAGTTGAAGAAACTGATATCTGAGACATGTTGCATTGGTGGCATTTAAAAAAAATATCGTTCCTATTAATTTATTCAAACTGGTTAAGCAACTGAAAATGCAAATATAGCCGCGGTGCTATAAAATGCCCAATGTGATATTGCAATTTAAAAGTTTATAAAGAGATTAATGTTAGAATTCTAACTACCCATTTTATTTTTGGTCGAAGTTCAACAGTTGTAATTTGAACATAGAAGCATAATGTATTTCAAGAAACTGATATCTGAGCCATGTTGCATTGGTTGACTTAAAAAAAAATTTCGTTTTGAATGAGTTATTTAATCTGATTGAGCAACTGAAAATGCAAATATAGCCGCGGTGCTATAAAATGTCCAATCTTACGATAATTAACTTTTCCTTGCAAGCTAATTTTCATAACACGGAAACGTGATAGCAATTCATTAGATAAACTCTCAAAACTGTAACACAGTTTAATATTTTATCACTTCTAAAACTACAAACAACGGACAACAACTGAATATACACAAATCAGTTTAATTGTTCAAAATTGAGGAAGTATTTTCAAATGTATATAAAGAATATTTAAAATCCCATTTCTGTTATTTTGTGAACGATTCTTTGCAGTTGCTGTCATTATCTTCTATTTACCAGTGGTCTCTTAAGCAAGTTTCTATGAAAGACAATTGACACAAGTAGGTTAGTTATTATTTAAATCTCATCCATGCAGTATTTGAAATCATTTAAAGCTTCCCCCCTAAAGTGATTATAATTAAAAGCTGACGCTATGGTAGTTATTAAGCGTTTGTATTTAAGTTTTAAAATAACCTCATTAAACGAAGTATTTCCACTTATTGAATTTCTAGATTCTGTAATCTTATTATAGTTGCATGATGTTGTTCTACAATCACACCGAGCAAGTGATGCCAAAACAAGAGTAATAATAACATTCTTACCATACAAATGACCTATTTCTTTGGTTGATGGTTTACCCTTTTATTGTTTATTCACATTTTTACTCCACATTTCGGGAAGTGGTACGATTAAGAGCCCACTTGAATCAGGCAAGTAGGTTTGCATTCATCCTTTGAAACTCCTTTCAGGACCTTTGTCAGATCTTTTTCTATTCCAAATTTATTTTATCTTTCATAATTACTTTTAAGGGTTACCTAGGTTAGTAACTTTCTAGACTTAAAATCTTCATTATGAAATATTTTTCTTTTCAATTTATCATAAAATTAAAAGCTTTATTCTTTAGCAACGCTCCATCTTAAAACGAATTAATTTTGCCATTACAAATAGTATATTTTTAAAACTAATTAAAAAAATTACGATTTAAATTAAAAAATAAGCTTACGTATTAGCAGAATAATTTTTGATTTGGAGTGCTTCGGTCTACTTTTTGCAACACGAGGGCTAATGAGACAGGTACCTACAGTTTAAAGCCGATTCCGAACTGCTATGAACAGCCACGCCACACTGTGATTCAAACCCATGAACACCGGTACCGAAGGCCGGCACCCTAACCATTCGGCCATCGTTCGGCGAAAAACTTTTGAAATATATATTTTAAAAGTTAAGTGTTTATGTCAAATAGAAGATAAATATATTTTTCTGTAAATTGCAAAATTTAAAAAGTCTAACATTTTAAAATTAAAAAATTAAAAAATAAAAAAACCGAAATTTTAATTATTTTTTTGTCATGCAATGAAATAAAATATATCATTGGTCTTAATACAACTGAGGTTCACAGAATGAAAAAGAAGAAAGAACAACCAATTAACACAGAATGAAAAATTAGTTTCTCTATAATGAAAAATATTAGTTTCTTATTTGCAAATTACAAAAGTAATTTGTGCGTTAGTGGATTTCTATTTACTTCACTTTGAGGTAATATTTTTTTTAAAGTATTTCTTTTTTAAGAAAATTATA